>PVNU02003768.1:0-56687 GCA_003013855.2 Liriodendron chinense | reverse complement strand
TCTAAAAAAATAAAAATTCTATGAAAAATGGGAGCATTGTAAAAAAGTTATAGTTTCTGTGAAAACCGAGGATTTTCTTTAAATACAAAGCCTTTCTTAAGAAAAAAATTGAGCGGTTTGTTAAAACTTATAATTTTTACGAGAAAACGATAGTTTTCTAAAAAAAAAAAGGAAAGTACTTTTAGTAAAAAA
Organism: Liriodendron chinense; assembly: GCA_003013855.2. Lineage (NCBI taxonomy): Eukaryota > Viridiplantae > Streptophyta > Magnoliopsida > Magnoliales > Magnoliaceae > Liriodendron > Liriodendron chinense. Next base: position 56,495 of record PVNU02003768.1, on the reverse strand, counting down.
TAAGTTTTTTCGAAAAATGATAGTTTTGTAAAAAGAAAAAAAATTACGTTATTTTGCAAAATGTCTATTTTTTGGAAGTATAATGGTTTTGTTAAGGAAAATGTGAGTTTTCTAAAAGAAATATAGTTTCTGGGAAAAAAACAAGTATTTTTAAGGAAGTTTAGATATTTTGTGAAAGCATGCTACAACCCGAAGATTGCACACCCAAGTGCAGGTAGCGAAGTAGTAAAATACTCGGTAAGACCGAGGTCGATCCACAGGGATTGGGGTTAAGAACACTTAGAGGAATTAGTTTAGGTGGGAGAGATGAAATCTGGTTTATCCACGAGAGTGGAGCAAGTTGTGTGTGGTGAAAGACAAAAATAAAAAATGGGCTAAGGCATTAGAGATCCACCTTTGTTTCATTCACAAGGGTTGATTCAATGGTCCAACTATAACTCAACTGGAATCGAATAAAGATCATTTCCAATCGGAAGATAAAACGGTTAAACTACTTGCATATTTCATAAAAGATGGTGATCTAAACCGATTGATTTGACCATGAAGCACTCGTTAGTTGATCGCAGGGAATTCCAAGCATCCACTGTGCCCGGAGTCGACAATGGATCAAGGAATTATATAGATCAACAACTTTGCCAACAAGTCAACCGATAAGATCACAATTCATACGATCAAATGCATACTTACAAGATAGGAGGCTTTGATTGACCGATCCAACCGTTAAGATCTCGTCTATCGATCGCAGGGAATCCAAAGCATCCAATGTGCCCGGAGTCTACAATGGATGAAGGGATTTTACAGATCGATGACTTTACCTGCACTAGCTCGATGACCGTAGGGAATCCAAAGCATCCAACGTGCCCGGAGTCAACGATGAATCGAGGGACTTTATCGATCATGAACTAGCTAATTGGTGTGTAAGGGATCCCAAGCATCCAACGTGCCCCGAGTCGACGATGGATCAAGGGGCTTGCACAACAATAACGTCTGCCGAGGTGGATAACCAAACCAATCAACCAAAGAGAACTCTAACATTTACACCACACAATGTTGAACCAACAGAACCAAAGCTTGCAAATTTCTTCAAAGGCTTCACCCCTAGCCTTAGCTAGAGGTTTAGCCAACCATGCTACAATGGAAGACTAAATTCTCTACAAAAGAGAAAATTCTACACTACTCTACACTACAAATGAAAGAAAGAAAAAAAAAACTAAAGAAGAGAAGAGAGGAGTTGTAGAGAATGGGATTTTAGGAGTGGGATGGGATGAGATGATTGAAATGAGGAGGAGAGGCCTCCTTTTATAGACTTTTGAGAGGCTCCCAAGCCTCCTCCCAATCCTAGGTGGCACTCCAAACCCAAAGCAGATTTTTTTTTAGGTTCGGGAATGGAGTTAGGCTTGGAGTGCCCAAAGCAAACTTTTGGGCTTGGAGTTAAGCTTGGATGGACATGTGGCAAGAAAAGTACTCCAAGCCTAGGTGGCACCCAAGCCTAAGTGGCACTCCATGTGTTGGGAAGAGAGAAGGAGAGAGATGTGTTGGGAAGAGAGCGAGAGAGAGAGAGAGAGAGAGAGAGAGAGAGAGAGAGAGAGAGCTCCTCTCTTGGTTGCACATGAGAAAGGGAGTTGCTGGAGTTGATGGCAGAGTCGGTTGGATGCATGATCAACAGCTCGATCGACAATTGAGGGTGGAATGGTGGAGATGAAGAGTTGCTTCAACTGATGGAGGGGGTTCTAGATTGCTGAAGATGGTCTGATCTCCATGGCTGCTAAATGGACGAGATTTGGAGCAGGGACGGTGACGCTGGACCGTAGATTGGATGTGGTCCTCCTTTGGACGGCGGAGATGCAAGAAGGCTGCACGTATATGGAGTGTTGTGGATGGTGGATGATGTGGTCCACTGAACGTTGAAGACGGCCCTGCTGGATGGATAGCTTGCAATGTCAGTTTGCAGAGAAGCAATTGTTGTTGCTTGGACAGTTGATGAGCTGCTGCTACTCCTTGTGCAGATGGTGGTGGTTGGAGAAAACTGTCCATTGCTGGACGTTGAAGTATGCTGGAGTTGCAGCACTGCTGCTGCACGTGTGAAGCTGGACGTTGGAGCTTTGATGGACGGCTGGGATGAAGATGCTGAGGAGAGTTGCTGATGCTGGTGTGAGGTGGGGTACACCATAGATGCCTGCTGCTGGATGCCATCTGCTGCACGTGTGAGAGGAAGATGGAGCGGTCCACCTGCTGGATGTTGAAGCTGGAGCGGATGAACGACTGCTGCCTCTGCTGGGTGTTGATGCACGTGTGAAGGTGGATGATCCACCTGATGGACGGCTCGATGTGGACGTCCAACAGTTGGAAATGGACGGTCCACTTGATGCTGGCCGTTGATGGCTTTCATCAGCTGGACGTTGAAGATGGAGTTGCTACACGTGCAACAGGTGGGGTCCACTGATTGAAGGGACAGTTGGACGGTGGCTGATGATGATTTAGACGGTGATTGCTGGCCACTGATGCTTGGCTGAATGGAGGGACGGCTGATGGCTTGTGAAGATGAAGATATTGGTGATGTCGAAAATTGTTGGACGGTGATTGGAGTTGGGTTTCTGAATGCTGATCACACGTGTCAGGTTGCTCCACTTGATGAACGGCTGGATTGAAAGGGCAGCTATTGCTGAAGCTTGGATGTCCAACCCTAGTGGATGGTTGCAAATGGATAGTGATTGAGGTGGGTCTGCCCTCAATGGACGGCCAGATTTTCGGGCTGCTGTGTGGCTCACCCTGTTGATCTGGCACGTGTGAGCTTGGACGTCCATCAGCTAGCCATGGTGATGCACGTGTGATGAGGAAGGATGCCCAGGTCTTGGTGATGCACACGTGTGGAGCTGAAGAACCGTTGGATGGCTAGATGGTTTGGTCTGGTCGGTGGCTAATATGGATGGATGATGTGTTGCAGCTTCCTTGGACGGCTGAGATGAAATGGACGTCCATGTGATGGCTGGATGGACGGTTGGGATTGTTGATCACGCATGATGGATGGTGTAGACGTCCTTCACTTGTCGGTTGATGCACGGTTGATCCACATGTGGCCATCTAATCTTGATCATTCAAACTTGCGTGCTTGCCTAATCACCAGAACCTAGATTTCCAAATGAGCAGATGTGGTGCGGTCCATTGTAGCATGTGATCCATCATTTGACCTTTTCGGTTTAGTTTCCTTCAAGACTATCGCACACTTGATCTTGATCACTTTTACGTCCTGAAAATGCCCTAATTGGCTTGGATCTTGTCTAACCTCTCCTGAACACCTGAAGACAAAAAATTAACCTAATGAGGGATAATTAACCAGAAAAACAATGATATTGCTCTTAACAACCAGGGTTAATTATACAATATTAGGTACTTATCAAAGCATATACTTGGAATTTATATGTGCAGTCCCATTTTTCTTAGAATTTATATTTTTTTTCGAAAACTCTTGTTTTTTTATATAAATTTTAAATTTTCACAAATCTCACGTTTGTCTTAATAGAAGCTTTATATTTTTAAAAAATCGTCATTGTTCACAGAAAACTCTTTTTTATTCTCCAAAACTTTTTATTTTGTTTTTGCACTAACAATATTTTTTTTCGAAAAACTCACATTTTTCTCCAAACAAATGCTTTACTCTTCCAAACAATCGTTATTTTTCACGGAAACTCGAATTTTTTAACAATACTTGTTTTTTTCCCAGAAACTATATTTCTTTTAGGAAACTAACGTTTTCCTTAACAAAACCTCTATACTTTTAAAAAACCGGCATTTTGCAAATTAACTCATTGAAAGAACTCCCTTTTTTTCATTGAAACATTATGTTTTCACAGAACTTTCTTTTTTCCTCTAAAACTTCAAATTTGCTTTCGTATGTTTTTGCAAGAAATGTAGTTTTTCATAAAACCTTTGTCTAATACACAAGCACAAATTATTTTTCAAAAAAACTCTACTTTTTCACAAAACTATATTTTTTAATAAAAACTCCATTTTTCACAAACTCAAATTTTGGCAAAAACTCAATATTGTTTTTATAAAACTCTCGTTTTTCTCAAGAAACTTATATATTTTTTTGTCGTAAAACTCTCCTTTTAGATAGAAACACTATTTTTTCAGAAACAGTCATTTTGTCATAGAAAATATATTTTTATTCTTAAAACTCTCATTTTCTGGAGAAACTATTTTTCTTTTTTTACATAAAACACTCGTTTTACTTCGAAACCCTTTTCTTTTTTAAAAAAAAAACTATACATTTTTCACAATCAGTTGTTCTCAAGAAAACTCTATTTTCAAGAAAACTCTTTATTTTTCAGTAAAATTCAATTTCTTTTTATGAAACTCTCGTCTTTTCACAAAAACAAAATTTCTTTTGTTGGAACTATAATTTTTCACAAAGCGATCATTAAAAAAAAAAAAAAAAAAAAAAAAAAAAAAAAACCACAACCTTTTTCACAAAACTATTATTTTCAAACAGAATCTCTATTAATTTTTTAAAAGTCCCTTTCATCACAAAAACTCTATTATTTTTGCAAAACATTCATTTTTAAAAGGAAACTTTCTTACTTTATCAAAACGATTTATTTTGCTTCTAAAAAACTTCCATTTTTTCTTATAAACAATATTTTTTTTTAGAAAACTCTCGTTTTCACACATAAATTATAAGTTTGAACAAACCGCACATTTTTTCTTAAGAAAGGCGTTATATTTAAAGAAAAACCTCGTTTTTCACAGAAACTAAAACTTTTTTACAATGCTCCCATTTTTCATAGAATTTATTTTTTTTAGAAAACTCGCGTTTTTTCAAAGAAGTTTTAAATTTTCACAAATCTCACGTTTGTTTTAACAGAAGCTCTATATTTTCAAAAATTCGTTATTGTTCACACAAAACTCTTTTTTATTCTCTAAAACTTTCTATTGTTTTTGCACTAACAATATTTTTTCGAAAACTCACATTTTTCTTCGAACAAAGCCTTTATTCTTCTAAAAAATCGTCGTTTTTCACGGATACTCAAATTTTTTAACAATACTTGTTTTTTTCCCAGAAACTATATTTCTTTTAGAAAACTCACGGTTTCCTTAACAAAACTTCTATACTTTCAAAAAACCGACACTTTGCAAAATAACCCTAATTTATTTTACAAAACTATTATTTTTCGAAGAAACTTAATTTTTTTAAGTGAAATCCCGTTTTTTCATAGAAATATTATGTTTTCACAAAACTATCTTTTTCCCTCCAAAACTTCAAATTTGTTTTCATATGTTTTTGCAAGAAATGTATTTTTTTCATAAAGCTTTTGTCTAATACACAAGCACAAATTATTTTTTCAAAAAACTCTACTTTTTTACAAAACTATCTTTTCTAATAAAAACTTCATTTTTCATAAACTCAAATTTTTTGCTGAAACTCAATAATTTTTTATAAAACTCTCATTTTTCTTAAGAAAATTATATTTTTTTTATCGTAAAACTCTCCTTTTAAACAGAAACACTATCTTTTCAGAAATTGTCTCTTTGTCATAGAAAATATATTTTTATTCTTAAAACTCTCATTTTTTTGAGAAATTATTTTTTTTACATACTCTCTCGTTTTACACGAAAACCCTATTCTTTTTGAAAAAAAACTATACATTTTTCACAGTTTGTTGTTCTAAAAAAAACTCTATTTTTTAGAAAACTTTATTTTTCAGTAAAACTCAATTTCTTTTTACGAAACTCTTGTATTTTCACAGAAACATAATTTCTTTCATAGGAACTATACTTTTTCACAAAGCGATCATTTAAAAAAAAAAAAAAAAACCCCAACCTTTTTCACAAAACTATTATTTTCAAACATAATCTCTATTAATTTTTCAAAATTTCCCTTCATCACAGAAACTCTGTTATTTTTGCAAAACATTCAATTTTAGAAAGAAACATTCTTACTTTATCAAAACTCTGTTTTTTTTCTTCTTTAAAACTTCACTTTTTCTTAGAAACAATATTTTTTTAGAAAACTTTCGTTTTCTCACAGAAATTAAAAGTTTTAACAAACCGCACATTTTTTTCTTAAGAAAGGCTTTATATTTAAAGAAAAACCTCATTTTCACGAAAACTAAATCTTTTTTACAATAATCCCATTTTTCGTAGAATTTTTTTTATTTAGAAAACTTTCTTTTTTTTAGAGAAATTTTAAATTTTCACAAATCTCATGTTTGTCTTAACAGAAGCTCTATATTTTCAAAAATTCGTCATTGTTCACACAAACTCTTTTTTATTCTCCGAAAACTTTCTATTTGTTTTTGCACTAACAATATTTTTTTGGAAAACTCACATTTTTCTCTGAACAAAGCCTTTATTTTTCCAAAAAATTGTCATTTTTCACAGAAACTCAATTTTTTAACAATACTTGCTTTTTTCCTAGAAACTCTATTTCATTTAGAAAACTCATGATTTCCTAAACAAAACCGTCATTTTGTAAAATAATCTGTTTTTTATTTACAAAACTATTATTTTTCAAAGAAACTTAATTTTTTTTAAAAGAACTCCTGTTTTTTCATAGAAACATTATGTTTTCACAAAATTATCTTTTTTCCTCCAAACTTCAAATTTGTTTTCGTATGTTTTTGCAAGAAATGTATTTTTTCATAAAGCTTTTGTCTAGTATACAAGCACAAATTATTTTTTCAAAAAACTCTACTTTTTCACAAAACTATCTTTTTTTAATAAAAACTCCATTTTTCACAAACTCAAATTTTTAGCAAAAACTCAATATTTTTTTTTTATAAAACACTCGTTTTTCTCAAGAAACTTAAATATTTTTTTATCGTAAAACTCTCATTTTACGTAAAAACACTATTTTTTCAGAAACTGTCTTTTTGTCATAGAAAATATATTTTTATTCTTAAAACTCTCATTTTTTGGAAAAATTGTTTTTTTTACATAAAACTCTCATTTCACTCGGAAACCCTATTCTTTCTATAAAAAAAAAAAAACTATACATTTTTCATAGTCTGTTGTTTTCAAGAAAACTCTATTTTTGAAAAAAAGAAAACTCTTTATTTTTCAGTAAAACTCAATTTCTTTTACGAAACTCTCGTTTTTTCATAGAAACATTATTTCTTTAATAGGAACTATACTTTTTACAAAATGATCAATTAAAAAAATAAAAAAACCCCAACCTTTTTCATAAAACTATTATTTTTAAACAAAATCTCTATTAATTATTCAAAAGTCCCTTTCGTCACAGAAACTCTATTATTTTTGCAAAACATTCATTTTTAAAAAGAAACTTTCTTGCTTTATCAAAACTTTTCTTTTCTTCTTAAAAACTTTCCTTTTTTTATAAACAATATTTTTTTTAAAAACTCTCGTTTTCTCACAGAAATTATAAGTTTTAAGAAATCGCACATTTTTTTCTTAACAAAGGCTTTATATTTAAAGAAAAACCTCGTTTTTCACAGAAACTAAACTTTTTTACAATACTCCCATTTTTCGTAGATTTTTTTTTTAAAGAAAACTCTCGTTTTTTCAGAGAAATTTTAAATTTTCACAAATCTCATGTTTGTCTTAACAGAAGCTCTATATTTTAAAAAATTCATCATTTTTCACACAAAACTCTTTTTTATTCTACAAAACTTTCTATTTGTTTTTACACTAACAATATTTTTTCAGAAAACTCACATTTTTTTTTGAACAAAGGTATTATTCTTCCAAAAAATCATCGTTTTTTACAGAAACTCAAATTTTTTAACAATACTTGTCTTTTTCCCAGAAACTATATTTATTTTAGAAAACTCATGTTTTCCTTAACAAAACCTTTATACTTTCAAAAAATCAGCATTTTGCAAATAACCCAATTTTTTTTTCTTTTTACAAAACTATCATTTTTCGAAGAAGTTTAATTTTTTTTAAAGAGAACTCCCATTTTTTCATAGAAACATTATGTTGTCACAAAACTATATTTTTTCCTCCTAAACTTCAAATTTGATTTCGTATGTTTTTGCAAGAAATGTATTTTTTCATAAAACTTTTGTTTAATACACAAGCACAAATAATTATTTCAAAAAACTCTACTTTTTCACAAAACTATCTTTTTTAAAAGAAAATTTAAAAGAAATTTTAATAAATTATATTCATTGAAAAGAAAATATCTAACATTTCAAACAACAAATAAGTTCAAAAGAAATTAAAAATATAGGAAAAACCAAAACTTCAATAGACTATATAAAAAATACAATAAGTTTAATAAACAACTAGTCTGTTATAAATGCGGTAAGGTAGGACACTATAAAAACAATTGCCCTCTTAAAAATAAAATAAATAATTTAGACTTAGATGAGAACTTAAAGAAAAATTTATATAATATATTAAAGAAAATTCGAGTTCAGAGTCAGAACAAGATAATAAATATTTTAGATAAGCGAATGAAATAAATCAAATAGATTCAGACACATCAGATTGTGATAAAAGTAGTCTAAGATCTTTAGAAAATAAATCTAAATATGGAGTATGTTTAGAATGTAAAGATAAAAACAAAGATATATGTGTATTAACTAAAGAACAACAAGATTTAATAGACTATGTAGAACACATACAAGATCCTCTACTTAGAACACAATATTTAAACCAACTACAAAATACTATTACTAACACATCAGAATTATATGAATTAAATAAAGTAAAACCTTATAATATAACAGAAATATTAGATAGGTTTTAAGCACCAAACGAAAGAATACCTACGTTACAAGAATTACAAAAAGAAATTAAGGATAGTAAAAAAGAAATTCAAGATTTAAGGAAACAAGTAAATATATTGAACATAAACCATGAAGTTCTTTAAGAACAAGTAGCTAGACTTCAAGCTAATAAAGGAAAATAAATTATTATAGAAACAAAAACCGATACACCCATAGCACCAGTTGAAAATCAAATAGAAGCTTTAAATCTTATAGCTAATATAGATTATCAAAAATGGCATGTTTACTTAACTATAGTAATAAATAATGAATTTTATATAAAAACAGTAGCTCTGATAGACTCAGGAGCCGATATAAATTGTATACAAGAAGGATTAATTCCAACACAATACTTTGAACCAATAACAGAACAATTAGGAACAGCTAGTGGATCTAAATTAAAGATCAAATATAAATTATCTAAAGCACAAGTCTGTAATGAAAAGATATAAAACAAATTTCTTATTAATTAAAGACCTAACTAAACCAGTTATTTTAGGAATACCATTTCTATAATTAATAAAACCATTCAGTGTAGATCATATAAGGATACACACGACAATATTAAAAAAAACTTAATATTTGAATTTATCAATCCACCACATATTAGAGATATTAATCAGATTAAATCATTCTTAATAACAAAGTCAATCAACCTAATCACTAAAAAATAAGAACATGTGAAATATCTAAAAAGACAAGTTAATCATATTAGAATAAAACAACAATTAGAAATCCTCAATTAATAAAAGAAATAAAAACATTTAAGAGCAAATTAGAACATGAAATATGTTCAGACCTTCCTCATGCATTCTGGAATAGGAAAAGACACATAATACAACTACCGTATGAAAAAGACTTTAATGAAAGGAAGATTTCAACTAAAGCTAGACCTACACAAATGAATCAAGAAATGTTAGAATGCTGTAAAACGAAAATACAGGGATTATTAGATTAAAAATTAATACGGCCAAGTAAATCACCATGGAGTTGTTCAGCTTTTTATATCAATGAACACGCAGAAATAGAAAGAAGAACTCCTAGATTAGTCATTAATTACAAACCATTAAATAAAGTATTATAATGGATTAGATATCCTATCCCTAACAAGAAAGACTTATTATCCAGATTATACAATGCTACTTTAATCTCTAAATTCGATATGAAGTCAGGATTTTGGCAAATACATATAAATGATAAAGATAGATATAAGACAACATTTAACGTTCCTTTTGGACAATACGAATGGAATGTTATGCCTTTCAGATTAAAGAACGCACCATCTGAATTTTCAAAAATATATATTTATAAAGGAACAATTGAACCCATAGAAAGATGTTTAAAGCTTGTTAGCAAATTTTCAGATGAAATAAATGACAAAACCCAATTACAAATATTTTTAAGAAGCCTAAATTACATAGGATAATTTTACAAAAATTTACATAGAATATGTAAACCTCTTTATGATATATTAAAAAAGAATCCAAGCCCTTGGACACAAGAACACACAAATGTAATTAAAAGGGTAAAACTCAGGGTAATACAAATCCCATGTAATATTTTAGAAGAGATAGTTTTGTGAAAAATTAGAGTTTTTTGAAATAATTATTTACTCAGGGTAAAACTCAAGGTAATACAAATCATAGGTAACACAAGAACACACAAACATTATGTTTTCACAAAACTATCTTATTTCCTCCAAAACTTCGAATTTGTTTTTGTATGTTTTTGAAAGAAATGTATTTTTTCATAAAACCTTTGTCTAATATACAAACACAAATAATTTTTTATAAAAACTCTAGTTTTTCACAAAACTATCTTTTTTAATAAAAACTCCATTTTCACAAACTTAAATTTTTTGCCGAAACTTTATATTTCTTTTTTTATAAAACTCTCATTTTCACAAGAAACTTATATTTTTTTTTTTGTCATAAAACTCCCTTTTACATAGAAACACTATTTTTTCAGAAACTATCTTTTTGTCATAGAAAATATATTTTTATTCGTAAAACTCTCATTTTTTGGAGAAATTATTTTTTTCACATAAAACTCTCATTTTACTCAAAAAACGTATTCTTTTTAAAAACTATATATTTTTCACAGTCTACTGTTCTCAAGAAAACTCTATTTTTTAGAAAACTCTTTATTTTTCAATACAACTCAATTTCTTTTTACAAAACTCTCGTTTTTTCATAGAAACGCAATTTCTTTCATAAGAACTATACTTTTTTACAAAGCGATCATTTACGAAACTCTTTATTTTTTAGAGAAACCCCCTTTCTTTTCCTTTAATTTCATTGAATCCAAACATGGCCTTAAAGAAAGACAAGTTAACAAAACTTGATGAAGCCAACTATAAATTTGAAAGTTTTGTTTAAAACTTATCTTGAGAAGAAGCTAAATTTCTTTTAATAGCAATAATAAAATCACGTGTACAGCACACAATTTCCAAAGAATGATAAAATGGATGAACGACATCGATATTGTAAACAGATATGTAAAGGTGGCCCCCACACCTAGAACCACAACTTTTTGGGTGAGGCCGGTGCATCTAGAATCCGGATCATTTGCTCAAGTGAGCAGAGAAACTCTCTCTATGCTGACATTGTCAGGCTTACTTGGACCAATCAGATTGGCAGCAGCAGGGTTTCTATGCTCTCTGCTAGGCTGAAGCAAAGGATACACTCTATTTGGAAAATAGGGAAGGGCGCTGATTAGGGGAATCTGGGATGGAGTGATGCGTACCGAGATTAGCTACTAAACTTGGGATGCGGGTGATGCGAACACCAGCCAGCAAGCTAGTGTCAAAGCTCTGTGGGTTCCACCATGATGTATTTGTTTCATCCATGCCGTCCATCCATTTTACAGCTCATTTTACGGCATGAAACTAAAAATGAAGCAAATACAAAGCTCAAGTGGACCACACCACAAGAAACAGTGGGGATTGAACATTCACCGTAGGAAAATTTTTAGCGGCCACATAAGTTTTGGATCAAGCTGATATTTTGGTTTTCCATTCATCCAGCTATTTGTGATCTTATGAACAGGTTAGATGACAAATAAACATCATTGTGGGCCCTAGGAAGGTTTCAATGGTGGACATCATCATCCTCACTGTTTCCTTTGGTGTGGTCCACTTGATCTTTGAATATACCCTCATTTTTTTGTCTCATACCTTAAAATGAGCTGTAAAAATGGATGGACAGAATGGATAAAATAAATACATCATGGTGAGACCCACATAGCTTTGACACCAGCTTGCTGGCTGGTGTTCGTGTCACCCACCAACCCATGTCCACAACACCACGAAATAGGATTGGTTGACCAATACATCATGGACCAAAACATGAGGAAGATCCAACGCTCTGGTGGACCACACCACTTAGTAAGCTTGGTTGCATTAAATGCACAAAGCAGTAAATGCGAGTTACATTAAATGCCAGAGTCATCTTTGGTGTGGTCCACTGGAGTGTTTGATCTGCCTAATTTATGGGCATGTTCTTACATAAGGGTTAGAGGGCATGAATAAACAAATCCATCATGGTGGGCTCACGGTCGGTCCAGGGTTCGGACGCAATCCACGACCCTGTCGCTCCTTTTACTGAAGCAGATTGGCTGATGTACCCACAACATTGTTGGTATGCATACGTGGCTAGCGTAGAGCATCAGTCCTTGAGCACCATGAAAGCGAGAACCATTTAAAGAAGATTAAGGTTCCGTGCAAGGGCGGAGTCAAGATTTTCTTCCAGAGGGGGCAAGGCACAAGTATAAAGCAACTGTGGGCGCCATTGTCCCCACTGTTTTTGTGATGGGGTCATTTGAGCTTTGTATCTGCCCCATTCTTTTTATCAAGCCATAAAATGATCTCTCTAAATTGTCAATTCATATTTAATACATACTATTAAATTTACTTAACTAGACTCAACCCAACTTTAATCGGGTCTTTCAATTTGACCCAACATGAACTTCAGCACTGACCTAATCTCTCCTTGGGTCCATAAAATGGTACAGCACTTTGGCACCATTCCCTAAATTCTTCTAATCAATCTTTATTGTCTATCCCTCCCTACGGGAAAAGTGTTATTTGCATCTACGCATCTGGGGCGCAAAAGTAGGCGCATTGGCAACATCGCATGTGTGGGATATCCAACCTGCTCATCAAGTGGTCCCAAACACACCATCCTAAAAATCTGGCCGGTCTGCTCATCGGGTGGGGCCACACATGTACTATGAATGTGTGAACCATTGACTATCCTTTCAAGTATCCTTTTTTTTTCCTACACGATGTATGTGGTTCCGCTGATGAGTGGTGGATTGGCATGATTATTTAGGCGAAGGCACGATCACTAAAGGTGCCTGCCCAACTAATGAATGGTCTTCCACACGTGTTTGGCACCATGACTATAAGTTATTTGCGGAAGTATGGGCCTCCAGGATCCGACGGTCCATACGATGAGAACCTTCGCAAAGTCAAGGATGTGCGGTGCGATCCAGCCGTCCGCCTATTTGTTACAGGAACAAATGGGTCTTATCACCCCTCCTTATCTCATCTAACCACCTTCGAAATTTGAAAATCAAATTTCCAGAAGGAAAATGATGAAAGTGGATGCAGTAACTTCCTATGGGTCCCAATACACTTCCTATGGGTCCCAATCCACAAGTGGGCCCCCGAAGGTCCACAACCAACATCTCCCACTCAATCACATTGTGGGGTAGGCACATCATGAGAGTTCATCTAGCTCATTACATAACAATCAAAACGAAAGAATCACTGTTGAACCTCCAATTTATACATTTGCCAACCCATTAGATCACATTATATGCATGGTTTTCATGTTTAAAAGGCCCATCTAATGCATGTTTTGTGATTGTAGGAATGAGAGTGAACTTCACCCAATTGGAGACCAAAAGACCATGTTTAGGAGCCTTTGATGAAGGTCCAAGGTGGACCAAAGAAAGAAGAAAGCAAAGAGAGAGGAAGGAGAGAAGAAAAGAAAGAACAAAAACTGCAAAAACTGGGTCCGACCGGTCAAGACCGGTCGGCTACACTCCCTGGACACCTGCCAGACAGGTCTAGACCGGTCAAGACCGGTCGGCCATACAATTTTTCACTTTCAGATTTCAGGCAGCAAGCTATTCCCGTGTTTGATTTTTCGGACCAGTTTTTTGAGCCCATCTTGATGATATTTGGAAATCCAACACATCCATGTCGAAGAGGAGCTCGACGTCGAAATAACCCAAGTGGTTTCGTGTCGATCGGAGCTACGGATTGACCATGGTGGCCAAAACAATACGAACTGTCCAGAAAGTTCCAGATTTCGCTGTTCAACTCTGGGCCGGTCCAGGTGACCCATCATTGATGATATGAAGAATCTACTTTGACCATCTTTTAGATCACATCCATATGTGAATAACCACAAAAGTTTCAGATCAAAAGGATGTGTGGTTTGATCGTACCGGTTGAAGAAAGATGGACCATCCAGAAAGATCCAACTGCACAGAGTTTAAAAAAGCCCTAAGTGTTCTAATTTTTGGACCACATTCTGAGATTGTTTTGGACAATCTAATCCGTCTATCATGTAGAGGAGGAAGTGTTCTACCAATGTTCAAAATTTGGGATCAATCTGACATCTGTACACTCCGGAGCGTTGAAAGCAAGATGACTGGTTCTGAAGGTACCCGAAGTGCGCGATTTTGAGAGGCGGTCGGTGATCTGATTGGTGGGCCAATTCAGAAGATAATCTTGGAAATCTAAATCATCTATGAGGAATATCACATTACAAGGAAGCTACAAATCAAATTTGAAGGCAATCCGACCATTGGTTAAGCCGTACTAAGCGAAACAAATTCTGCTATGTTGCTGTACTATTGCTGCACTATAAAAGGAGGTGCTCTCTTCTATTCCAAATCAACCAAGGACGTGGGAAGCAAGGAGTTCAAGTCCCAGGAGGCTACCTAGCCTCCTACAGCTAGTTTTTCTTCCTTTTCTTAGTTCTAGTTCTAGTTTTAATATGCTTTTCCTTAGCTAACCTCTTAGCTAGAGCTAGAGGTGAAATTTGTAGTTGGTTCCAATGCTTTAATTCTTTTATTTCAAGTACCATTTTCTTAATTTTGGATTTTGAAGTTCTAGTTTGAATAAAGTTTGGTTTTTTAGAAGTTTTGTGAGAGTTTGTGTGCTCCGGACATGAGTTCCTTGCAATTCTCTGAGATTACCATGATTGGGTTGTTTGAATTCGAATTGTAGTAACCCTTGAGCATGCCATAGTCCATAGGCATGGCTGTTACTCCGAAGGCTACAAGTTCAAGTTCTATGTGCTCCATTAGAACTAGAAATCTGATTTCCAGATTTAAGTGGGATTATTTATGTAACGCCCTCAAAATTCGACACTTGAGTATATAACCCAAATCTCGAGATCAAGGGTATTATGAATGAATCCTTCATAATTACAACTGAAACTTTTATCCTTCCCATTCACAAGGTACCAAATATATGGAATAAAAATAAACCAACTTTGAAAATTAAACTATAATCAACGTGTCTATGAAATCGTTCCAAACTATCTAAACTAATGGCCATCTAATGGGCCTTATTACATCAATGCTTTCAAACCAAAAATCAAATAACTAATTCAAATAAAAATCTTCTAGAGTATTTCCTCATCTGGAACCACTTCTTCAAAGTCCTCTAAATCATCACCTGTCACTACGGTTAATCGCATAACACTGCGTCAGCTATAAAAGCCGGTGAGCATTCTCATATAGTTTAGCACATGTAATTCGACATAGAAAATCACTTAACCATTGAAGTACAAATCATTACAATACCAACAGTTATTTCATCACCAAAACTCTCTTAAGCATGCACGTGATGCATGGGATGCAAGTATGCTTCAACAATCTCGGTACGGTTATCAGTAGAACATCCAGGGCCAGTTTATAGTCGGGCCTACACTTTCACAACTGCAGAGTTGGTCTCTTGTACACACCAGGGAACTCACCCAACCTGCTAAAATCATCTGATATCCACCGGGTACGCTAGTATGGTATCTTGCACACACCAGGGAGCTCAACCAACCCGTCCACAATCGATGGACTATCAGAAGGGTATATTGCACACACAGGGTGCTCAACCAGGGACTGTTGCACACACTTGGGTGCTCATCCAAACAATCATCAATGGGCCTATTGCACACCAAGATGCTCACCCTACGGTAATAACTGGAGTTCACAATCGTGCTATGCATGAATCCGATTAGTATTTCAAATTCCTTTAAAGGAAATCCACACTCAATTAGCACATGTACAACGCAAATTAACTGAAAATTCACACATAATTATTTAAAATTTATGCAATCGTATTCACTAGAAAGAAAACAACTACAACTAAGCTACAACGTTTAAACTTCTCCTTAAAGCAAAATAGATTCCAAAAATAAATTTCTAAATAACCAAAATATTCAGAATTATCATGTAGAAAAAGATATGAGAAAGAAACTCACTCTTTCTTTCTTTCTTTCCTTCTTCTTTCTCTTCTTTTTCTTCTTCTTCTTCTTCCTGCTGCTGCTGGAAGGTCGCTCCAGCAATGAAAGGAGCAAACAGCACTCGAAAACCCCCCCTTGAAAGCTCTCTTTCTCTCTCTTTTCTCTTTCCTCTCTCCAACGTCTCTCTCTCTCTCTCTCTCTCTCTCTCTCTCTCTCTCTCTCTCTACGTTTTTCTGGGAAGGGGAGGGACGTCTACATGCCCTTTTATATCCCACTGACACGCTGAAGGTGGCGTAATGCGGACGGAACCTCCGGACGAGCGTAGCCGAGTTTGAGTGGGAGAAGGAAAGATCAAGATTTCGGATCTCTCACTACATCAACGTTTGGTACTATGTAAACCGTTAAAATCGTAGGTGTGGCCCACGCAACCAATCCTTTTAAGTTTCAGGGGCCCATGCGTAGAATCGGCCCCGATCTTGCACATTCTTTCTCGTTTAGTTATAGGTTTCAATAGCTTTTGCGGCCCACTCCAATCACGGATTACAAAGATACATCCTTCCCTTAGTAGTCCTAAGGAAGCTCTACACACTAGATGGAGTGGATTTTCTGATGGGGTCCACCTTGACGGACGGTGTGGACCGACCAGCGCACCAGCGGGCGCTGCTGCCGCAGCGTCGACGAAGAAGACGTTCCGTCTTCGCTGGGCACGCGGTCAACGCACGTTGACCGCGATTCTAACGTGCACACAGTGCACGTGGGTCCCACGGTGATGTATGAGCGAAATCTGATCCGACCATCATGTAGGCCACGTGTTTTTAGGGTATGGTACAAAAATTGGTACAGTTCCGAGTTTAGATGGCCCACTTATGGCCCGATTTCTGATTAGGGTACTTGTAGGATGATCGGAGGGCTGAAATTTGACGTGTATGGTTAGATTAGGTCTCTAAACTATTATATGAAGTTTTACATGAAACGGATCGTCAGAAACTGGTATACTTAAAGTCGTCTATATGGATTAAGTTTAATCAATGATATTTTTTTGTATTTATGGTGAGTTTTGATAAACCTATCACTTCTACACTGATCCAGGGCTTGTGTTGAGCAAATTTAGTAAAGAATCCTACATGAATTCCCTACAATTTATTAATTTACAATAATCGACATAATTTATTAATTAACTGATTTGTTAATTTAATTATTTTCGAAAACTTGGGGTATTACATTCTTCCCTCCTTAAGGAAATTTCGTCCCGAAATTTATTTTAAGGTAAGTTAAAGTGTTTCACAATATTATGAAATGTATAATCGAAGGTATATATGGAATGCAATTATGAAGTGCTTCGCACTAAAATGAAAAACATTTCGTCTCGAATTTACCTTATTGGTCGAATAGCTGTGGGTACTTTCCTTTGATTTCGTCTTCTCGTTCCCACGAGGCTTCGTCTTCTCCATGATTACTCCACTGAACCTTGATCAGGGAAATCCTTTTGGTTCGGAGTATTTGGTCCTTTCGGTCCAAAATTCGTATCGGTTGCTCTATATAGGTAACGTCTTCCCGTATTTCTAATGGTTGCCAATAAATCACATGGGATGCGTCTCTTTCATATCTTCGCAACATACTCACGTGAAATACATTATGCACGCTCGATAATTGTGGAGGTAGAGCTAGTCGGTACGCTACTTTTCCCACCTTTTCCAATATTTCAAAAGGTCCAATGTATCGGGGTGCAAGTTTTCCTTTCTTTCCAAATCGCATTACCCCTTTCATAGGAGAGACCTTTAAAAATACATGCTGTCCTTCGAAAAATTCCAATTCTTTTCTGCGATTGTCGGCGTAACTCTTCTGTCGACTCTGTGCTATGCGGATTCGGTCTCTTATGATGTGTACTTTCTCCGAGGTTTCTTGTACTAACTCTGGCCCGAGTAGACATTTTTCTCCGACCTCGGCCCAACAGCTCGGTGATCGGCAGGGTCTTCCATAAAGAGCTTCGTATGGCGCCATTTCGATGCTGGCCTGATAACTGTTATTATATGCGAATTCAATTAAGGGTAGGTGCTCATCCCAACTTCCTTTGAAATCTAGGGCGCATAACCGAAGCATGTCCTCGAGTATCTGGTTTACCCGCTCTGTCTGTCCGTCAGTCTGAGGGTGAAAGGCCGTACTATAATCGAGTGTAGTTCCCATTGCTTTCTGAAAGGTTTTCCAGAATCTAGACGTGAATCTTGAATCACGGTCGGAAACAATCGATACAGGGGTTCCATGCAGTCGTACTATTTCCTTGATATAAAGTTTACACAATTTATCCATCGAGTATAACATACAGATCGGTATAAAATGTGCAGATTTGGTTAGTCTATCGACAATTACCCATATCGCATCGTGGTTTCCCTGGGTTTTCGGAAATCCTGTCACGAAATCCATCGTAATATGCTCCCATTTCCACTGAGCGATAGGTAGTGGTTGTAACAACCCTGACGGTTTCTGATGCTCAGTCTTCACTCGTTGACATGTGAGGCATTTAGATACGAATTCTGCTACGTCTCTTTTCAGGTTATTCCACCAGTATTGTCTTCGTACGTCGCGGTACATTTTTGTGCTTCCCGGATGGATGGTAAATTTTGATCGGTGTGCCTCACTCAATATTTCCTCCTTTAATTCTGTAATGTCCGGGACGCATAATCTTCCTTGGTGTCTAATTCCTCCGTCTGTTCCGATATTCCAATTGAGTGTATCTCCTTTTGGTGCTTCCGTGATTTTAGCTTGTAACCATGTATCATGTTTCTGCGCTTCTATAACTTTGTTCACCAGTGTTGGTCGGACTACTAAGCTGCTAAGATAGGAATTTTCTCCTCCCGACTTTAGTTCAAAGTCATAATTCTTTATAGCATCGATCATCCTCCATTCCTTTATGGTCATACAAGCTGCAAGTCGATGATTCTTCCTACTTAATGCGTCGGCTACCACATTTGCCTTGCCTGGGTGGTAACAAATATTAAAATAGAAATCCTTTAAATATTCTACCCATCGCCTCTGACGCATGTTGAGTTCCTTCTGATCGAACAGATACTTCAAGCTCTTGTGATCTGTATAAAGCTCAAACTGCTCTCCGTATAAATAATGCCTCCATATCTTTAGGGCAAACACCACTGCTGCTAATTCTAAATCATGAGTCGGGTAGTTTCTTTCGTGATTCTTCAGTTGCCTCGATGCATAAGCGATAACTTTACCTCCTTGCATAAGGACGCATCCTAATCCTTGGTAGGACGCATCGGTATATACCACGAACTTCTCTCCTTCGACCGGTATTGTGAGCACTGGAGCAGTCGTCAGTTTTTCTTTTAACTCGCGAAAGGCTTTCTCTTGCTCATCTTCCCATCGGAATGGTGCCCACTTACCAATTAAGTGAGTCAATGGTTTTGCTATCTTTGAAAACCCCTCCATGAACCTTCTGTAATATCCTGCTAGTCCCAGGAAGCTGCGAACTTCTGACGCATTCGTGGGCTGCTCCCATTTCACCACTGCTTCAACTTTAGAAGGATCAACCAATATTCCTTTTTCCGACACTACGTGGCCCAGGAATTTCACTTCCCTTTGCCAGAAATCGCACTTCTCAAATTTTGCATACAATTGATGATCCTTAAGGGTTTGCAGACAAATTCGCAGATGTTCCTCATGTTCTTCTCGCGACTTCGAGTAAATCAAGATGTCATCTATAAACACTATGACGAATTGGTCCAGGTAGGGTTTGAAAACCCGATTCATTAAGTCCATAAATACTGCGGGGGCATTCGTCAGTCCGAACGGCATCACTAGAAATTCATAATGTCCGTAACGTGTCCTAAAAGCGGTCTTAGGTATATCTTCCTCCTTGATACGAAGTTGGTGGTACCCTGATCGTAAGTCAATCTTGGAGAAGTACTGGGCTCCCCTCAATTGGTCGAATAGATCGTCAATTCTGGGCAGAGGGTATTTATTTTTTATGGTGGCTTTGTTTATCTTCCTATAATCAATACAGAGTCGTAGGCTACCGTCCTTCTTCTTCACAAACAACACAGGTGCTCCCCATGGTGAGACACTGTGTCGAATAAAGCCTTGCTCTAGTAGTTGTTCGAGTTGATCTTTTAATTCTTTTAACTCAACAGGTGCCATTCGGTAGGGTGGAATCGATATAGGCGTAGTTCCCAGCAGTAGGTCGATACAGAAGTCTATTTCCCGACGAGGCGGTAATTTCAGCACTTCGTGAAATACTTCATGAAATTCGTTCACGATAGGGATGTGATCCATGCCGCCCTTTTGGGTTTCATCATCTATAAGGATTGCCAAGTTCCCTAATTCATTCCATTCTTTACTTCCATGGAATTGTACGCTCGGTTGTCCGGGGACTGAGAACGTTACTGTTTTCTTGAAACAATCGATTTTGGCATGAAACGCAGCGAGGAAATCCATGCCCAAAATCATTTCGAACCCTTGCATTTCCATTACAACTAAATCGGCCAATAGTTTCCATTCCCCAATGGTGATGGGACAAGATTTACACACTTGACTTAAGACTACTGATTTCCCCACGGGTGTAGCCACCACGAGTTTTTCTATTAACTGTGCAGTAGGTAAGCCTAATAATTTGACGATAGATGTGGAGATAAATGAATGAGAGGCGCCGGAATCAAATAAAGTTTTCACCGGAGAGGCATAAATGAGTAAAGTACCTTCCACCATATTCCTGTCCGCGGCTACATCGGCATCAAGATTTTCTTCTGGTTCGTCTTCTGGAGGAGCTACAGCAAAGACCCGCCCTTGTGTTGTCTGACGTAACGCTTGACCGTTCTGCCTTGTTTGTTGTTGTGGTTGCGGCCTTACTTGAGTCTGGGGGTAGGGTGGCTTTGGCTGCGAGGTTTTGGGTGTCAAATCGAATGGTTGCATCCTTGCCTGAGTTTGTTGTCCAGGTTTCTGATCTTGTGGTTGACGACGGGGCTGGGGGCAAGTACGTGATATGTGCCCTTCTATACCGCAATTATAGCATGTGACCGAAAAGTTTTGTCGTTGTTGAGGGTGTGCTGGAGGTACTGCCGGTGTAGTCCTTTGTCTTTTCTCATGATTTGCAGGATATTCTGATATCATTTTCTGCTTAGTGCCCACCCCTCTCTTTGGTTCGCGATTTTTCATAATGTCTTCAAAATCTTGTTCGATGACCAGTGCTTTGTTTACGACCTTGGAGTATTTTTGAAGCTCGAAAGGGACTACTCTGGTACGGAGGGGAGTCTTCAATCCTTGAACGAACTTTTTCGCTTTTTGTTTATCATCAGGAATGAGATGGGGTGCAAAACGCGATAATTCAGTGAACTTAGCTTCATATTGGCCGACAGTAAGATTCCCTTGTTCTAAATTCATAAATTCGGCCACTTTTCTGTCCTTTACACTTTCGGGAAAATATTTTTGGTCGAATTTCTCACAAAATTTCTCCCATGTCCATACTGTGTTTGCAGAGGCTGCTCTTTTGGTTGCCTTCCACCAATGATCTGCTTCTCCTTCTAACATGTATACTGCTAAGACCACTCTGTCTTCATCGGTACACCTCATTCCGTCGAAGAGTTTTTCCATTTGATTCTTCCAATTGTCTGCTTCCAGATAATCAGCTTGTCCTTTAAAGACGGGTGGTCGAAGTCTTCTAAATCTCTCTAATACATCTCCCCCCCCCACTGCCTTGTGGAGTCGGTATTTGGCGCTGATTTATAATGTTATTCGTTGTCTGCACTTGTTGACGGAGGAGAGATGCTATGTCTCCTAAAATGTTGTATAGTCCCTCTATTGATTGTCCGTCACTTGTTACGTCGGGCGTAGGTGGAGTAGCTTGACTTTTCCTTTTAGGTGGCATGATCTACATTTAGTGGAAAGCAACTTTAGTACTCCTTAAAGTATTACTCATCTAAGTATACATGTATGAAGTGTTTCAGTATTAGTAGCTATGTTATTCATCCTTTGGTCTAGATAGGTTATGTCACTCCATATATATATATATATATATATATATATATATATATATATATATATATATATATATATATATATATATATATTTGTTTGATGGAGGTTTGGAAGAAAATCGGATGGCTGGACAGGCAGTTACTCTACAATTTATTCCTACCAAACCATATATCCAATCGACTTGAAATTTGGAACGGATGTTACTGACTTCAAGATGTATCACCAGAAAAATTTTCAGCTCAAAATACCTAATAATTCTTAGACTTTCTCCCTGGTAAAGGTAGTAATATGTTGCTGTCCAGCAGCAGATTTCATGTTTCTTAGTCTACTACTAGAATATTTAGAATTTTTCTACAATTCCGTTTGTTCTGAAATTTTACAGGGATATCAATGGGTATGTTTATGACCTCTAGAAAAATTTTGGAAATTTTTAGACTTGTATTATGTCATAGGTGATCATAGGTATGAATCTGGTCCATAATTTCAGTCCTACAGGTGAAAATTAAGGAAAAATTCAAAAATATCGATTTTTGGTCAATCCACTTGTTGTGATTTCGTGGGAATGTCCTTATAACCCTAAGAAAATCACAGAGGTTTAGAAATTTTAATTTCGATTACTTATGATTTAGCAAAACGCTTATTAAGATGGGGATTCATTTCTCATGGTACCTAGGTACATGTATCTAAGTTCAATGGCTATCCTAAAAGTATTTGGGAGCCTATGTTTAGAGTTTCTACATTCATGAAGCTACTATATATCCTAAAACTTTAGTGGACTATTTCCCAAGGCACAGTTTATCTCATTCCTATTCTCTGATACCAACTGTAACGCCCTCAAAATTCGACACTTGAGTATATAACCCAAATCTCGAGATCAAGGGTATTATGAATGAATCCTTCATAATTACAACTGAAACTTTTATCCTTCCCATTCACAAGGTACCAAATATATGGAATAAAAATAAACCAACTTTGAAAATTAAACTATAATCAACGTGTCTATGAAATCGTTCCAAACTATCTAAACTAATGGCCATCTAATGGGCCTTATTACATCAATGCTTTCAAACCAAAAATCAAATAACTAATTCAAATAAAAATCTTCTAGAGTATTTCCTCATCTGGAACCACTTCTTCAAAGTCCTCTAAATCATCACCTGTCACTACGGTTAATCGCATAACACTGCGTCAGCTATAAAAGCCGGTGAGCATTCTCATATAGTTTAGCACATGTAATTCGACATAGAAAATCACTTAACCATTGAAGTACAAATCATTACAATACCAACAGTTATTTCATCACCAAAACTCTCTTAAGCATGCACGTGATGCATGGGATGCAAGTATGCTTCAACAATCTCGGTACGGTTATCAGTAGAACATCCAGGGCCAGTTTATAGTCGGGCCTACACTTTCACAACTGCAGAGTTGGTCTCTTGTACACACCAGGGAACTCACCCAACCTGCTAAAATCATCTGATATCCACCGGGTACGCTAGTATGGTATCTTGCACACACCAGGGAGCTCAACCAACCCGTCCACAATCGATGGACTATCAGAAGGGTATATTGCACACACAGGGTGCTCAACCAGGGACTGTTGCACACACTTGGGTGCTCATCCAAACAATCATCAATGGGCCTATTGCACACCAAGATGCTCACCCTACGGTAATAACTGGAGTTCACAATCGTGCTATGCATGAATCCGATTAGTATTTCAAATTCCTTTAAAGGAAATCCACACTCAATTAGCACATGTACAACGCAAATTAACTGAAAATTCACACATAATTATTTAAAATTTATGCAATCGTATTCACTAGAAAGAAAACAACTACAACTAAGCTACAACGTTTAAACTTCTCCTTAAAGCAAAATAGATTCCAAAAATAAATTTCTAAATAACCAAAATATTCAGAATTATCATGTAGAAAAAGATATGAGAAAGAAACTCACTCTTTCTTTCTTTCTTTCCTTCTTCTTTCTCTTCTTTTTCTTCTTCTTCTTCTTCCTGCTGCTGCTGGAAGGTCGCTCCAGCAATGAAAGGAGCAAACAGCACTCGAAAACCCCCCCTTGAAAGCTCTCTTTCTCTCTCTTTACAAGACCTCTCTCTCTCTTTCTCTTTCCTCTCTCCAACGTCTCTCTCTCTCTCTCTCTCTCTCTCTCTCTCTCTCTCTCTCTCACTCTCTACGTTTTTCTGGGAAGGGGAGGGACGTCTACATGCCCTTTTATATCCCACTGACACGCTGAAGGTGGCGTAATGCGGACGGAACCTCCGGACGAGCGTAGCCGAGTTTGAGTGGGAGAAGGAAAGATCAAGATTTCGGATCTCTCACTACATCAACGTTTGGTACTATGTAAACCGTTAAAATCGTAGGTGTGGCCCACGCAACCAATCCTTTTAAGTTTCAGGGGCCCATGCGTAGAATCGGCCCCGATCTTGCACATTCTTTCTCGTTTAGTTATAGGTTTCAATAGCTTTTGCGGCCCACTCCAATCACGGATTACAAAGATACATCCTTCCCTTAGTAGTCCTAAGGAAGCTCTACACACTAGATGGAGTGGATTTTCTGATGGGGTCCACCTTGACGGACGGTGTGGACCGACCAGCGCACCAGCGGGCGCTGCTGCCGCAGCGTCGACGAAGAAGACGTTCCGTCTTCGCTGGGCACGCGGTCAATGCACGTTGACCGCGATTCTAACGTGCACACAGTGCACGTGGGTCCCACGGTGATGTATGAGCGAAATCTGATCCGACCATCATGTAGGCCACGTGTTTTTAGGGTATGGTACAAAAATTGGTACAGTTCCGAGTTTAGATGGCCCACTTATGGCCCGATTTCTGATTAGGGTACTTGTAGGATGATCGGAGGGCTGAAATTTGACTTGTATGGTTAGATTAGGTCTCTAAACTATTATATGAAGTTTTACATGAAACGGATCGTCAGAAACTGGTATACTTAAAGTCGTCTATATGGATTAAGTTTAATCAATGATATTTTTTTATATTTATGGTGAGTTTTGATAAACCTATCACTTCTACACTGATCCAGGGCTTGTGTTGAGCAAATTTAGTAAAGAATCCTACATGAATTCCCTACAATTTATTAATTTACAATAATCGACATAATTTATTAATTAACTGATTTGTTAATTTAATTATTTTCGAAAACTTGGGGTATTACAATTTATGCTTGAATGTTATATCTTCCAATTAGATGAGAGATAGGACTTTGATTCTAATTGTGTTGTACTTGGATGAATGGATTGGCATTAGACTACTACAAGTGGATCCTTGATGCTCTAGTTCTTCTTATTTTCAGATTTTCCTATTTCATGTGAAAAACTACTTTCTTAAACTTCTTAGATTCTAGTTATTAGAGTACTTGGAATTGTTTACCTCTTTCCCTGTGAATCGACCTCGGTCTTACCGAAATTTATTACTACATCGCAGCCTTACACTTGAGGCGAGCGAACAATCACGATCAAAAGAATCAGAGGCGTGGGACCAGCTAGAACACCGTTATCTTTCACAGGTGTTTGAGTACTAAGAGACCACCCAACTAGCACTCAATAACCCAAGCTTTGCATTGCCTGTCCTAGTCCGCATGACCACATTGGATAGAGTTAACTCCCAATCTGGAGTACTCGGCCAACATATGCACTTATCCAACTTATCGAGTTTATTTTGAAAAACTTGGTTTTCTACAAACATCAATTTAAATTCTTTTTAAAGTAATATATATATATATATATATATATATATATATATATATATATATATATATATATATATATTGAAAGAGAATATCGTTTGTAAAAGTCTAAGAAAACTCGATACTGCTGGCGGATAAGTCTTCAAGTGTGTATTTATAGTTCTAGAAACTTGGTGTAGCTGTCACGGGATCTTCCCCACGCAGATGTGTAATTTGGAAACGATCAAGCCGCTTTTCTAACATAATCGAGTCTGACCAATCAAGGGCCTTTCGTCATCATATACTAAAGTAGCGACACTCAATCTCATCCTCCTGTACACAAAAGGAGGGTAGCTGAGGACACAAGGAGTCACCTACAGGACTGGCTACTCGCATGTTGCAATCTGTAGGTAAAAGGTCCTAGCACGTGGTTACAATCCACGCCGTAAAGTAGACAATACTAGGTATCTGTCGGGTCTACAATACGCGAGTCGTCTCACATGAGGTATGACTGATCTCATAACCTCACGATTTAGCTGTGATTCGGGCCATAACATTATTCGCATTATGAGTAATGGTGCGACTATGTTATTCGACTTTGTCAGTCTCATCTTCAATCTTATAGGACTGAAGGCAGATACAACTCATTCGCATCCTCATCCTTTATTATTTTCAATAAAGGGTGGTTCATACCTCATTGTATGAAGATCACCCCAAGTGTACATTTTTTATACATTTAGGGTTGGTCATCCCATGCGAGTGGGTGACTGGCTTGCCGATAATAGTTGAAATCCTACTTGATATCAAAGAAAATGCTGATGATCTACATACCTAGTCTAACAAGTGCTCAATACTGAATAGAATGGAATTTATTATTCATGAAAGATCAAAGATACATAATACAAGCATATCAATCAAGCTTTCCTCAATCCCATCTGCCTGACGTGAACCTAAAATAGATCTCTAGCTATAGGTTTCGTCATGGGATCAGCCATCATCTCCTTGGTAGGAATGTAGCTATGGAAAACCTTCTTTTCGTTTACTTGATCATGAACGTAATGATACTTTATCTCAATGTACTTTGATTTCTGATGGTATTTGGGATCCTTTGCCAAGTCAATGGCCAAGGTGTTGTCTATCCTCAACGATATAAGCTCATGTATGCCTGGAACAACACCCAATCCTTGTAGAAATCTGCGAATCCATACACACCCTTGAACTGCAACACAACATGCAATATATTCGGCCTCCATAGATGAAAGTGTTGTGGATGTCTGTTTCTTGCTCGACCAAGAGATAGCTCCCCCTCCGAGCAAGAAGACATATCCTGAAGTAGACTTTCCCTCGTCGGCGTCATTACCCCAGGCAGCATCTGAATGTCCTTTGAGCTCGAGACTCGCGCCTTCATAACACAGCATCAAGTCCTTGGTTCCTCTAAGATAGCGGAATATACGTTTCATGGATTGCCAATGAGACTGTCCCGGGTTACTCTGGTAACGGCTGACTATGCCAACTGCATAGCTAATATCCGGTCTGGTGCAAAGCATAGCATACATTAAGCTGCCTACTGCGCTCGCATAAGGTACTGAGGACATTGCCGATTTCTCAGCTTCTGTCTGGGGACACGATTTCCTGTCTAACTTGGTAGCTTTATCCATAGGGGTTTCAACAGCTTTTGAATTTTTCATCATAAACCATCTTTTGTATGTAAGTGGCTTATGACAAGCCTAAGAATCTCTTAAAACGGTTTCTGATGATTTTAACCCCTAGAATAAAGTTAGCTTCACCAAGATCTTGCATCTCAAAGTCCGAGAAAAGTCAATCTTTAGACATTATCAACAGTTGCATGTCATTACCAACTAATAGGATATCGTCTACATATAGAGATAGTATCAGAAAGGATCTTCCAGACCGTTTCACGTATACACAGTGATCTTTTTCACTCATTGTGAACCCAAAAGTGGTGATGGCTAAGTGGAACCTCATGTACCACTGCCTTGAAGATTGTTTTAACCCATAAATAGATCGTAACAACTTGCAGACTTTCTTTGGATATTTTTTATCCACATAACCTATGGGTTGTTGCATGTATATATCTTCATCCAAATCACCATTTAAGAAAGCGGTCTTTACATCCATTTAATATAACTCTAAGTCTAAACTTGCGACAATGGACAAGATCATGCGGATTGAGGAGAATTTTTCAACAGGTGAAAAAGTTTCCTCATAATCAACACCTTCTTTTTGTGTAAAACTTTTTACAACTAATATTGCTTTGTACTTGTCCACTGTACCATCTGTCTTTCTTTTGATCTTAAGTACCCACTTATACCAATTGTTTTGCGATTGGAAGGCGGATTTACAAGTTCCTAGACTTTGTTCTTCTCCATGGAGGCAATCTCCTCGTCCATGGCAGTTACCCAATCAACCAAATTCGGAGATAACAATGCATCCTGATAAGAATCAGGTTCATTATTGTCAACCGCAATACAAGAAAAAGATTAACCATCGATATCGAAATATCTTCTGGGAATCAAACGTCGTTCACTTCGACGTAGCTCAGGAGCCTGCTGAGATGTACTCCCACTGTCCTGATGAACTATAAGAGTATCTCCATTTTCAGAAGCAGAACTCCCACTCTCTTGAGATACATCGAGAATTTCAAAAAGTTCTGTGGAAACCTTTTGTTTCTTTCGGCTGGGGTATTTGTCTTCGACGAAGGTGACGTCCCTATATTTAATCTCAGTCCATCCTCCACGATCCTCATAAACTAAAACGTATCCCTTTGAGTGCATTGGGTACCTAATGAATACGCACTCAATAGTTTTACTATCAAGTTTACTTCTATGCTAAGCAGGCAATAAAACATATGCTAAAGATCCCCAACGACGCAAGTCGGCTACAGAAGGAATCCTCCCAATCCACATCTCATATGGGGTCTTAAGAACGGATTTAGTTGGTACTTTATTTAGGACGTAAACGGTTGTAAGAAGCGCGTCTCCTCAGAATGTGGTAGAGAGATTGGCATGTGCCATCATCGACCTGACCATGTCCAATAGTGTCATGTTCCTTCTCTCTGCAACTCCATTTTGCTGTGGAGTATATGCCATAGTGTACTGCCTGATGATGCCAACGTTTGCACAGTATGATTTAAACATTTCAGATGTATACTCGCCACCTCTATCAGATCTAAGAATTTTAATCTTTTTCTCAAGCTAATTTTCTACTTCAGCTTTAAATTTGAGAAAACAATCAAAAGCCTCAGATTTATGTGAGATGAGATATACATATTCATAGCGTGAGTAATCATCAATAAATGTGATGAAGTATTAGCATCTATTTCTAGCACATACATTTAAGGGTCCACTGATATCCGTATGGATTATCTCTAGCAAACCCTTTGACCTAGTCGCTTTAAGGAATGGTTTCTTAGAAGTCTTCCCAGACACACAATGTTCAGAAAATGACAAATCAACTTTGGATAATGAACCTAAGAGACCAGATCTTGCTAGTCTTGTCATACGGTCCTTTCCAATATGACGTAACTTCGCGTGCCATTTTAAATATTCAGATACTACTTGTTCATTCGACATAGCAGATAAAGCAAGAGGTACATTATCATTATCTACATCTAGAATAAATAAATCTGAAATCAAGTTTCCCCATGCAAAGATGAGGTTATTGAGTCTTAAAGAAACTCTTGTCCCTGAAAAATGAATGTCAAAACCATTAACTAACAACCTAGAAACAGAAATTAAATTCCTCCGCATGCCCGGTGCATAAAAAATATCATGGAGGGTTATTGTGTGCCCTACGCGCGTACGGAGATGATAAACACCAATCCCTAGCACGTCTTTAGTAGCGTTATTCCCCATGTACACCCTGTAGTTCCCTGTGGCTATAAGTCAAAATTCCTCGAGTCCTCAACGATCTCATGTCACGTGCTTTGTTGCGCCTGAATCCAAAATTCCACTACCAAAAAAATGACTTTTCCCGACGGCCCCGCCTTTTTTTCCGACGGCTCTGAGCCGTCGGAATTTCCGACGGTCTAAAACCGTCGGCTAAAGTCTATCGGCCATCGGGAAAAACTATCCAAAAAAATACCTTCCCCGACAGTCCCGCCCTTTTTTTCCGACGGCTTTTAGCCGTCGGAATCTCCAACGGTCTGAAACCGTGGGAAAACGAAAATATGCTTATTTTCATAATTTAATGAAACGAACCCACCCTGTTATCCTTACATTGGGGCCCACCTACATGATTTAATGTATATCCATGCCGCCCATCAATTTTAAAAACTCATTTTAGAGTTTTACCCCAAAGAAGGAGGCAGGTCGAAAGCTCAAGTGGACCACACCATATGGAGCCATATCCAAGTCGTCAATTGTTGATTTTAGTGTTGCTCACTTGGACCTTCAATCTGCCTCATTTTTTGGTCATGCCCTAAAATGATATGTAAAAAGGGTTGGACAGCATGGATGAATCACATACAACACCATGGACCCCATGATCCCCTATTTGGATCGTCTGTTTCTAGTACCCCAATCATCACTCGAATTGGAGTGTGAATTAGCTTGGTGTTACCCATATATGCATGTAACAGATTAGTGGGTGTTACCCCTACCATGGGGCCCACATTGATGTTTTTTTATATATCCATACCGTCCATCCGTTTTCTTTAGACCATTTTAAGATGTGATGGCCAAAATTTATAGAGAGATTAATCTCAAGTGGATCAGTACCACATGAAATGTTGATTCGAGTGCCTCACCATTAAAATTTCCAAAGGCTGGCCTATTATAACGTTTCCTTGATGTTTATTTGTAATCCAACCTATTGATAAATGTCAAGAAGATCTGTATGAAGGAAAATTAGAAAGATAATATTGATCCAAAGCTTTTGTGGCCCACAACAATGTTTTTAATGGTGATTCATCACTCTTTCTAGTGGTATGGTCCACCTGAGATTTGGATCTTCTTATAATTTTGGATCGATTCCTAAAATGAGATGAAAAAATAGATGGATGGAATGGATATACAGAAAAAAAAAAAATCAAGGTACACTACAAGAAAAATGACCTTTTTAGGATGTGCAACAAAAAATAAGGTGGATCCAAAACTCAAGTGGGCCACATGAGAGGAAAAATGGTAAAATGAGTTTCCTACTGTTGAAACTTTACTGGGCTCCACCTTTATGTTTGTACCCCATCCAAACCGTTTACAAGGTCATTACCACTGAGATGAAGTGAAAAAATGAAGAAAAAAAGTTTGATTGGAAATGTTTGTGGCCACACGAATGTTTAAACGGTGGTCACTGAATACCCACTGTTTCCTCTTGTGAGGCCCACTTGAGTCTTGGATATGCTTGATGTTTTGCCGCACGTCCTAAAATAATCTCACAAAACATATGAACGGCGTAGATTTCTCATAAGCATCACGGTGGGCCCCACCTTGCATCCTAGCGCAGGAACGGAAGCGGATTGGTTGGTGCACCCTACACTATGGTGTGGGTTTCTGGAGAGCAGATTAGGTGAGACACCGGCCTCACCCAAGAGGGTGCAGCCCTCACAGTGGGGTTATAGTGGAGCCCACCTTGATGTATGTATTATGTATCAATTCCGTTCATCCGTTTTCCCATATCATTTTAGGGCATTATTCAGAAAATTAACCAGAATCAATTATCAGGTGGACCATACCATAAGAAACAGTGGTGGTTGACCATCCTACCATTAAAAATCTCTTAGGGAAAAATTAATGTTTCCATAGTGTTTGTTTACCATCTGATCTGTTGATAAGGTCACATAAGCCTGAATGAAGGGAAAAAACAAATATAGGCTTGATCCAAAACTTATGAGTCTCATTAATGGTAAATAAAGACTGTTTCTTATGGTATGGTCCACTGGATGATTAGATCTGCTTCATTTTTGGCATAATTCCCTAAAATGATATGGGAAAATGGTTGGACGGTGTGGATACAGGATACATACATCAAGGTGGGCCCCAAGATAATTCACGGTAAGGGCCGCACCGTCTTACGTGAGGCCGGGATCTCACCGAATCCGCTCTCGGGTTACAATGGGTACGTGTCATGCTTGAGCATGATGAACGTAAAAACGGTGGACCACCCCCACAATGGTGTATTTCATACATCTACACCGTCCATCCATTTAAAGAGATGACGTTAACTCATGAGCCAAAAATTGAGTCATATCCAGATCTCAAGTGGACCACACTACAAAAATGATTATCACCGTTAAAAGTATACTAAGCCCCACCTTGATGTTTATTTTCCTTCCAAACTGTTCATAAGGTCACACGGACCTGGATGAAGGGATTTTACAAATATCAGATCGATCCAAAACTTCTGTAACTGCCGAGAAGATTTCAATGGTACACGTTCAATCTCCCACTTCTTTCTGTAGTGTAGTCCACTTAATCTTTGGATCCGTCTTATTTTTAAGATCAAGCCTTATCACTATGTCATCAAATGAATGGACGGTTCGGATATAACACTTACATCACAGTGGGGCCCACCGAACTTGGTGACGTCAATGCACCAAGTGTGCACCAGCCAATCCGCATAAGCTTCCTGTCCACTCACTCTTGTCACCTTACCCCTACTAACCTATACCTGTGCTTCCTATATTGTAGGGGCTGCTCCAGTCCACTCACACGGTCACACCACACCTTTAATTCACCCACCTGCCTGGCAGGATGAGTAGCCATCTGTGACGTCACCAACTTTTGTGGCCCCCACTGTGATGTATGTGTTGTATCCACACCGTCCATCTAGTTGGAGAGATCATTTTAGGGTGTGAGCCAAATGATAAGTCAGATCCAAAGCTCAAGTGGATCTCACCGAAGAAAACAGTGGGGATTGATCTCCTACCATTAAAAACCTCTTGGGGCCACAGAAGTTTTCGATCAAGCTGATATTTTTGTTTTCACTTCTTCCATGTCTGTGTGAACTTATGAACAGGTTGGATCTCAAACAAACATCATGGTGGGCCCTAGGAAGGTTTCAACGGTTGTGTCACTGTCCACACAGTTTTCTTTGGTGGGATCCACGTAAGCTTTGGATCTGCCTCGATCGTTGTCTCACGCCCTAAAATAATCTCTTCAAATGGATGGACGGTGTAGATACAACACATACATCACGGTGGGGGCCACATAAGTTGGTGACGTCACTTCAGGGAGATGGCTACTAACCTGTCACTGTCATTAGCTATTCCGCGTCCCCACCTGCCCGTCAACCTTGCGCAGGAAGTTACTGCACTGGGAACAAGGTGGGGCTCACAGTGATGGTTTTTGATAAATCCACCCCGTCCATCCGTTTTGGGAGCTCATTTTAGGACATGAGAACAAAAATGAACCGGATATGTGACTCAAGTGGGCCGAAAACGTGAGGATTGAACGTCCACAATTGAAATATTTGTGGAGCCATAGGAGTTTCAAATCAGGATAATATTTGTGTTTCTAGTTCATCTCAGTAGTAGTGACGTTATGAACGGTATGGATGTCATATAAACATCACTGTAGACATAGGGAGGTTTCAACGGTACTAATTTCCCTACCCACCTTTTCCTTTAGTGAGGCCCACTTGAGTCTTGGATCCGATTCATTTTTGTTCTCATGTTCTAAAATGAGCTCCCAAAATGGATGGACGGGGTGGATTTATCAGAAACCATCATTGTGGGCCCCACCTTGGTTCCCAGCGTAGGAATTTCCTTCGCAAGGCTTCTACTGGGAATCCGCGCCCTGTCCAACTTTTGTGGGCCCACCATGATGTATGTGTGGTATCCACACCGTCCATTCATTTGGAGAGATCATTTTAGGGCATGATCGTAAGAATAAGGTAGATCCAAAGCTCAAGTGAACCCCACCAAAGAAAATAATAGGGACGGTGATGTGGACCCAATATTAGAAAATGGTGAACGGTGAGGACACGGTTTGGCTAGCGACCCTGCCACTAGCCAGGTGGCTAGTGGTCGGTGCTCTGTGGGCCTCACCATGATGTATGTATTTTATCCCTGCGGTCCATCCATTTTTTCAAATCATTTTAGGGCATGAAACAAAAAATGAGGCATATATATAAATCTCAGGTGGACCACACCACAGAAAATAGTAGAGATTGAATGTCCACCATCAAAAACATCCTAGGGCTCACTGTAATGTTTATTTGACATCCAACCTGTTGATTAGGTCATACTGACCTGGATGAAGGGAAAAACAAATATCAGATAGATCCAAAACTATTATGGGCCCCAAGAAGCTTTTAATGGTGGACACTAAATCACCACTTGTTTTCTATGATATGGTCCACTTGATATTTGGATCTACCTTATTTTTTGTCTCATACCATAAAATGATATGGAAATATGGATGGACGGCGTGGATGAAACATATACATCATGGTGAGGCCCACAGAGCACCGACTACTAGCCAATGGCTAGTGGCAGGGTCAATAGCCAATCCGTGTCCGAATGGTGAATGGTTAGAAAACTTTAGCTAAGGTTTTTTAGAGCATTCTGTTTGTTCTGCAAACTATGACCCCCCAACCAGTGGAGACCCAAGCCCGGTCCAGCAAACATTGATTGGCCCATGCATGTGAGACCCAAGCCCGATCCAACAAGCTACCCAGACCCAAACTGACATTGGTCCATTTATCATGGTGTGCTCCACTTGACGATTGGATCATTTTGAATTTTGGGGCACCCACTCATCATGGTGGGCCTCACATTTTGGACGGATTGGATGCAATGCAGACACCGCATGGACCCCATAATATTAACCTCCAATTTAATCCCGAATTTGAGAAAGGGCATATAATAGTCATTCACAAAGGCATTAATTTACAATATATGTAAATGGCTCCAACATTCCTCTCTCTCTCTCTCTAGCTAATTTTTTTTGTTATTTTTCTTGCCAGAGATCGGATCGATTTCCTCTTTCTGAAGCTAGTTCAAACTTTTGACTGGTGTATGCGAAGCAATCCAGCAACCTGAAGATCATATCCAAACTATCAGGTAGGCTATTCTATTCTTCAATCCATAAAAAGTTAATCTAAATTTAAAATTTTTAATATTGAAGTTCCATAAGATATTTCATTTTCTCTTTAATTAATAATTTGTAGCAAAAAATATAATAAATTGTGGTAGGAGCAGGCTCGACTCGGCTCGAGGTAAACTCGACTCGACTCGATCCACTAGCTCGCCTCGAGCTCGACTCGAAATATTTCGCAAACAAAACAAGCTCTAATGGTAAGCTCGAGGGCGAGCTCGAGCTCGAGCTCGAGCTCGAGTAGGGCACAAACAAGCCAAGCCAAGCTTGGCCCACCTCGACTCGACTCGGCTCGATGCACAGCCCTACTGGTCAGCAATCAAACGGTGCACATCATCAACAATTACTCGATCAACCTTTCAATCAATGATTGAACGACACAAATTGCTATCGACCATTCGATCAACCTCCAATCATCGATCAAATGATGGAAACCACAGCAGATTACTTTAACAAGTCTCCGATCGAGTATCGAATGATGCACATCACTTACCACCGTAGATTACTTTAACAAGTCCCCAATCCCACATGTTGATAATGTCAAGAAGATCCGGATGAAGGGAAATTAGAAAGATCAGATTAATCCAAAAGTTTTTTGACACGCAAAATATTCTTAATTATTATTTATCACTGTTTCTATTGTTATGGCCCACCTGTGAATTGGATCTGTATAATTTTTAGGATTATTGCCTAAAATATTGTGCAAAAATATATGGACAGTGTGGATATACAGAAAATACATCAAGGTGGGCCCTACACGGTTAGGGTAAACATTACAGTGGGCCCTAGGAGGTTTTTAATAGTGGACATTCAATCACTACTGTTTCCTGTGGTGTGGTCTACATAAGATTTAGATCTAGCTCATTTTTGGGATCAAGCCCTAAAATGATCTTGAGAAATGGATAGACAGCATGGATGAAACACATACCTAATGGTGGGGACCACGGAGCACCGACCACTAGCCACCTTGGCTAGTGGCAGCGGGGAGCGGATTAGGTGAGACCCCGGATCTACCGAGGTGGGTGGGACCCCTGACGGTGGGGCTCACAGTGATATATTTGTCTTAAATCCAAACCATCCAACCATTTTTAAAGATCATCTAAAGGGGTAATACTAAAAATTAAGGTGACTAAAATCTTTGGTAGACCACACCATAGAAACAGTCGTGATTGAATCTCTACCATTAAAAACTTCATGGACCTCACCGAATGTTTATTTTCCATTATTTTCCATCCAAACTGTTGATAAGGTCACAAACATCTAGATGAAGTGACCACATAAATATCATCTTGATCTAAATCTGTTGTGGCCCACAGGAAGTTTTTAAAGGTCGATCAGCACTTTTCCTGTATTATGGCCCATCTAGGATTTGGAACTGATTCATTTTTTGGATCATGCACTGAAATAAACTTTCAATACGGATGGACGGCATGGATGTAGTCACATACATCACCGTGGCCCCACGGTCAGGGGTCCCACCCACCTCGGTGGATCCGAGGTCTCACCTAATCCGCTCCCGTGGCAGCGTCACTCGTGAAAAGCCCCAAAATTTTCATCTTTCGCGCGCTCCCTCTCCCTCCCTCCCTCCCTCGTGAAAACAAAACACCCAAATCATCCCCCCCCCCCACCAAAAATCTGGTGGTATCGACGAACGTTGAAAGCATTGAGCATTGCTGGTGCTGGTGTTGTGGCGCTGATGACCGGCGGCGCTCCAGCAACGATGGCGGAATTAGATTCTGGCAATGGGTTGTATGACGTCGCCGAGTCGGAGACAGAGTAGAAAGCGCTGCTCTTAATGGATGTCATGGAGAAGATCTGCCAGAATCAATGGGTTCGGCAGATCTTGCTGTTGACGATCGATGGCGCACTTGGCAGAGGTTGCTGCTGCGATTTGCTGATGAGACAGATGGCGAAGCAGATGAAGGTGCTGGCTCTCTCTCTCTCTCTCTCTCTCTCTCTCTCTCTCTCTCTCTCTCTCTCTCCCTGCATCCGTTTCCAAAACCAAACCTCACAATAAATTGCTTGAGATGTATGGGAAATGCGGGAGCATGATAGATGCCCGCCATGTGTTCGAGAGAATGCCAAAACAGAACATGGATTCTTGGCATTTGATGATAAGTGGCATTTGAAGAAAATGCCTCGTAATAGCCCATAACTATAGTATCTCTGATTTTCAACTTGTGCATGTGGGGCCCATTGTTACGTAATCTGAACCATTGTGTATGATGGGGCCAGGGTTCCACTGTTGGAAATGATATTTGGTTCCTCAATGTTAGCTATGATTTTGAAGAACAAGGATTCCAGCATTGTTTCGTTGCTTGCTAGGCATACGTGCATCATTGTAATAGGATGTGGTTTTAGTTAACTTATCATTGTAAATTTTGAGATATAATCCATCTAGATATGGCCCCACAAGGGACAAATTTACTTAAGAGATTGTCATTTACAAAGGTTTAAGGTGGGTTTGGTTGCATCAATTTCTAATTTGGTTCAAAATATGATGATATTTGATGATGTGTTGCAAACAAACGCACCCTTAGTTATATGGAAGGAGATTGTGTCCTGCCCCTGCCTGGATGGACTTGGTCCAGCCAGAGCTGTGGGGCCCACTGTGATGTGTGGGTTTTTCCAGGTGAGAAAAGGAGTTTTAGAAACTTACAGTTTTATGTTTTCCCAATCAAGTGAAAATACCATTTTGTTATTCAAAAACAAGAACAAATTCTGGTCAGGAAATGCTGTTGTTCAGGGATGTAATTTCTTTTCTTGGAAGTAGTACATTTTGACTCCTAAGATTTGTTATGAGACCTGCTCAGGCTACTTGAATCCTAGTCTCCATGTCCCAATGTCACCTGTGTGCAAGATCCAAACATATGAATTTCATGAGCCACTCAAGAATAGGATGCTGTAGAATTTCATGATTATTAACAATCTCAACAAACTATAAAAAAAAAGTGAGAAAGTAACAGAACTGCAAGGTAGCATACTAAGACTAATTTCATTGATTGATTAGTCTATGCACTATGACTTCATCGAGTCAATTGCTATGTTAGAATGCAATGTGCTGCTATATATATTAACTAACTTTTGACTGTGAAATGTTATTATATATATCTCTGGTTTTGGTATCTTCTGTTTCCATCTCTTTTATATTAGTCTTAGTCATTTTTGCATTCTTTTTATTTTTTATTTTTTATTTTTTATACTTCTGGTAATTGGGGTAGACTCCTGTGTTGAAAATGGAGGTGGCTAATTTTCCTCACATGGGATAGTGGTGGACCAGAATCTAGACCATCCCAACTGTGCGTCACATTGCCTCTAAAATCATATTGTTCAAGCAATCATGACCAGCCATTTACATGTGGCTACCAATTGGATGGTTAAAATAAAGCAGTGAGTGGTTTAGATTTGAAGGGAAAAATCAGATGGTTAATCTTATCTTCTGTGTAATGTTCTGAATACTCCATCATAGCTAGGTCAGTAATTTGGACCATCTGTATGACCTGCAATGTCTACGGTTGAAGAATCACCACCATTTTTTTTAAACATATATCTCATTGAATGGTAAATCTTTTTCACTTTTTTCTTTTCCTTTTCTAACATTGTTTGAATGTTTTTGAAATGGATTTTCTAATCCATTATAGAAGATATGCAGAATCCATGTTCTAATGAAAACCCATCTTTTTTTTCTTTTTGTTTTTTTTTTTTAAATCACATTTTTGCTTCTCTAGTAATGTGTTTCTCACCATTTCAGTACTTTACATGTTGATGAAATGGGTTTCTCATTTCAAGAGGGGAGTTGTATATATGTAGAAAAAAATCGTTTCTTGCATTTTCTCATATCAAGAGAAACTTTTGTCATTCACATGCACACTTGAGAGTGTTTGCTTTAATCATACTGGCCATATAACAAATAAAGGAAGTGGGAACTATCCAAATCTTTTGCAAGTACTTTCTAAGGGTCTGTTTGGAACATGGGATTAGGTGGTATTGCATTGCATTAGGTGGGTATAAATTCCATCCTGCTTTTGGAATTTATTTTTCTAGGATTTTCATATTGCTGTACAGATATTTACTTTTCTAGGATTTTGAATTCTCATCTATCCAATTTTAGTAGAAGACAAGTCCTTATGTGCACTTATTGGGTTAGGTGCAGGTTCAAAATGGATCCGTTGGTTAATCAGAATATAGCTGTAATGGATAGGGAATGGATGGACAGGTTTGCCACAGACATGTTAGGTGAGCAAACCTCTAGGAACATGACTTTATTTGTGCAGATATTTACTAACCAAAACTGATTTTGTTTGTGCAGAAAGCATTTCAGATGGCATACTTCTTGTGGGTATGGGTAAGTAAACCTCTCTCTCCCTCTCTTTTACTTACACATGGCACAGACAACATTCTTGTGTAGAAAAATTACAGGGTCTTGATGCATCATCAATATAAGTGGGGCCCATGGTTTGGTTATCTAGATCAAGAGCATTGATCTAAATGGCCTACCTGTCAAGATTCAAACTACTACATTCTATAGAATGGGTGGTTATTTGAATTCCATTATTTGTGGAATTTGGGCTGTTTGAATTGCTACCTTTTACAGAATTCTTGGGTTTGGAAGATTTGGTTTTGTGTATCTGTTCACGATTTTTTGTTGTTTATTTTTAGATGCGAGCAAGCAGGGATCCATACCTGTAGCATTGTGTGGAGACGGCAGTTTTGTAGCACAGCTCCCAGAAAATGGTGGTACTTTTTCATGTGGGAACATAGTCAAGCTTGTGCACTGAAAGGCCCTCAAGGATGTCAGATTTAAAGGTACACCATCCACCTATGGCGGGCCATTTTTTGTATGTCTATAGAATCATGCATGCATGAGTACATTTATTATAATGTTCCCACAATCTGTATTAAGAAACTCAATTTCTGTGATCTAGATTATTCAATTCCATGTGGATGGAAGGTCCTCCCAGTTTTCAGTGCTGTACATCCTGACACATCTCTTCATGGAAGTGCACTTGAGTTCCATCCTTGGAGATAAGAGGTAATTACTATTAATTCAATAATGATGATGGTTATTTTGGTTTGTGGGGCCCCACTATTTCCAACCAAACATGTTGTTTAGGTGGTTGTGTGATTTCTACTATGTACAAAGCAAGCTGAAGTAGATTGTATATGTCATTGTTGTATATGTCTCCTTCTCAGAGTACTTTCCATGTTGATGAAATGGGTTTCTCATTTCAGGATGGGAGTTACATATATGTAGAAAAAAATAATCCGCGGTCCCGATTTTATGAAAAGAAGCCATCAGGTATGATTTGAAGTCATCACCATTTTCAATTCTTCATTTGGGCCATTTGAGCAGATTTGGAATGCCAACAATGCAGGTGAATTCTGCCCAATCACCATCTGATTTTGTTGGTGCTTTGTGGAAGAATTCCCAAATAGCAGACGTTCGACACTATCTATTGTCTTAGTGTCTTTGTCATATTGATTCCACAGGACAAACATAAGCTAATGGAAGTTATTCAAATGTGTCCCCAACTGAAGGCACGCCAACTTTGTCACAAATTTGGTCCATGCATTTTGCACATCATCCTTCATGTCCTAATGTTAATGAGTGCAAGGAGGTTCAAGCATCTTGAGTCAATTTACTGATATCCCCTGCTCATCTCTGTTGCATTTGTTGCTCTGTTCTCATTTACTTGCTCTAATTGAGGATTTTACATGGGATGGTGACTTGATTGAATACAAGCCAATGTACGGTTATGTTTAAATCTCTGTTTATATTTCTCAGTTCTAGGTATGCAACTTGAGAAAATTGCATAGACATATGTGTTAGGTGTTACATATTGACAGCAGTTTGGGGCCACAAATCTGTCCAAAAGGATAGTGCATTTGTACCACAAAATCTATCCAAATATAGACAGCATTATGGACCACGGATCTGTCCAGTTTGGACAAAGCTGCGTTGGTCACCGGAGTTTGGATCACAAAAATCCGCCTTGTGGACATAATGTTAGGACTCAAAATGGTCCCAAATCTGTCTAGTGTTTGGGGCCAGACCTGTCCATGAATTGGACAACATTTGGGGTCAAAACGATCCCCTTTTTGGGAACCCAAAGCTGTCCGAAAATGGACATGCAGTGTGTGGGAACACAAAAATGTGCAATATGTGGGTCTAATTCTGTCCAAATTTTAGACAGTGTGTGGGACTTAATTATGGCCACCGGTTGGGCCATCTTTGACCCTCAAATCAGCCTAGCTAGACCATGTTTTGGGCCCACAAAACTGTCTAAGTTGGGCCACGTTTTGAGCACACCAATCTGCCTGATTTGGACAACGAATTGCACTCAATTTTACTCATTTTGAACAGTGAGATTTGGTCTCAAAACTGTCTATAGTGGTCAGCGTTAGTGGGTCTCAAATCTGGTCAAGTATTGGTATTTTAATATATAGATGTTAGAAGAACCATATGGTATCATTTATGCATGCTGGAAGGTGATTAAATGGCA
The DNA here is from genome assembly GCA_003013855.2 of Liriodendron chinense. Classification (NCBI taxonomy): domain Eukaryota; kingdom Viridiplantae; phylum Streptophyta; class Magnoliopsida; order Magnoliales; family Magnoliaceae; genus Liriodendron; species Liriodendron chinense. The sequence goes on along the minus strand of PVNU02003768.1, from coordinate 15,040 downwards.
ATGGAAACTGGTTTCTCCTATTGTAACAGCCCAGCATGTCTGAATTTTGTGGAATCCTTTAGAACAAGTGAGAGATTTCCATGCCATTTCCAAAAGCACTTGTGACAGGTTTGTATCATTTCAAAACATCCATACACAAACAGTTGCAGCAGTGCTGGTTATAGCAGTGCTGGTCCTAGTGTTATGGAATGAATGGAGTGTTCAAATTGAGGATTGGCTGTCCCACAGACTGATTTGCAGTAGGTTTGTAAATGATGGAGCTATACAACAAACTGGTGGTCATGGCAACAGACCTGATTTGGGTCAGCCGGAACATAGCGCATTCACCAATTCGGCCTGGAATTGAGACCCCATCCAAGTCGTTTAACCATCAGGACTGTTCAATAGGTTGTCTATGTTGGGGAAGGATGCACTAAAAGTTAATAACATTGTGTGAGGCATAATTTGTTTGGTTTCTCATAAATCTGGAATAATGTAATGGTGGGTGAAATCCAAGTCATTCATCAGGTGGATTGCACTGTGTGAATACCACGGTCCAATGTATGGGTATGGTTTTTATAACACTCACTCTCATACTTGGGTATTGTGCTTAGCAACTAGAATTTTAAAAAGGCAATTGGAGAGGATTAAAAATCCTACTTTTTGAATATATATTGCTAGCTAGACAAGTTATTTATGAGTCTATGACTGACTAATCTTAGAATGAATGGGCAGTCCAGATCATCCATTGACTTATCCTTGTGTTTTGGGGGCTCTATCTTTGGATTGAATGGTTAGATCAATAATTGATCTTGACAATGATTCGGTGATAGAAATTGCAAAGAAGGTATTTTAGAATACCTTTTCTTTTTCCACAGCCTACCAGTCCAACTGAAACTTAGACCTGTTTTAGGGAATTTAGAATTTCTTCCAATCAAGAAAAGAATGATGGTGCAGCACATCTTTTCAACTCTCTATTAGCTGTGCATGAGTATTTGTTGCTAGTTTTTCTTTTTGCTTCTTCCTGTTTTTTTTTTTTTTTTGCTAGTTTTCTTTTTTGCTTTCTATGTTGCTGTTTGATTTGGGTAATGGTTGGTTGAGAAGAAATTCTTCTTTGCCTTCTTCATTTCTTTCTTTTGATATTTTGCCGTTTTAGCTTGGGCAATGAGTTTGGAAGAAAAATCGTTCACTGTTTGGTATAGGGATAGTTGTAAGATATGTGAAATTTTTTCTTTTAAGGTTATCATTATATCAAAGATAACTGATGCGGACATCAGGCCCCACCTTGGGAAGACATGTGTTAGTTGCTTGGAGGAGATATGATCGGACCGTTGGATCGTGATGATGATGTGATCGGACCATTGGTTCATCGTGGCCCACTTTCATCACACCATCATTGGAGCGCATTGGACATCTTAGATTTGAGTTTATTTTACGCATTTTTTACTTATTTGAGTTTTGGGTTAGTGTGGGTACGTTTTTTTCATGCAAATGTCTTTTTTTTGAAATTTTGTTAGTAAGGGTATTTTGGTAATTATGCTAATTCTGAATTTTATAAGGGTGTTGCCCTAAACCTTTTTGATTAGTTGTTGATTTATGAAAAAGAGCAAACCTTTGGTTGCCTCCTTCCTCTTTCCCTCTCTCATGGTGCTTCTTCTTCTTCCTTGATCTCCTTCTTCTCTATTCTTCTTGTGCCCCTCCAACTTCTTCCAGGTATTTCATCTTCTATTATTATCCTTCTAAACCTCTGTTTTGTTTATTCCCCACGATCTAAACCTTGAGAATCGATCTAAACCCTAAACCCCCAAATTCTCAAATCCCTAATCCGAGAAACTTTCTGATTCTTCGGACTAGTGATCATCATTGATTGATTGGGTATGACCATGCAAGATCGGGAGGTTCCATCCCTCGCCGGATCCAACCTATACGCTACTTGAATCCCATACTCCATGGTTGTGATGATGGTCCCGTCCCATTGCATGTTTCCTTTATGATTTTCTTAGTTTATGATGATTGATGCTAGATTTCATTATTATTATTGCTTTTATTTCCGCTGAATAATTGTGTTCATGAGCATGCATCATATTTAGGGCTGTCCTGCATCAAATTTGGTATCAGAGCATAGGCTTGCATGGTTTTGTCTAGATCGAGTTATCAAAAAAATTAGGGTTTTGATTTTTAGGTTTGTTTTAGGAAATGTCCAGATTTAGAAAGTTTCCAATTTTAGAAAGTTTCCTAATTTGGAAAATTTTCAGATTTAGAAACTTTCCAATTTTAGAAACTTTCCTAATTTGGAAAATTTTCAGATTTAGAAAGTTTCCAATTTTAGAAACTTTCCAATTTTAGAAAATTCCTAATTTGGAAAAATTCCAGATTTGAGTCGCATCATCTAGAATTAATTAATGTCAGTTCATTGTAGTTTAAATTCATCGCATTCATATTGTGAGTCACCAGTCCATAGAGTCTTCCTGTAGTGAATGGAGTATAGACGTTTGAGATCTTCAAGGCCATTAAGTGTTTTCGTGTGGCCGTCGAGACCCAATGGAAAGCCGAACTCCGATGAGTTGGCCTCCTTTAATGGTCACATGGACCCACAAACATTCCTTGATTGGCTTGAAGACTTGGACTATTTTTTTTATTGGTATGATATGTCGAATGATCGTCGAGTGAGGTTTGCCAAGTTGAAATTGGAGGGCCAAGCCAAGTCGTTTTGGGCAGATTTGGAGCGAAGAATTGATAGAGTTGGGAGAGCCCCGATCTCACAATGGGACGAGATGAAAGAGCGTTTGAAAGCAAAATATCTTCCCATCTCTTATCGTCAAAAGCCCTTGGCTCAGAAGAGAGTTGCCCCACCTTCCCGTCCAAACACAAAACCAATATGGTCCCCTCCTTGTAAAGTGGTCCAACCCATCATTAAGGAAATCTCGACTTATGAACAAATGGAGTGTTTAACACCAATTTTATTTCCTTGGAAGCAAGATAATACCTTGGTGAATGGCCAGTTGGAAGAATCCAATCAGGTTGTTTATGAAGTGGAAGAGTACGTGCCTAACGTCACTAGTGATGAAATGGAAGAAATTGAGGCATCACTCATCATCGTTGAGGATGACGAAGTGTGTGCTAGTAATGAAAAGGTAGAAAGAATTGAGACCGCACCACTTCCAAATGTCATGTGCGACTTAAGTGATGTAGATTCCCAATCTAAGTCTCTTACCATGATGCACACGAATGAATTTGAAAAGGAGACTAGTGAGGATATGATGGTGGACGCCCACATGACTTGTGATATCCCACCAGATGATTTATGGGATAAATTTTCACCCATATGGGACATTCAACACACAATCGATCTTGTCCCTAGGTTGGTCCTGTCAAGCTTTCCTCCATATCAGGTGAACCCCATAGAAAATATAGAAATGCAGTGTCAATTTGATAAACTTATTGGGGAAGAATTCAATAAGGAAAGTTTGAGTTGGAGTTTTGTTTTGTGTGTCATGCCTGGTCTTTTCACTTCCAAGAATAATGGCATGTGGCACACAAGTGGGCATATCCTGGCCGTCCACAAATCTTTAGTCAAGTGTTATGCTACCTTGCTACGTATTCACGTCATGGTAGATATGATGGTCAGAGTCCCTATCCCGTATCTTGATGACATTTTGGACATAATGGCTGATGCCAAGATCTGCTCAAGACTTGGTATTACTAGTGTTTGTTCTCAAGTGTTGGCATACCTGAAAATCATCCTTGTTTATAATACTTATAATGAGAAATTGTGTGTCACCCGTGGGAAGTGTCCTTTTGTTTCAGTTTTCCAAGTTCTAGGTCATAGGATTGTTTATTTCCATAGGATTGTTTATTCCAAGTTCGTGGATTTTTCAGAGTGTCCTTTAGTGTCACCCATGTCTGTCATCCAAAGGTCTTTAGAGTCAGCCAATGCATTCGCACGCCATATTCATGATTTGCATACACATATTAGACAGCGGATAAATAAAAGCAATGATGATTCTAAAATCTCAGCTGATTCTCATCGTAGATTGCAAGAATTTCAGAAAGGAGACCATGTAATGGTGAGGATAAGGCCTAAGCGGTTCTCACAAGGTTCCGCTAAGAAATTACAAGCGCGTAGTGCTGGACCATTCAAGATTGTGCAGAAAATTGGGTCCAACGCGTATCGGATCGACCTTCTATCTGAAATGGGCATTAACCCAACTTTTAATGTGGAAGATCTAGTCCGTTCCCACCATCCCATCGTTGATCCATCATCTCTCTTATGGCCCTTATCTGATTTTATTTCACAACCCCTCTCACCCTTTCCTCCACCTAATATCCATAAAGAAGAAATTGAGGAAATCTTGGATGAGGAGATAGTGTTTATGAGAGACGGAGGTTTTCAAAGATACATTGTCAAATGGAAGAACAAGCCACCATCAGAATCTACGTGGTTTACTGAAGTGGAGTTGCAGAATGTTGATCCGGATTTGTTAGAGCGCCACAAGAGTTTTAACTCGTCGGAGTCGAGTTCTTTTCAGACGAGGAGAATGATGCGGACATCAGGCCCCACCTTGGGAAGACATGTGTTAGTTGCTTGGAGGAGATATGATCGGACCGTTGGATCGTGATGATGATGTGATCGGACCATTGGTTCATCGTGGCCCACTTTCATCACACCATCATTGGAGCGCATTGGACATCTTAGATTTGAGTTTATTTTACGCATTTTTTACTTATTTGAGTTTTGGGTTAGTGTGGGTACGTTTTTTTCATGCAAATGTCTTTTTTTTGAAATTTTGTTAGTAAGGGTATTTTGGTAATTATGCTAATTCTGAATTTTATAAGGGTGTTGCCCTAAACCTTTTTGATTAGTTGTTGATTTATGAAAAAGAGCAAACCTTTGGTTGCCTCCTTCCTCTTTCCCTCTCTCATGGTGCTTCTTCTTCTTCCTTGATCTCCTTCTTCTCTATTCTTCTTGTGCCCCTCCAACTTCTTCCAGGTATTTCATCTTCTATTATTATCCTTCTAAACCTCTGTTTTGTTTATTCCCCACGATCTAAACCTTGAGAATCGATCTAAACCCTAAACCCCCAAATTCTCAAATCCCTAATCCGAGAAACTTTCTGATTCTTCGGACTAGTGATCATCATTGATTGATTGGGTATGACCATGCAAGATCGGGAGGTTCCATCCCTCGCCGGATCCAACCTATACGCTACTTGAATCCCATACTCCATGGTTGTGATGATGGCCCGTCCCATTGCATGTTTCCTTTATGATTTTCTTAGTTTATGATGATTGATGCTAGATTTCATTATTATTATTGCTTTTATTTCCGCTGAATAATTGTGTTCATGAGCATGCATCATATTTAGGGCTGTCCTGCATCAATAACAGTGTGAACATATGATGGTGTTTCTTCTCTAAGAAAATCTAAAATCATTCTTGCCTAAAGAAATTTGATTTTGTGTAGCCTTGGTTCACTTGTGCAGATTTGAAGTTTTGGTTTCTACATTTGCTCATGTGCAGCAACTGCACAATCTGATTTTTGTGCAATCCAATTTCTGTGCAATCTGAATTCTGTACAATCTGATTTTTGTGCATTTCCTGCTTAAGAGAGTCTTCTTGCATCAGAAATCCATGTGACCCATTCTCAACCAGTTGGACCTGCGATGGACTGAAAAAATCAGGCCATCCACTCTTGTGGTAGCCCACACATGCAGCTGGCAATCCTATTAAATTTTGGAGTCGAGGTAAGCTTGAAATCTTTTTTTTTTTTCCTATCATGCTGCTTGAATTCTAATTAGATTTTCCTGGAATGTACACAGAGCATTGGTGTATGTATGAGTTTTCTGACATGGAATATTTCACGGTATATGGAGCGGCATGATCGGTGGGACTCTCATCCAAACATTGATATTAGCCATCATCAGTCTAGTGCAATTGGGATATGGAGGTAATTTCATTTATTCTAATTAGATTGTAATATTATCACAATCTAATATGCTACATTCAAATCGAATATGTGGCATAATGGTCTGCGATCCAAACCATTCATCAAGTTGGATCCATATTAATTAACTGTCATCCATAAAAAAAAAACATGGATCATGTTGTTATCCCATCGCAGACCTTTTCATTTTCAATGCTGGATCATCTCTTCCCAGCCACCCATTTGTAGGTCACTGGTAGGGTGGTTAAGGTGGTCTGATCAGTAGCATTTTTCTCTTATGACTGATCTATGGTGGGACTTCCCATTGGTCCAGACAAACAACTATCATCCACGAATCCAATGGTTGAGATGTTCACTTCTCTGATAGGAGAATATATGTAGTCCAGTTGTAGAGAGGTCATTGGGCTGTTATCTTCTTTCTAGGAAAGTGTCTAATCCAGCGTTAGAACTATGAGAATATTTCACTTATACAATCCCATCCGAGCCATCCAAACAGTGGGCCCCACCATGAAGATGAACTGTCCAAAAATTCCTGTGCATTCCAAACACATTCCTGTGCATATGATGGTAATTAGCAACTTATATATGTACGAATTGTGTTTATGGTGACATGAACTGTAATTTTTGGTCATGTAACAACTTCACATCTTTCAATAACAGGGTTTTTGTCAAAACATGTAGAATGGTTAAATGCGTAAATGATTAGGAGATAGACATTTGGTTCATTTTTTCTTTAATTCTACTATTACAGATGGATCACCTATTGGACAGCTTAGGTGTGTAGTGACTTTGATCTTGATAGAAAATGGGCCGCCTTTTAAATGCATCCCTGATTAGCCAACCTCAATTGTTTCCTCACCTGTATATATTGTATTTGTATATACTGATTGCTATGATGACTTTTGTTTTCCACCTATGTAACTACAATCCCTACTACAAATTGAGCTAAATTGGGCAGCATGGGACCCATTTCTAAATGTCTACATGACCTATCTCAAATGGTGGGCCTCACTACGATACAGTAGCTACGAATGGACAATCAAAAGCCAAATTTGATTGCATATGTAGTGCTTGTTGCTTTCTTTCTTCTTTTTTTTTTCCTTTTTTCATGCAACTTATCAATGGCTCTCTTCTTGTACATGTGGCAAATTGCACAAGATCAGAGTCGTCAAGTCAGCCATCTTGGACAGTTTTAATAAAGTGTGCAACTTTTGGATAGTGTCCCACCTGAAGAACAGTTTGGATCACCGGATTGTTGCAATTTGCATCTTACTATTGTGTTGTAATGTCGTTAACACAGATTTGAGAATGATGTCTTTGAAATTCTCCTTAATATGGTTTTTTTTATTCAGATTAAGATTTGTTAATTATGATAGTTTGTGTCAATTGTGAAGCAATGATGAAATCAAATATTCTCAACAGCAAAAGCATACAATTGTAAAATTCTAGAACTGATAACATTTGCTTGAAGGATTTCATTTGGAATTCTCATGGATGTAATATTAAGATTTGAAATTTTTATGCTTTTTATCAAATGCCTCGGAAGAAAAACATCTAACAACAGCATTAGTTTTGTTTTTGAGAGAGAGAAATTGAGAGAGAGAGAGAGAGAGAGAGAGAGAGAGGTTGCTCATCTTTGATATTCTAGTGGATTTTGATGTTTCAAAATATTAATTGCTGTTTTTTTTTTTCTTCAACTGATGAGCAGAGAAACATGGCATACATCTGTAAGCTAGAGGCATGCATGTACTCAATCAAATAAGATTGAAGTGATCATTACTCGAGATAATATGTGTTATACAAACTAGTTAAAACAAATAAAATTCCCATCACCCTTTGCAAAAGAGAGACGAAGATTTTGCTTTGTAATAATCATGTTCTTACTATGGCATATGAATTGCTTTACACCAAATGCTCGTGTACCATTTCAGTAATTGTAAGATATGGTTTGACTGCAGTTATTTATACTGATGTGATGAGTCATTCTCATTCATGTAGACCTCTATAGCATTTACTAGCCTGGCGATTTCAGCTGTATCAACTCTTATTGTAAGTTACTTGATCTTATCTCACTCATTGTCTTTTTACAACACTTTTGAGTTGTCACAAACAAGGCACTCTACAATCTGCATACTGTTAGTGCACTTTTCTATGGCATACTAGTGCACCTTGTTTGTCAATTACTTAGGTCAGTGGGTCTAGTGTCGGTTAAGCTTAATGAAGACGAAGAACGAAGACTCAAGACGGACCGGCTGCATCAAGGAAGAAGAAACAGGTAAGAGTGATGCCTTGGTGTGCCCTGCCTTGACCAAAACCTAACCCATAACCTCTTAGATGACTTGGACCAACTAGGTATACCCTTAGTCATCATTATTAGTCTTAGAACTCCATGAAAAACATGATAAGATAGACTAATTTAAGAGGTGGAAGCTGCTGCAATAAAAAAGGCTCAAACAGCAGTTTCCGATAGGTGTTCCGATAGGACTCCGATCAATCGGACAGTGGCTCCGATAGGACTCCGATCAATCGGACAGAAGCTCCGATCAATCGGACAGAATCTCCGATCAATCGGAAATTTTTCCAGCAACCTTGAAAATCCACTGGACATATTTTCGATCAATCGGACAGTCTTCCGATCCATCGGAAGGGGTCCGTCCGATCAATCGGACAGTGTTCCGATCAATCGGAATATCTTCCAGAGACTTCACTGGATAGATTTCCGATCAATCGAGCTTGTCTCCGATCAATCGGACAGGTCTCCGATCCATCGGACCTTCTTCCGATCAATCGGAGATGCGCGAATCTGCCCGTTTTTTTACCGTTGGAAGAAAATCTATTTAAAAGGGGGATTCGTTTTTTGAGCCAAGAGAGGGGATTTTGAGGAGATAGAAGCCACCATTGCTAGAGATCATTAGAGGCTCTATCCCAAACCTATAGCAAGCCATTCTCCTTGTGTTTTCATCACAAGCTTGGGCCATTCAATGGTATCTTGAGAATAGGACTTGTTCCCTCTTGATTCCTAGGGTTTAGACACCTTGATGATAGTTAAATCCTTTGTCTAAACACTACCTAGGAGTCCATTTAGGTGCATTCCTCTAGGAAACCCATTTCCTACCATTTGTAGAGGTTTCACCATTCCCTAGCACCTTGGGCATCTCCAATGGAGCATCACATGCAAGGTAGCTGATCTTGGAGCTGAAGCCTTGGCAAAGCAACGGCGTCAAAGATCGGGGGAGCACAAGGGGAGCTGATTCAAGCACGGGAGAGCGAGAAGAAGCAACCCGAAGTGGCGCAACAAGGGGCTCAATCCGACAAGTAGGTTGTCTTGTTAAGAGTCCATCCACTCAATTCCCTGTGGGAGTTGAGTGTAGAGTTTGTTTGACAAACTCGCCCCGGGGTCGTCAGTCGATCCTTGGCCTATTAGTTGGGCCTAAAATCTAGGGACGTCAGCCGTTCCTTGGCGCGTCAGTCGGGCCTAAAACAAAGTCTCCAAGGGGGAGCCACCAACACGGGTGCAAACGTGTAGGTTGGGAGGAACCTGTAAACTCCCCGGTTGGGTGGATCCGAGTTAAAACACCTTGGTTGGGAGGAACCAGATTTAAACTCCCCAGTGAATGCCGGTGTGCTCAAAGGGGTTGAGTACTTGAACCGGGAGTGGAGTAGACAAGTAGTCGAACCACTATACATCCTTGTGTTTGTGATTGATCTTGAGCACATTTCTCTTTAATGCATTGAGTTTAATTTGTTAATTATGAATGCTTAGTTAGGAATGTATGCTAGGCACTTGATAGGCACATCCACACTCACAAGATGTTCTTTCACTCCTCATGTTGACTTGAGCATTTCTTGATCCATCCTCTCTAGTCCACATGAGTTGATTAGACTAGGTTGTTAATTGCTTTATCTTTTGCTAGTCTTTTAATTGGACCCACTTAGGCTTGGAAGCCAAAGTGTTAATCGCTTACATATTTTAATTTGCTGATTTGTTAAAGTAGGCGAAAAGATTTAAAAAAAAAAAAAAAAAAAGGTCCTATTCACCCCCCCTCCTATAGGTTCAGCCATAATTCTAGTTGCTCCTCAAGCTTCCGCACGCGTATGCGTAGGGTGTCGTGTTAGGCTACCCGACACAATTTCAATTGGTATCAGAGCGGGTTGCTCTTCAAGGACGTAACCGTCTAGAGTAAGATCCGATACCGGAGCACTAGCATCATGTCTAACCAAAAAGGAGAATCTATGTTGCCTCATGTTGAACTATAAGTAAAATGATTAGTTGAGGTCAACAATAACTAGGGTAGGAACTATTGTCATATCCCCTACCGAACATTGCTCTCCAACTTGGAATGAACCTAAGGGAGAAAATCTAGGATAGATGAATTCCCTCCCAACAAGCATGTTGGGTCCTATTTATCATACCCAAGGGGGTTGTGATATAGGTTAGGTGACCTTAGGAGACCTTATTGAGCTCAAATGAATATCTGAGGATCAAGCCTCATTTTGAGCAAATTGATGAACTTGAGGAATTTAGCCTCTTTGGATTTATAGGAAAATCTGAGGATTTCAGCCTCATGTTTGTACTTATGGGCAAATTAGAGGATTCAAGCCTCACTAGCCCAAATTCGATAGTTTAGCCCTACTTAAATTTGTATATTTGCTTGCTAGACTATCACCATGCTTAGATTAGCTAATCATCTTGAGTTTTATGCTTCATTGTATGCTAATCTTTGCTTAGTATTGGTCTTGATATACCAATAGGGGAGGTTGGTTGATTGGGCTATAAGCCCTTGAGCTTTAATGCTTAGTGTATATCATAGATGACCAATTATGCATGATTAACTATGCTTAGATAGTTTCATTTTCTTGTTAATCATGTTCCTTAGCATGCTCCATGATTTTATGTTCATGCACCCTATACTCTCTCTAGTTAGCATGTGCTTATAGTTATAACTGTGACATACTATCTTCTCTTACCTTAACCTTAATTGATATATCATTAAGGGGGAGAGAATAGTTTGTCAATTGCTAACAAAAAGGGGGAGAAAGATCAAGTCCCACCAAAACTAGTTTGCTATGTTTTGTGATGCAGGGATTGACAGGTTATGGGGGAGCAATCTGAAGAGGAGCAGCTTAGTTTAGGCATGTCAAGAGTCCTGTATTTTATTTCATATCAATGTAATCTCTTGTACATGTATTTGTTTTGGTAGGTTAGGTTTTTGTAAGTAATTGACAAAGGGGGAGATTGTTAGTGCACTTTTCTATGGCATACTAGTGCACCTTGTTTGTCAATTACTTAGGTCAGTGGGTCTAGTGTCGGTTGAGCTTAATGAAGACGAAGAACGAAGACTCAAGACGGACCGGCTGCATCAAGGAAGAAGAAACAGGTAAGAGTGATGCCTTGGTGTGCCCTGCCTTGACCAAAACCTAACCCATAACCTCTTAGATGACTTGGACCAACTAGGTATACCCTTAGTCATCATTATTAGTCTTAGAACTCCATGAAAAACATGATAAGATAGACTAATTTAAGAGGTGGAAGCTGCTGCAATAAAAAAGGCTCAAACAGCAGTTTCCGATAGGTGTTCCGATAGGACTCCGATCAATCGGACAGTGGCTCCGATAGGACTCCGATCAATCGGACAGAAGCTCCGATCAATCGGACAGAATCTCCGATCAATCGGAAATTTTTCCAGCAACCTTGAAAATCCACTGGACATATTTCCGATCAATCGGACAGTCTTCCGATCCATCGGAAGGGGTCCGTCCGATCAATCGGACAGTGTTCCGATCAATCGGAATATCTTCCAGAGACTTCACTGGATAGATTTCCGATCAATCGAGCTTGTCTCCGATCAATCGGACAGGTCTCCGATCCATCGGACCTTCTTCCGATCAATCGGAGATGCGCGAATCTGCCCGTTTTTTGACCGTTGGAAGAAAATCTATTTAAAAGGGGGATTCGTTTTTTGAGCCAAGAGAGGGGATTTTGAGGAGATAGAAGCCACCATTGCTAGAGATCATTAGAGGCTCTATCCCAAACCTATAGCAAGCCATTCTCCTTGTGTTTTCATCACAAGCTTGGGCCATTCAATGGTATCTTGAGAATAGGACTTGTTCCCTCTTGATTCCTAGGGTTTAGACACCTTGATGATAGTTAAATCCTTTGTCTAAACACTACCTAGGAGTCCATTTAGGTGCATTCCTCTAGGAAACCCATTTTCTACCATTTGTAGAGGTTTCACCATTCCCTAGCACCTTGGGCATCTCCAATGGAGCATCACATGCAAGGTAGCTGATCTTGGAGCTGAAGCCTTGGCAAAGTAACGGCGTCAAAGATCGGGGGAGCACAAGGGGAGCTGATTCAAGCACGGGAGAGCGAGAAGAAGCAACCCGAAGTGGCGCAACAAGGGGCTCAATCCGACAAGTAGGTTGTCTTGTTAAGAGTCCATCCACTCAATTCCCTGTGGGAGTTGAGTGTAGAGTTTGTTTGACAAACTCGCCCCGGGGTCGTCAGTCGATCCTTGGCCTATTAGTTGGGCCTAAAATCTAGGGACGTCAGCCGTTCCTTGGCGCGTCAGTCGGGCCTAAAACAAAGTCTCCAAGGGGGAGCCACCAACACGGGTGCAAACGTGTAGGTTGGGAGGAACCTGTAAACTCCCCGGTTGGGTGGATCCGAGTTAAAACACCTTGGTTGGGAGGAACCAGATTTAAACTCCCCAGTGAATGCCGGTGTGCTCAAAGGGGTTGAGTACTTGAACCGGGAGTGGAGTAGACAAGTAGTCGAACCACTATACATCCTTGTGTTTGTGATTGATCTTGAGCACATTTCTCTTTAATGCATTGAGTTTAATTTGTTAATTATGAATGCTTAGTTAGGAATGTATGCTAGGCACTTGATAGGCACATCCACACTCACAAGATGTTCTTTCACTCCTCATGTTGACTTGAGCATTTCTTGATCCATCCTCTCTAGTCCACATGAGTTGATTAGACTAGGTTGTTAATTGCTTTATCTTTTGCTAGTCTTTTAATTGGACCCACTTAGGCTTGGAAGCCAAAGTGTTAATCGCTTACATATTTTAATTTGCTGATTTGTTAAAGTAGGCGAAAAGATTTTAAAAAAAAAAAAAAAAAAAAGGTCCTATTCACCCCCCCTCCTATAGGTTCAGCCATAATTCTAGTTGCTCCTCAAGCTTCCGCACGCGTATGCGTAGGGTGTCGTGTTAGGCTACCCGACGCAATTTCACATACAGATGTGTAACATATTTAAAATATTAATTGCTTAAATACTAATAGTTGGCCATGCTTAAATGCTGTATCAACTCTTATGAATTGCTTTAAGGAACTTTTCTAGGTGCACGTGTGGCCATGGATTTGCTAACGGTTTTTTTTTCATATTCTAAAGCAACGCCGACGGTCATAAACCGTCGGAAATTTCGACGGTGTGGAGCCGTCGGAATTTCCGAAGGTTTACGACCGTCGAAATTTCCGACGGCTAATCACCGTCGAAAATTCCGACGGTGTGGAGCCGTCGGTATTTCCGAAGGTTTTACGACCGTCGGAATTTCCGACGGTCAAGCGACGGCTCATCGCCGTCGGTAATTCCGACGGCCGACCGACGACTTATAGCCGTCGGAAATTCCGACGGCCCATAACCGTCGGAAAGCAAGTGTATCGCCCCCTTTCCCGACGGCCCATCCGACGGCCAAAAGCCGTCGGGAAAGCCATTTGCCGACGGCTTTCGACCGTCGGGAAAAGTCATTTTTCTGGTATTGTTCACTTGTTAGATAGGATATCAACGAAAAGAATCTCAGAACAAACGCCTACAAATAAAGTGTCTAGTAATAGAGGAATTACCATCTTTTTATGGGCGCACTGACGGGCATAATGGCCGGGATTTTCACAGACAAAATAGGTTATGTTTGTCTTTTTAGGTTTTCTCTTTCCTTTCCCCTTCTTGGGATTTGGAGGAGGCGTTGCAGTCTTCTGTTCCTGATTGTTCTTCTTCACCTTCTTGCGAGCTTTGAGCTTTTTCTTGTTAGCTTTCCGCTTGTGGGTTTCTACTATAAAAGCCTTGGCCGAACCTGGCTGAATTGCATTCATTTCAACCTCTCGTACCAGATGGCCACAAAAGTCTCTAAACGTTGTAATAGAATCAGTATGGTTCAAAATCATTTTGATTTGGGCCCAAGATTCGGGTAAGGAACGATGTATTGCTATAATCTTTTGATTTTCAGTTAGTTTGCACCCTACATTCCTCAGGGTGCCTATCATCTACTCCATCTTACGAATATGATCCTTGATGGGGCAACCTACTGGCATCCTATATTCTTGGAACTTTAATTCTATAGCCCGAACCTTTGCATCTGACTTTTGCTTATAGGCATTAGCTTGTGCATCCCAGATCCCCTCAACGGTTTCATGCAATTCGTATGTGGGTATGAGTTCTTTGTGCATTGTGCTAATCAAAACATTACCGGCGGAGCGATTTTGTTTACGCCACTTATTGTAGCGATTCATCGCGGCCATATGTTCACCTAGATTTTCATTTTCAGCCAATATGGGTTCCTCTTGAACCCCATCCAGAGTGTGCGAAATGTCATCCTCGTCTAAAAGGCTTCGCACTGCGTGGGACCAGTCTTCGTAGTTGTTGCCGTCTAAATGTTGTCCTTTGAGTTGATCGGCGATCAATGCTTTAGAGGTCATCTCTACATCGCATCATGTATCACTACTTAGCTATGATCTAAAGTATTGGCACTAATCACCAGAATTTCTACTGGTTATACAAACTTTCAAGTTTATAAAAGTATCCAATCCATCTTATAAGAGATTTGAAAGCCTACATACCTGTATAGGCGGTGCAAATCAATCAAGTTCTCTATATAAGATGAAATTAATGCTTTTACGACTATTTATTTGTTTAACCTACAACCCACCATTTTGGGTTTATACATCATTTAGGGAAGTAATTAAACTCCCATTTAGATTATGTACAACCTTGGGATATGAGATCTATATTCTAATGAAAGGAAGGTTTAAATTTTTTTTATGAAAATTAAAGCCAAAATGAATAAATCATTAGATTAAAGAACACAATCATAACCATTGAACAAAGAAAAGAAG
>PVNU02003767.1:0-22939 GCA_003013855.2 Liriodendron chinense | reverse complement strand
ATTTCTTTCACTCCCTTTCTCTAAGCCCTAAACCTTATAAAACCCTCTTAGCTCTTCCCATAGCTTCCCAAGCCTCCATTTTTCCTCAAGATCCACCCTAACATTCAAGAGACTTTCCAATTCCTCGTTTTCCTTTTACTTTGGACAGGTGAAATCTTCCTTTGGCCCTTCGATTTTCCACCTTCCTTTTGTTTTTTACCTTTTTGAACCATTAGGGTTGGAAATCCCCTTTTGTTTTCGTCGTTAATTTCTAAGAAACCCTAACCTTAGGGTTTTTTCATGCTAGGACTTGGAGTCTTGGCAATTGATTAGGAGCAGCTCACGCTATTGAGGCCGTATTTGGGTGTGGCCCTATGTAATTTTCGTTGTATACAAATCTCAGTCCCCGATTCGTTGAATTGATTTAGGGTTTTTCCAAATCTAATGTATCTAAACCCTAATTAGAAGTTTAATTGGAATAGATTCCTAAGTCACCAACATTATATTTGTGATTAGTGGTAGGTATTGGAGGTTTTTCCTAAGTTCAATGCTAAGGTCGCATTCGAATCAAGGAATTTCGACTCTAAGGTGAATATCTACCCTCAAGCTTTTTCTTGATAAATTTTAGTTAGTGATTGATTGATTATGTTTAATTTACTTATATCATAAATGCTGAAATCACTTTAATATTATAATTTATTTGTTAAATATTGATGAGTGGATAACATGTTCGATGAAATGTCTTTGTTGTTGTTTAGTTGATAACATATTCGATGAAATGCTTGAATTGTATGAATTTACAATATTGAAATTTGTCTATTCTTGTAGATCTATGTGACACCCTGTGTCAGTCGAGTCCTCTAAATCGATCGGGCTAGGTGCTTTGGTATATTGGTGTGATATTAAATTTACTTCGTGCTTACAATTATGTATTTGATGATATAAATTGTTGTTGTAATGGATTAAGCTTTGACAACCATTTGACTAATGTACTACCTACCCTCAAGTTGATCTTCTCAGGCTTATTCGATTAATCAAGACGGGACATGACCGATTGATAGTTGCCATTGTCGGTTTGTTGTTGTCAACTTGAGTCCACCGAATAAGTTTCATTCAGTGTTAATCATTCTTGTGTTTAACTGTTGAATCACACTCTAAGGAATCTAGAATACAATCGTTTCCATTGTAAACAGTCCACTTAAAACCATATTGCGACATGATCCACTAAAACTTTTGAGCTAGGCATGGTGGTATAGGACATCAGGTCTGAGTTGTTGACCTATGCTGGGGTGACGAGCCTCCCCATAGCGACCAGTGAGCATTAATAGAAGTGATAGATTGTTGTTTGAACGACCCCCGTGATAATTTGACCCGATCGATGGTTGCGTGCCCGAATACCGTTCAAACGACCCAAGCGTGTACTATATTGCTTTAGTTTTGAGTAATGAGCCTGCACCTCTAAATTTATTATTTATATTTGGTATTTGGGTGACGAGCCTTTCGCTTTGATTTGGGCGTGACTGACGAGTCACTACTGGACCATGTTTTCATGGGTGGATAACCCAAACTTCAAATCGCGGGGTTACTGGCAATGATTGGCGATGCACCGCACGGAGACAGATGGTCGAGATATAAACTCGTGATATAATGATGGTATTGCAACATCGCCAATATTATTTTAACTAATTAAATTAAAAAAACCAGGACGTAGATCATTAACGTCCCCACTGTTTCCTGTGGTGTGGACCACTTGAGCCTTCGATCCACTTCATTTTTTAGATAATGCCATAAACGATCTTTAAAAAATGGACGGACAACTTGGATAAGCAAATATGTCACTGTGGGCCCCACAGAGCACTGACAGGACCTTCCGTCTCTAGATAGGTCCTGGTGGGTAGACTAGTAGGACCCAATCCGCGAAAGTGAGTTAGGTGGTGACGCGAACACCAGCTAGCAAACTGGTGTCAAAGCTATATGGGTCCCACTATGATGTATTTCTTTTATCCACTCCGTCCATCCATTTGTACAAGTCATTTTGAGGCATTAAACAAAAAACAGGCAGATACAAAGCTCAAATGGACCACACCATGAGAAACAGTGAGGAGAATGATGTCCACCATTGAAACCTTCCTAGGGCCCACAGTCATGTTTATTTGTCATCAAACTATTCTCTCTCTCCTCTCTCTCTCTCCTCTCCCCTCCCTCCTCTCCTCCTCCTCTCCTCTCTCTCTCCCTCTCTCTCTCCTCTCTCCTCTCTCTCTCTCTCCCTCTCTCTCCTATATATATATATATTTATATATATATGAGTATGCTCACACGCAATTAATTATACGTCCAACTAGTTGGTGTGTGGGGCTCACCATGGTATTTGCACGACATCTTGCTCGTCCATTGAGATTATCCCATCACGAAAATGAGATGCCCCAAAAATAAGGTTGATCCAACTACTGGATGGGGTACACCATAGAAAACCATGAAACAATGCTTAAAAACTATACATTCACATGGTGCATCCCATTTTCATGGTTGGATATCCCTGATTTTGGGAGCATCCTATTTTTATGGTGGGACAACCTTGTTAGACGGACAAGATGTCATACAAACACTATGGTGGCCCCCATGCCAACTAATTGAACATACTAGTACAACTAGTTGTGTGTGGGCATCTCTCTCTCTCTCTCTCTCTCTCTCTCTCTCTCTCTCTCTCTCTCTCTCCTCTCCTTATATAACCGAGTCGAACGAATGAGTCGAGTTGAGTCGGTCAATATTCGAGTCGAGTTCGAGTTCGAGTCGAGTCGAACAGGGCAGTGATTGAAACCGACTCGAATTTTTTTCAAACAGACCCTGTGTTCGAACAAAGTTCTAACACGAAGACTTTCTGTTCGAACAGAGTTTTACCGAGTCAATTCGAATCAATCCGAACGATCAAACTTGGTTCATGTCCAGCTCTAGTTAACTGCACCGGAGGGTGCATGGTGTGACTAACAATGCCGGTGTGTTGCGCAGTTAATAGGGTTGGTGCTTTGCTTGACTAAAAAAAGTCTCGTGTAGTTGAGCCCTATTAATAGGGCTTGCATTAAGTATTACCCCACCAGGATGCATGAAGAAATGGACGGGTGCGTTGCCATTAGCCGACGCAATAGGCCTCGTACCTCGGGTCTGACGCAGAGCTGTCAGACCCGTCACATCCCACCATTACCGAGGTGAGGAGCCCACTGCGTTGGCCAATGACAACGCACCACATACCCTTTCGTCTCCTTTTGCATCATGGTGGGGGTAGTTAGGGCTGCACATCTGCCCAGTTAACCCACCCGACTCGACCCGGTAGAAACCCGATCTGTCCTGACCCGGTAGAGAAAACGGTCCGGTTCCGGGTGGATGCGGCTGGACCATTTTTAATTTAGGTATGGTTTAGGGTACGTGCCAAACCCGCCCGACCCGACCCATGTATACTCATTCCGCCTGACCCGAACCGCCCTGTTTATACTAGTTTATTGCTTTTAGAAATATCTGTATAACATTATCACTAGGTTGAATGGTCAATAAACATTAGGGTGGACTCTAGATCTTTTAATGGTGGGACTTCAATGACCATTGATTTTTGTGGTGTGGTCTACCTAAAGCTTTTATCTGCTTCCTTTTTGGGGACCATGTCCTATAATAATCTGGAAACACATACGGTCGACATGGATTTACAATATATACATCAAGGTGAGCCTCATGGTCAGGGTCTCACCCACATGGCTGGTTCGGGATCTCACCGACTCTTACCCAAGCTGCGCTCATCACACTCATAGGGAGCGGATTAGATGACTTCCGGGATCCACCAAGGTGGGTGGCCCCTGACTATGTGTCTTAAATCCACAACGTCCAACTATTTTGAAAGATCATTTTAGTATATGATACCAAAAATGCAGCTGACTCAAATCTTAGGTGGACCACACCATAGAAACATAGTCCTAACCCCACCTAGTTTAGCATATAAGGTGGGGTAGGGTTAGGGTTGACCCTTTTACAAGTAGGGTAAGGTTAGGGTTGAGTCAACCCAACCTGGTCACAACTCGGAATGAAACCGACCTTTAAATATATTTAGGTTCTGTCCAGGATTGGGCCCAACCCGAACAGTGCAGGCCTAGGAGCAGTACCTAATTCGAGCCCTATTATTAGGGATAAGGCTGAGATGATGATGACTATCTTTTATAAAAACAGCATACTATTTTTTTAGTAGCTGCACTAATTTGATAAAATAGAAACACGTGATGGGGCACTTCAAAGAAAACTGTATTAAATTGGAAACTAACGATTAGTCAAACCCAACGTGATGTCCTGGGAAGCGGATTGTGTACTGAGTAACTCCGCACGCTAGCGTGCGGAGTAAACTCTGTGGGGCCCACAGTGATTTACGTATTTTATCCACTCTGTTCATCCATCTTAACAGAAAATTTTAGGTATGGTGCCAAAAAATGAAGCATATCAAAATCTAAAGTGGACCACACCACAAGAAATGTGTGAACTGAATTTCTACCATTAAAAAATTCTCGGAGGACACAGAAGTTTTGGATCAAGCTGATATTTGTGTTTTTACTTCATCCATATCCATGTGATCTTATGAACAGGTTGGATGACAAATAAACATCACTGTAGGGCCTGGGAAGGTTTCAACGGTGGAAATCATTATTCCCACTGTTTCCCGTGGCATGGTCCACTTGAGATTTGGATATGCTTAAATTTTAGGCTCAACCACTAAAATGAGCTGGAAAAACATATGGACGGAATAGATAAAGCAAATACATTCTAGGTGGGCCCAACTGAGTTTACTCCGCACGATAAGAGCGTGCAAGCAATCCGCTTCCGAAGTCCTGACCTGATTATTAAATGGGGGCAGTTGAGGTTCATCTGCACCTCTGTCGTTTACGATGGAGCTGCTATAAAACGAACGCGGATTTCCAGGAAATGATATTCTTACGCTGGGAGCCTAGGTAGGGCCCACCATGATATTTGTGAAAAATCCACCATGTTCATCCATTTTGCGAGCTCATTTTAACACATTAGACCAAAAACAAGCCGGATCTAAGACTCAAGTGGGCCGAAAGCGTGAGGCTTGAACTTCTACAGTTGAAATATTCGTGGGCACAAAAGTTTTGAATCAGGCTAATATTTGTGTTTTCAGTCATCCCAGTAGGAATGACGTTATGAACAGTATGGATGGCATATAAACATCACTGTGGACCCAGGAAGGTTTGAGCGGTAAGGATTTCCCTATCCTCTTTTCTTTAGTGCGGCCCACTTGAGTCTTGGGACACCGATCATTTTTTTTCGCATGTCCTAAAATGAGCTCACAAAATTGATGGACAGGGTGGATTTCTCCACAAACATCACAGTGGGCCCCACCTAGGTTCCCTAGCGCAGGAACTTCCTGCTAAAGGATTTGGCAGGAAATCCACGTCTCAATGAATGACGGTCCCACATGTAGGATTGCAAATCACCATGTTTGAAGGTCCCATATCTACTGTTCGGTTGGTTACATTTAGAAATGGGACCCATGGCTCA
The DNA here is from genome assembly GCA_003013855.2 of Liriodendron chinense. NCBI lineage: Eukaryota > Viridiplantae > Streptophyta > Magnoliopsida > Magnoliales > Magnoliaceae > Liriodendron > Liriodendron chinense. The sequence goes on along the minus strand of PVNU02003767.1, from coordinate 17,410 downwards.
GTGATCCAAACCACTGATACGATGGCCCTCACTGTAGATGGACCATGGCTAACCAAAAACCCCCACTGTCGAAGATCCTTGTGGTACGTAGATGCTGGGCCTTCTTCTGGGTCCAATGTAAACTTAACCATCTATTTGCTGGCCACCTATTGAAGTATTAGGAATAGTCCATGTGGGAGATTTCTGGATTCATAGGCCATCCATTGCATGGGGATCATAATATCAAATGATTTGTAACACTAAACCATGGCCCCACTTTTACTCGAGAAATTTCCATCCTAGACTTTACTTTTAACGGACCAGCCTCACTAAACCTCTAAAACTATAGTTCCCATTTCTAAATGTACCGGCTCTTTTGGGACGTAAATACCCTACAAAATTCATTTTCTTCTTCGTTTTTCTTCCTCAAAATTTCTAGTTCAACCTAAAATCTCCAATCTTTCTTAGCATTTTGTTTATTGCTCCAAACTAGTTGTGTTCAAAAGAATTTTGTCCATAAGAAATTTTTTATTTGAAATCGTGTTTCACTTCACCGCACTTTTTCTTTTTCTTGTTGAACTCATGTTTCATTGGAACGACGATTGTGGGCAAGTAAGAATGAAGAATGAATATGTTTTTTCACAAGGGTTTGTACACAAGGGTGTAATTAGTGAGAGCTCGATAAATTTCACCAAGTACAGTGAAAATTAACCAAGTTCTCTTTGAATACCATTGTACTTGGTGAATGGTGATTTGAATAGTGAATGGTGAATGGTGATTTGTGAATGATAAATGGTGATTTGAATGGTGAATGGTGATAGGAATTCACTGAGTACATTGTAATGTTGATCAGTACTTGGTCAAACAACTTTGCGCTCAGTGAATTTCACCGATACGTTGTAATTTGACTTAGTACTCGGTCAAAAAAACTGTACTTTGTGAATATTGACCGAGTGCTACTATGCCAAAACAACGAAAAGCGACAAATCGACTGATTCTCTTTAAATGTACTCGGTCAAACAATTTGTACTTAATGAATTTCACCGAGTACATTATAATTTGACCGAGTACTCGGTCAAAAAATTCTATACTCGGTGAATTTCATCGAATGCTTGGTTAAACAACTCTATACTCGTTGAATATTCACCGAGTAACACTATGCCAAAAGCAAAAAACGATGGACCAAGTTCGTCACAAATTGACTGATTCTCTTTGAATTTTATGTACTTAGTCAAACAACTCTATACTCAATAAATTTCATCGAGTACGTTATAATTTGACCAAGTTACGCCAAAACAACGAAAAATGACGGACAAAGTCCATCGCAAATCGACTGAGTTATCTTCCAAAGAGTAAAGCGAATTTCACCGAGTTGTCACAACTAAAATGTCGAGTTCTCTTTGAATTTCATTATACTCGGTATACTTCACCAAGTAGTACAGTGAAATTCATGATTGTTTCACTCAATGTAATTTACCACTGATTACATCCTTCAAAAAATACATTCATTCTTCATTCTTACTTGCCCACAGTCACGTTCCAATGAAACACGAGTTCAAGAAGAATAACCTAGAAGATATCCAAAAGATTCAAGTTTATCAAACCAACTAGTTTGAAGCAATGAACAAAACCCTGAGAAAGATTGTAAATGTAAAATGGCAATAATTGGAGATTTCAGGAAGAAAAATGAAGAGAATGAGATGGGTTTTAGGTAAAGCCGAATGAAAGGAATAGAACCCAAAAAAGCAATGGTATTTTCGTCAGAAAAAAGCCTATCTGTACAACCTATGTTTAGAAATAGAAACTAAAGTTTTGGAGGTTTAGTTAGGCTGGTGGGGTAAACGTGAAACCTACTAAGAAACATTTCTCTAAAAACTGCCCCAATGTGACTCAGGTACAGTTACAGAAGTGTGATAGCTACCTAGTAACAGTGCTTCACATGCAGGGAATGGTAATGTGATCCAACCCATCCATCAGGTGTGTTGCCTCTTCCTAGGAACCTGAAATTCAGGCCCTTTGGAAAATTTGGTTGGCCACATCGTAGGGAACAATTGGGGTGAAGATGCCCACCAATAATTGTGTGTGAGGCCCACAATGAATATCATAACTCATCTAATATATTCACCTTACGTGCCTCACTAGGACAGGCTAGACAACATGAATTTAGATGCCTTAGTCATGATTTTACATTGCTCTACATAGTGTGGCCCATGTGCGTATTGAATTTCTGCTTGATTTTGTGGACTATGCGAAACAAAGTGTAGCTGTTTATACTTTATCTGAGCATGTCAGATCCAATGAGTCATATGCCACGTGTTAGTAAGATCTTAACAAGAGATAGAAGAAAATTTTCTTTGGTTGTTTATACCTGATCTCAAATCCAGTAGTGTCCAGATTGAAGACGACACTAACAATTTCAACCGTTGCTTTAATCTTTAAGCTCCATTGCTCTAAAGCTCCATCTACATCTCTACTCTGTCTCCATCATAGCTCCACCGCTTTTATGCACACACCGTCTTCATTCACTTACCTTCTATCCCTGCACGCTCATGTGGCCTAGGTGCGAGTGCCAAATAAGTATAGATATGGAATCCGCTACAAACCTTGTAGCTCCACCTGATGAAGTGCTCCCGATCAAACTTGTATAGATGGTTGTACCTCCGTGCTTTCATCATCACGAGTGCCCCCTTTGACACTTTACAAAACTGATCAAAGCCGGTGAACTTGCACCCCATTACCTTTAGTGCACCAAGAGAGATCAAATTCTTTATTAACCTAGGGACATGCCTCACATCTTTCAGGATGTGCTCGATCCCATCGAACATCCTAATGCGTACTAAACTAAATACCCACCACTTTGCAGGCATAGTCATTGCCTAGGAACACCGAAGCACAGTCATACTCCCTGTATGTGATGAATGAAATTCAGTCAAGACACTTGTGATACGATGTACCTGAATCTAAGAGCCACTCATTGTTGAGATACCTGGATTTGAATACGGTCAATACATCGCAATCATTACTCGTGTCCTCTGTAGATTCCACGGTATTACCTCCCTAGAAGAATCTTCAGACTTTTCTTTCTTCGAAACAAACCCTCTTCATGTGTCCTATCTGTTCACAACTTCTGCACTTCAATTTGCCCTTCCCTTTACCATTGGATTTAGATCTTAATCGTGAAGATCCCCTATCCCACTCAAAACTTTTTCTCCTCATAACTAGTGCATATGGGATGTACCCATGTCGCTACTCTTCTTTCTCATCGCCTTTGACTGGAGGGCTGAGATAATGGTCTCAACGCTAATGGTCCCATACCGCCGCAGAAAGAGTCTTTAAACGACTCGTTGATTCTAAAAGAAAATTCAACAGAATATGCTTAATTTTCATCCCTCATCAGTTTATCTACATCCAATAGTTTACAAACGAACCTGTTAAAATTATCTATGTGGCTCTTAACATCGACCCCCTCCGCCATCTTTAAATTGAACAACTGAATTAGCTTCAGATACAAACGATTTTTCAGAGATTTCTTCTCGTAGATGTTCTTCACCTTCGCCCATATATCAGCAACAATCTTCTCTCTCATGACGTTATACAAGACCTCATCCGTTAGGCACAACTAGATTGAGATGTTGACTTTTTTTATCTATCTTCTTCAACTCTTCTTCTTTCATAGTTTTTTGTCGCTCTCTAATGAATGCATCTTCCAATCCTTGCTGAACTAAGAGGCTCTTCATCTTTAACTTCCATAATTCAAATTAAGTTATTTTTTCGAAATACTTCTCTATGTTGAATCTCATGTCGATGCCATTGATACCTCGTCTCAGATTCTTTCTGCCTCTCAACTTACTCTCTGATACCACTTGTTGGGAACCCACAGAAGCGAGGACTTAGAGTGGAATAAGATGAAGTTGACAAGGCAAATCAACACAAAAGAGACAATATGAATTTTACATGGAAAAAACCTTGTGAGAAAAAACCACGGCACAAAGAAAATCACTATGAATTTCAGAAGTTACAAGAAATGAAGAACAACCAAACTCAGATCAAAGCCCCACAGGAGAAAAACCCTAGCTTTTTTCTCTCCCTATAACTCTCTCAACCCTCAAGCATATTTAGGATTCCCGGGCCCTTCGGTAATTACCCTAATCCAGCATTACATCCCTTTATATAGCATAAAACTGAAATTAGAAACAAATCACGCAAACTGCACTAAACAGCATACTGGCTGTCGGTCGACCGACTCGAGAGTTCAGGTGACCAAACTCAGCCACATCTATCCAGAGATTATCTGTCTCATCCAGGGTAGTTTCAGGCAATCGAGCCATGGCCCATCAGTCGATCGAAGACCCCCTAATCTCAGATCCAACAGTGTCTAGATTGAAGACAACACCAACACTATGGTGATTAGCTGGCTCTACCACGTTTATGTGTATGCGATAAGAGACATGTGTGTCCTTGCTATAGCCAGCTAGGCTTACCGTTTTTGAGTTACTTCTGACTCTACATATCCTGATTTCATTCGATCGTTGGAGTAACCGAAGAAATCTTCCTTATGTCTCTTATTGAGATCTTGGTACCCTATGTCATCATCTGAGTCACGGGATCTAACATGGCTAGTTCTCAAATCAGGCGTAAACGACATGAGAAGCCAACCTAGCAAGCATCTAAGTTGAATTGCCAACTTCCTGTTTCGCATCAAGTCACTGAGTATAATTAAAACTATCTAATAATCATTAATCGGGCCAACCATTAGGCTTGCCCCAGTATTTATAGGCCACCCTCATCCATAGGCCTATGCCTCATCCATAGTACCTACCTTTATTCAAATGCCCCAGCAGGTGCATGCAGTTGTTCATAAGGTGGATCCCATTTTAGAGTTTTTACACAGAGAGAGAGAGAGAGAGAGAGAGAGAGAGAGGAGAGAGCATTAGGTGGCTTTCTTGAATTAGGCTTGTATGAGGTTTCTCTTGGAGAGGGCATTTACTTGGCTAGGAGAAGGTCGGTGGCTTTCTTGAATTAGGTATGTGGGAGGTTTTTCTTGGAAAGGGCATTTACTTGAAATGGGTTTGAATTTCTCGCAAAATTCCAGTGTTTCTAGACAAGCTTTGAAATATTTTTGTCGATACTCTATTTTCCGGAAAAAAAAAACGGCTCTCGAAACAAGTGGGCCACATGCATTAATTCGACCCGACTATGACAACGACGCGGATCGCGTCCTACCCCTGCTAAGACGGACTTAGTCCTGGCAGGGGCTTTATGGGGCCCACCGTGATGTATGTGTTTTATCCACCTCATCCATCCTTTTTAACGCGTCATTTTGAGGCATGAGCACAAAAAGGAGACAGATCCAAGCCTCAAGTGGGCCACACCACAGGACGCAGTGGTGATAACCACGCCACTGTTGAAACCTTCCTAGGGCCCACCGTAATGTTTATTTGTCATCCAACCTGTTCATGAGTTCACATAGACCTGGATGAAGGGAAAACACTTAATCAAAAACTTCTGTGGCCCTAAGAAGTTTTCCACGGTAGGCATTCAATCTCCACTGTTTCCTGTGGTGTGGCCCACTTGAACTTTATATCTACCTCTTTTTCAGGTTCATGCATGAAAATGATTTGCTAAATTGGATGGACGGCGTGGATGTAACACATACATCACGGTGGGCCGAAAATAGCCTCTGTGGAGTCCGTCCTGGCAGAGATGAATCTTGGCACATACGGCTGTGAATGGTCCCGTCTGTGCACGCGGGGCTTTCTATGTGGGCTGTACTTCTTAAACAAATAGAGGTTGTCGATGATTGCATGTGATTGTGGCCCACATAACGTTTGGGTGTGACTGATTTAAACACTCCTCCTTTGCCTATATAATGCCGCTCCAGCGTCGCAAATCCCCATCACAAGTTCCAACGTGGATTACGTGCATGGGACCCACAACTATTGTTCCCTCAGCCGAACAACATATCAGTCAACCAATTCAGGTGAACGAAAACACACGTTTCCAAGAAAATTGATGGTTATGATTAAAAAAGGATTACGAACGGTCGCATTCAATATACACTGAAGATGTTCCCGTGTGCTGCTTTGGCTGACTGGGTTTTCAGGGTGAAATTCCTGTGCATGGCTGACTGGGTGGGTATGTTGCGATTGACTGGGTAGTGGGTTGCATGACTGACCAAAAAATAAAAATAAAAAATAAATATTTAAAAATTATAGATAATCCCATCCATTAGCTTTCTTTATTTTATTGAATATCCAACCGTCAACCATTCTTATTTTCACCATCAATCCAATGACTAGAAATCAGATGATGGATGCGACTTTTGCCATTTTCTCTGGCCGCACCTGATCATCTTCCTCCTACTTTCTATATATGATACAATAACTCGCCCCCACGAGAGAGAGAGAGAGAGAGAGAGAGGAGAGAGAGAGAGAGATGATGGGAAGAGAAGGGTATGCACCTCTCTTTGAAACTAAGGAAGCAAAGGGTAGGATTGCTTATAAGATTTATGCAGCTTCGTATTTGTGGGCATTTGTATAATTTGGGCGTATAGATCTACTCATTTTCCAAAAGAGGGAGTGAGGTGGGCATGGTTAGTCATGTTTGGAGCTGAGATTTGGTTTAGTTTTTATTGGATTTTCACTCAATCAGTGCGTTGGAGGCCTGTCTATCGTTCTACCTTCAAAGAAAGGCTCTCCGACAGGTATGTATCATTCTACCCATTCTCAATAAACACCTTCTATCATGAATAGATAAATGTTTACACATGCATAGTAATACATACAAACATATACCCGTATGTATTTATATATTTATATTGATAAACACCACACACATATAGTATGTATGTTTATATTATGTATGTATACATACATTCATGGGATGTTAGCAACAGCCCTAAACATTTTAAATGATGCCCATGGTGCAAAATCTCTCTAGAAGGACAATTGTAAGCATTTAATCAACGCATGAAAAATAGATGCTCAAGATTGACCATCTATCCAAAGGATCCCTCTTTGTATTATTTATTATTGCAAAGTAGGTATTGGGGCACTCATCTAATTCATCAATTTAAACTATTCATCAGTCCAACACGCATTTCAAGGGCTACCATGTGAAACATGCACCATTCAAACAATTATTATTAACCATATGATCAATAGCCATTAAAATGGACCGTCTAGATCGGTCACATAAAAAAAGTTCAACAATTTAATCCATTTATTTCTAAATAGGACCATCAATGATTTTTAAAGTATCACTTTTGTTAGTCAATTATAACCATCTCCGCTATGAATCCGGATCCTTTGCTTTTATTGGCCAGAGAACCTTTGATACTGCCTATGTGATTGGGGTGATCTGACAGTGTCGGCTGAGCTGGCCCAATCACAGAGGTGAAAAGCAGGATTTTTCTGCTCAGTAAAAGTGGCTATACAAGGTAACGCCAAATCAAGGATTGATTTGATATCCGTGAAGTACAACTTTTGCATAATGGAATGTGGTTTGTACTTAATAGACGGTTTAAATAAACCGATTGGACTGTTCAAGTGAACCGATGGAATTAGGAGCACAATAAGTTATCGTGCCCCAAGAGCATTGATCATTTCTCACACTTGCACACCATAGATACTCACACACACCTTAGAGAGTTGACTATTGTCGTTATTTGTATGCATCTATCATCTTCTTGAAGTCTGTGGAATATGATTGGGTATCAGTGCATCACGCGGTCTGTCCGTCCATTCAGATATGGTCGAGTGATTGGAACCATCCATCTCATGGAAGTTTTATTTTATATGGTATTAGTTTTGATTTCGATGGTGGGAGTTTCGGAAAGTAGCTACATCCACACCCACAAGATAGATGGCTGAGATCATCCTATCACCTCCACATGGGAAACATGGGAGATAATTTGTTTTAGGCTGAGAGAACACAACCAAGCCATCTGGCAGACATCCGGACGCGTATTAGCTACTAACAGTGTCAATAGCGATCTCGTTACTGAAGTGGCGTCACCAAGTTCTGAGGGCCCACCATGATATATGCGTTGTATCAATACTGTCCATCCATTTGGAGAGATCATTTTAATGCATGAGCCAAAGAATGAGGCAGATCCAAAGGTTAGGTAGATCCCACCACAGAAAACAGTGGGGATTGAACGCCTACCATTAAAAACTTCTTGAAGGTCACAGAAGTTTTCGATCAAGCTGATATTTGTGTTTTCCCTTCGTCCATATCTGTGTTAACTTATAAACAGATTGTATCTCAAACAAACATCATGGTGGGCCGTAGGAAGGTTTCAACGGTGGGCATCACTGTCCCACTATTTTCTGTGGTGGGGTCCACTTGGTCCTGGATCACCTTAAAATGATCTCTCCAAATGGATGAACGGTATGGAACAACAAATACATTACGGTGGGGCCCACAGGACTTGGTGACGTCACTTCAGTAGCATAAATGGTAGTGGGTCGCGAATGGCCGGAATTCACAGTGCTAGAGGAGTTTTACATAAATGCTATAATTTTCCACTTTTGTCTTTCTAATATCTCTTTCCTAATTTTAACGGTGCAGATATGAAGATGAATTGCCGGGGGTGGAATTTTCGTGTGCACCGCGGACCCCACGTTAGAACCACCCACTCTAGTGATCAACACCGTTCTTTCAGTCATGGCCTACGATTATCCACCGGAGAAGCTGAGCGTCTACCTCTCCGATGATGGTGGGTCAGATCTGACATTCTATGCTCTATTAGAGGCGTCCCACTTCGCAAAGCACTGGATCCCATTTTGCAGGAAATTCAAGGTGGACCCAAGATCACCGGCGGTCTGTTTTGCCACAACATCTGAGCCACATGATACTGAACACGCCAACGAATGGTTGTCCACCAAGGTAAAATATCTTTAACATTATTTATCAACAAATAATGAAGCAAATCCAAAACTCAAGTGGGCTAGACGGGAGGAAATAGTGGGGATTGATTGACCACCATTGAAACATTTGTATGGCTATAGAAGTTTAGCACTAGGCTAAGTTGTTTTTTTTTTTTTTTTTTCTTTTTTTTTCTGTCTTCTGTTCGTCCCAGTAGAAATGACCTGATAATAAATGGTTTGGATGGCATATAAACAGGAAGGTGGACCCCAGGAAGGTTCCAACACAGAAATTTCTTTTCCCTCTTTTCCCACTGGTGTGAATTTTGGAAACTATTATTTTTTGTTTCCTGTCCTAAAATAAGCAGGCAAAACAGATGAACGATGTGGATTAATTGAAAACATCATGGTGGGCCCCACGTAACTTCCCAGTATAGGCTTTAGCAGGAAATCTTGACGGGGATTAGCTGCTTACGGGAGATCCCTATTGAAGTGATGTCACCAAGTTCTATGGGCCCCACCATGATGTATGTGTTGTATCTACACTGTCCAACCATTCGGGATGGATACAAAATACATACATTAAGGCAGGGCCCACGGTAAGGGCCGCACCATCTTAGGTGACTCCCAGCCTCCCAGGATCTCACCTAATCCTCTACCTTCCCTCCACGGTAGGTAGATTATATATACAGGGCATGGGCTTAAAAATAACAAATCTACCCTGCCCATCGGATTTGCCATCTTTTTTTAGGGCCTCCAATAAGTGAGGTAGATACAAAACTCAGGTGGGCCAAACATTTATGAAAGAGTAGGAATTGAATGCGCCACAGTAGAAACATTTGTTGGGCCACATGAAGTTTATGAAAAATCCACTCCATCCATCTGTTTTTAAAGCTCATTTTAGGAAATGGGACAAAAAAAGAGGTAGATCCGAAGTTCCATTGGGCCACACAACAGGAATCGGTGGGGTTGTTAAAATATCTTGGGGGCTCACTATGACGTTTGTGACAAAGCCACTCCAACGATCCATTTTGTCAACCTCATTTTAAGGCATGGCCCAAAATTGAGGCCAATCTAAAGCTCAAGTGGGCCAAACGAATATGAAACAATTGGGATTAAATGCCAGCCGTTGAAACATTGATGTGGCCAGAGAATGCTTGCAACAAATTCACCCTGTCAATCTGTTTCTCCAGATCATTTTTTGGCATGGGCCCAAAAATGAGGAAATAAATTTACACTTCTTCTTATGGAAATAAATTGTCCCCGAGTTACAGTTTAAAATTAGAATGGTTAAACCATTACAGGCTCTGATTCATGGACACTTCTTCTTCTTCTTTTTGAGATGCATGGACAGTTGGTGTTTGAAATAAGACAATTGAATAGTTTTCAATTTTTTTACTGTCTGGGAATGTCCAGCAATCTAATGGATGGATTACAATATAGAAGTAATATTTTTTTCATTATACATCTAGATCAGTGCACATAATTTGGATGATTATTTCGAATTAGTTCTATGCCACATATGCAATTTTCAGTAATTTTGAGCCACCTATGAATTATCTGTCGCACTCATCTAGAGTATTAAAGTATTTCTCTTTGCAAAGACAATCCATCATTGCTAATGGTTTTGTATTTTGGACACATTATCCTTACTTTCAATTAAGGAGGTTTTTGGGGCATCTCTATGCCATTGGTGACATCAATAAGACACTTCTGGATCAATGTGTCATCGCCCGAAAATGAACGGCTATGATCGAACTTTACATTTGCTGATTATCAAGAAACTCTTAATTTCTCTCGAAACTCTAATTCCTCTCAAAACTTTACAAATGCTGTTTGTTTGTTTTTTCATAGAAATTGTATGAAGAAATGGCGAATAGGATCGACACTGCAGTTAAGTTGGGCCGTATACCAGGAGAAATCCGAGCCAAATACAAAGGTTTTGGAGAGTGGCATTCAGTAGTAAATTCACGCAACCATCAAACCATTCTTCAGGTAAATCTATAGTTACATTCTATTAAAATAGAGAAAACACCATTGCCTTCATTGTAAGCTTGAAAAAGAGATTATCATTAGATGTACAGTGCTTATGCAAGAAGTAATGTTGCAACTATTGTTTCCTGCCAATATGTTTCATGTGTAGAATATCCAGTCCATGCAAAAGATGGACCAAACCATTATGGTCCCTTCCTATGAAAATCAGGCCGATCCACTCAGTTGGAAGACCACACCAGTGCACTGAGTCATACAATCCATCTACAGTGGATCCTATATATAATTTGGACGGTCTGGATAGACGTGCATATGCACCATATTCTCTGTATGAGTCACCATCATCCAATTGTTTATTGATCTTTATAATAAAATTATATCCAGATATTAATTGATGGGAGGGACCCGAATGCTGTGGACACTGAAGGATGGGCATTGCCAACACTGGTGTACATGGCACGTGAGAAGAGACCTCAACATCCACACAACTTCAAAGCTGGTGCTTTGAATGCATTGGTAATCTTTACATGCTTTTATTTCAATACACGTGTAGACTTGGGGCCCACCTGAAGAAACATTCGTGTGTGTATGCAAGTGAACATATTGCCGCAATCCTTACCTTTATTGACTTCGGTGATGATCGAAATTGCAGATAAGGGTGTCGTCGGTCATAAGCAATGGGCCAATCATCCTGACCGTAGACTGCGACATGTACTCAAACAATGCAGAAACAGTTAGAGATGTGTTGTGTTTTTTCATGGATGAAGAGAAGGGTCATGAAATTGCCTACGTACAATTCCCACAGAACTTCGATAATATCTCTAAGAATGATATTTATGCTAATTCCTCAAGGTAGTTCAAGGGGTAAGTATAACAGATTTCCAATCAAAGTTCAATGGCGGACCACCATGTAGATGTTCCATGGCCAAAATCAAAGTGATCCATTCTAGGCCATCCGGCTGTTCAATGTAGACCATTGAGTAAACCATCCATATTTGAGAATCAATGATCGGATGACTACCATAATCTGATCATATTGCATTTGGACATTTGGGTAAGCCCACCAAAACAATGGTCATTATCATCTAAACGATAGATCTTTCAATGTGCTTGGCAATGTAGGTAGAATTACATGGTATGGACGGTTATGGAGGGCCAATGTACATTGGGAGCGGCTGCTTTTTTAGGAGGGATAGTCTATGTGGAAAGAAGTTTAGTGAGGAATACAAGGAGGAATGGAAAAATGGAACGGAAGGGCGAGCAAAGGGAAGTGCAATGGAGTTGAAGGACACAGCCAAAGGTCTTGCTAGTTGCACTTGTGAAGAGAATACTCAATGGGGAAAAGAGGTCTCTCTCTCTCTCTCTCTCTCTCTCTCTCTCTCTCTCTCTCTCTCATATGAACTTTCATGTACTGAAATATGCAGATGGGTTTGAAGTATGGTTGTCCGGTGGAGGATGTGACACAGGCTTGGCAATTCAATGTAGGGGGTGGAAATCAATATATCTCAACCCAACTAGGAAAGCATTCTTGGGGCTTGCTCCTACAACCTTGTTACAAACATTGGTTCAACATAAGAGATGGACAGAAGGCCACCTTCAAATATTCCTCACCAAGCATTGTTCCTTCATACAAGGGCATGGCAAAATAAAGCTAAAACTTCAAATGGGCTATGCTATTTTCAATGCATGGGCTCTCAATGCCTTCCCAACACTATGTTATGTTGTGGTCCCATCTCTTGCCCTCTTCAATGGCATTTCATTGTTCCCAAGGGTATGTCTCTCTCTCTCTCCTCTCTCTCTCTCTCTCTCTCTCAACACATATATACACATGCATATGGGAAATGCTCCTTTACGGTTCTATGGTAAGGTCAAGCTTTGTGGACCCCATCGTGATTTGTGTTGATGGTGGCCGACATTGTATATTTCTTGAAGGAAACATAGTCGAATGTAAGACATGGGCTAGCATTAGTAGCTAGTAAGAAAAAACTTTTGTGGCTTCATCAATATGGGCCATAGATTTTCATGTTGACTGGATGGCATCATCTGATCTAAAGTGATTTGTTTAGAGAGATTGAAAGTTATAGTTTCGAACCACATGATGAATGGTCTAGATCAGACACATAACGCATGTTGCCCGCATGTTTTCAAGATATCATCGTGAAACTCAATTGTAACATGTAAGCCTGACTCTTACCTTGACACCGTGTTACTCGTCGAGTCAGCTCACTGACTCGACTCAAGGGATGGGTTTAAGACCTCAGGAGGAGCAACAGCTCTAATCAACAAGCCAAGAGTGGGTTTGCATGTCTTTCCATTATTTATTTCTATATCTGATTGATATATAAACTGTTTATAAATAATTTTAATTTAATTATTGATATCAAGTTGAGTAAAATAAAGACTGATCCAAGTCTTCAAGTGATTCAGATCTCAAGCCCATGGTTCGTACCCTTTGCGTATGTGACTGTCACAAAGCACGCATACAGCCTAGTCGAGGGGCTATGTTTGGGAGAGACGGTCGAGTCATGGTGGAACCTACAACGGATGTGGCTCTACAAAAGGACGGCGTCTTATTCTTCTTCGCCGCCATTGATGCAGCACTCCAGTTATCAGGGCTTGCCAAGTCGGCATTTGCGATCACGGTCAAGGAAACCGACAACGAGGTGGCAAAGAGGTATGATCAGGATATCATGGAGTTTGGATCCACTTCTCCCATGTTCACCGTCCTAGCCACATTGGCGATGGTGAACTTCTTGTGTCTAGTTGGTGCAATCAAGAGGGTAGCCATGGGTGATGAAGTCGGAGATGTCGAGGCATTGGTGTTGCAGTTTGTTCTATGTGGAGTGTTGGTCATCATCAACTGGCCCATCTATCAAGGGCTCTTCTTGCGCAAGGACATGGGCCGCCTGCCCACCTCAGTTGCATTTACATCTACTTGTTTGGCTGTGCTGGCTTGTTTAATACCAATGCATTAGAGGATGGGTCACGTATATAACATTCAGCAATGTTTTGATGCAGACACCAAAGCCATGGCTTTCTTGTCACGCGCCCATTATTCAAATATCTCAACCTTGTGTAGTGCAATCATACGTTCGCAGATTTTCAATTATTGTAAGTGCAGCTCAAGCTCCAGCAATCCAGACCATTGGCATATCTGAGTCCCATTTGCTGCGTATGGACCATGCCCCAGAAATATCCCGGGGAAGATGATCTTGTCTAACACTTCCAATGGTTTAGGTGGAATACTCTACAGCACCTGTTTCACTGACGTAGGGAAGAAGTGATGAGGATGTTCACAGTCCTCCTCCAATGATAAACACCTTGAATCCACAAGGCCCTCTTGAATCCACAACAAAAATTCTTGAATCCACGAGAGAAATAAAGGAATTTAAGAAATTTTATTGATAGCTTACTGAAAATAATGGGCTTTCATGCTTAAATAACCATAAACTAACCCTAAAATGAGATTAGAAGAGACCTAAATGAATAAGGGAACAAAATTGAAAAAAAAAAAAAAGCATGCAAGTTTTTGTCATATGTCAATTAGAGCGTCAACCAGTTGACCTGATCGGTCGATCATGGATTGATCGGTCAAACCGATCACTCGATAGGTCGAAATGCCCATAAATCATCTAGAGACTTCAACTAAATTACTTGAATATTTCAATCAGACCACCATAGGTTTTGACTGGTTGAAAAGGCAAAAATTGTCCTGCAACCAATCTGAAATTTTTGGCGAAATTCCGATCAGTCGACTTGGTTAGTCAACTGGTTGAACTATGCTAAGTTTCGCTGATATCTATTATGCTGCTTCCTTCGATCCATCTGTGCCATGAATGAATGTACGACCCGTTCTAGATCAGTCCTCTCCCGTTGAAAAAAAAAATTGTCCCTAAGTTATCCTCTGACTTTCGATTATGATATTCATACATGTTTACTACATTGAATGTGCGTGAGATCTCCATGTCTTCGGAAAGATCAACGACATAAGCGTTGTCATTAATCTTACGGAATATATATAGGTACTAGGCCTACCTTCTTATTATTCAGCTTGTTGTATGTCTTGGTCGAAAATCTCTTCTTGCGTAGATGGACCATTACGTTGTCGCCCATGCTAAACACTTTCAGGCACCGATGTTTGTCAGCCATTTCCTTGTATTTATCGTTGGATGCTTGCAACTTGGCTTGAACATCAACGTGTATATTCATGATTCGGTCCACCATTTGTTCTGTAGCACTCCCAAAAGCTTATGTAATGGAACCAAATCGAAAGTATGCTTGACTCAACCGTACACAACTTCAAATGGGGATTTGTCGATGGAACGATTCTTTATAGTGTTGAATGCGAATTCCGCCTAAGACAAGACAAAGTCCCACTGCTTAGGCTTATCACCCGAGATGCATCGTATAAGGTTCTTGAGTGTACGATTCATCACTTTGGTTTACCCATCCATCTACGGATGATATGCACTGCTAAATTATAGCTTGGTGTCAAATCGCCTCCCCAAAGTCCTCTAAAAGTGATTGAAGAAATTAGTGTTACGAGGTGATAGATTTTGGGACACCATGTAATCGCACAACCTCTCGAAAGAATAAATTTGTGACATGCAAAGTGTTGAGAGTCTTCTCGCATGATATGAAATGGGCCATCTTGGAAAATATGTTGACTACAAACAAACACTAAGTCTATTCCACGCTAGGACTATGGAAGACCTAGCACAAAGTTTATGGATAAATATTTCTAAGGGTCATCAGGTATCGACAATGGAGTGTATAAACTTGTGTTCTCTTATTGCCCGTTGGATGTCTGACTCGTATGGCATCATTGCACCGATTTTCCAATATCTCGCTTTAGCTCCGATAGTCAATAGTAGCGCTCCTCTAGGATAGCTATGGTTTGGTCCCGCCCTAGTGGCCACCGAGGCCACCTCCATATAGCTCTTGAATGATACACTCTCGCAACGAACTCCGTGTAATTAATGCACAACTGATTTTCCTTAAAAAGGAAAATGTCTGAATAGATATGTAGGTCACTGGGTTAGCCCTCCTGTTATCTAATCCACGCGTCCTTAAAAGTTGTCGTCATTGGCATATAGTTTTTTTAGGCACTCAAATTTCTGCAGCAATGGTTTTAGTTTCTCAGGAATATTCATAGGCTCTACTTCTTCACCCTTCACAACCAATGCATAGACTTCTCCCGTCTCCTTGGACTCTTCCACAAAGTCCCGTATGGCTAAGAAAGAATGCTCTTCCACTTTAGAAGCTTTGGGTTGTTCACTCGAACCTATAGGGTCAAGTATAGTTTTTCAGCCATCATTGACAATGATGTATACATTGTCTCATCCTTTCTGAGTGGTATCATGATCTGATTGCCATGGCCGACCGAGTAGGATATGACAAGCCTCTATTCTACTACATCACATACTACTTCTACCAATTGACAAAGAGATAGTGCATTGTTTAGTTATCTTAGTCTCGCTAACCTTATTAATCCAGCCAATTATTTATGGGGAAGGATGCTTTTTCGTTTTCATTTGCAACTTCTCCACCATGACCTTAGAAATGATATTCTCATTGCTTTCGCTATCTATGATCATGTCATAGACCATTATATTCACTGTACACCTCATTTGAAAGATCTTCAATAATGAAAAGCACCCATGTCTACTATCAAGCAAGACTTTAGATGGTCCTCATGAGAAATTTGTTGAAATTCATGAAAATCCTACTCAAATTTGATCATGTAGTCGATCAGCCTAATAAAAGGTAGGTAGGTAGGTTAGGATTTATTTTTTTACATTTAGGATTGAATAAGTCTCATGGAGACAATGAAAAATGCTAGAATTGATCAACTTTCTACCTTAGGTACTCTCATTCTGACTCTCTTTTGTTTTTTCACACTACTCTCATGTCTTGTTCATTGCATATCTTGTTACATTGAGGACAATGTAAGATTTTGGTTGGGGGGTGAGATTCCTAAGATGAATCTATACTAGTTTTTGTGACTTCGAGCAATTATGTAGAAAAAATTTAATTTTTCTGAAAATTTAAAACTCTTTTGGAAAACTTTATTTCTATGCACTTGGGTTGTTATGAGTATGAAAGGAAGATAGATGAAGTAATTGATTTTGAAATCCTTGAACTATCTTAAATATAATAGTTTTCTATATGAATTCCCCTATTAATATGATCGATAGAAAGTTTGAACACTTTTGAGTCTAATTCACATTACACGATTCTTATAGTTTAAAGGGATTATGTATATTTGTGGATTGGTTAGACTAAGATCTAAAGTGTTGAGGAGCCAAGCCAGGGAACTTTTTCCATCCTTGTTCATGAGAAAGTAAGAAAAAGAATGGAAGATATGGATTTCTAAAAATCCTATTTATGTTTTTAGTGAATGAAAGAAAAAGAAAACTTGGTTATATGAATATATGTTGATTTTTTTTAAAATGGCTATCTATTACCAACTAGGGGAATGTCTACTCATAACCTAAGCTGGAATTGAGTAGTGTGAAAGCCATCAAAGGAACGATAAGACAAATTCTTGTCATAGGCATGTGTGGTTGATC
>PVNU02003766.1:0-26378 GCA_003013855.2 Liriodendron chinense | reverse complement strand
GGGTAAAAAGAGTTTTATGAGGACAATGACGAATTTTTGAAAAATATAGAGGTTCTCCAAAGCCAAACGTGAGATTTGTGAAATTTTAAAATTCTCTAAAAAAAATGAAGTTTTCTAAAAAATAAAAATTCTAGGAAAAATGGGAGAATTGTAGAAAAGTTAGAATCTCAGTGAAAACCCAGGTTTTTCTTTAAATACAAAGCCTTCTTAGAAAAAAAATGTGGTTATTTAAAAATTATAATTTTTATGAGATAACGAAAGTTTCTAAAAAAAAAAGAAGTTCTTTTAAAAAAAAAATTAAGTTTTTCGAAAAATGATAGTTTTGTAAAAAGAAAAGAAATTGGGTTACTTTGCAAAATGTTCGGTTTTTTGAAAGTAGAAAGGTTTGTGAAGGAAAATGTGAGTTTCTAAAAGAAATATAGTTTCTGGAAAAAACAAGTATTTTCAAAAGTTTAAGTTTCCGTGAAAAACAGCGATTTTCTTGAAGAATAATGCCTTGCTCGGAAAAAAAACTGAGTTTTTCGAAAGAATATTGTTAGAGCGAAAGAAATAAAAAGTTTTGGAGAGTAAAAAAGAGTTTTATGAGGACAATGACGAATTTTTGAAATATAGAGCTTCTCCAAAGCCAAACGTGAGATTTGTGAAATTTTAAAATTTCTCTGAAAAAAATGAAAGTTTTCTAAAAAATAAGAATTCTACGAAAAATGGGTGCATTGTAAAAAAGTTATAGTCTCTGTGAAAACCGTGGTTTTTCTTTAAATACAAAGCCTTTCTTACGAAAAAAAATGTGCGGTTATTTAAAACTTATAATTTTTATGAGAAAACGAAAGTTTTCTAAAAAAAAAAGAAAGTTCTTTTAAAAAAAAATAAGTTTTTCGAAAAATGATAGTTTTGTAAAAAAGAAAAGAAATTGGGTTACTTTGCAAAATGTCGGTTTTTTGAAAGTAGAAAGGTTTTGTGAAGGAAAATGTGAGTTTTCTAAAAGAAATATAGTTTCTGGGAAAAAAACAAGTATTTTCAAAAAGTTTAAGTTTCCGTGAAAAACGGCGATTTTCTTGAAGAATAATGCCTTTGCTCGGAAAAAAAACTGAGTTTTTCGAAAGAATATTGTTAGAGCGAAAGAAATAAAAAGTTTTGGAGAGTAAAAAAGAGTTTTATGAGGACAATGACGAATTTTTGAAAATATAGAGCTTCTCCAAAGCCAAACGTGAGATTTGTGAAATTTTAAAATTTCTCTGAAAAAAATGAAAGTTTTCTAAAAAATAAGAATTCTAGGAAAAATGGGAGAACTGTAAAAAAGTTATAATCTTTGTGAAAACCCAGGTTTTTCTTTAAATACAAAGCCTTTCTTAAGAAAAAAAATGTGCGGTTATTTAAAACTTATAATTTTTATGAGAAAACGAAAGTTTTCTAAAAAAAAAGAAGGTTCTTTAAAAAAAAAAATAAGTTTTTCGAAAAATGATAGTTTTGTAAAAAAGAAAAGAAATTGGGTTACTTTGCAAAATGTCGGTTTTTTTGAAAGTAGAAAGGTTTTGTGAAGGAAAATGTGAGTTTTCTAAAAGAAATATAGTTTCTGGGAAAAAAACGAGTATTTGCAAAAAGTTTAAGTTTTTGTGAAAAACGGCGATTTTCTTGAAGAATAATGCCATTGCTCTGAAAAAAAACTGAGTTTTCCAAAAAAAGATTGTTAGAGCGAAAGAAATAAAAAGTTTTGGAGAGTAAAAAAGAGTTTTATGACGGCAATGACGAATTTTTGAAAATATAGAGCATCTCCAAAGCCAATCGTGAGATTTGTGAAATTTTAAAATTTCTCTAAAAAATGAAAGTTTTCTAAAAAATAAAAATTCTAGGAAAAATGGGAGAATTGTAAAAAAGTTATAATCTCTGTGAAAACCCAGGTTTTTCTTTAAATACAAAGCCTTTCTTAAGAAAAAAAATGTGCGGTTATTTAAAACTTATAATTTTTATGAGAAAACGAAAGTTTTCTAAAAAAAAAAGAAAGTTCTTTAAAAAAAAATTAAGTTTTTCGAAAAATGATAGTTTTGTAAAAAGAAAAGAAATTGGGTTACTTTGCAAAATGTCGGTTTTTTGAAAGTAGAAAGGTTTTGTGAAGGAAAATGTGAGTTTTCTAAAAGAAATATAGTTTCTGGGAAAAAAACAAGTATTTTCAAAAAGTTTAAGTTTCGTGAAAAACGGCGATTTTCTTGAAGAATAATGCATTTGCTCGGAAAAAAAACTGAGTTTTCCAAAAAAAATTGTTAGAGCGAAAGAAATAAAAAGTTTTGGAGAGTAAAAAAGAGTTTTATGAGGGCAATGACGAATTTTTGAAAATATAGAGCATCTCCAAAGCCAATCGTGAGATTTGTGAAATTTTAAAATTTATCTGAAAGTTTTCTAGAAAATAAAAATTCTATGAAAAATGGGAGAATTGTAAAAAAGTTATAATCTCTGTGAAAACCCAGGTTTTTCTTTAAATACAAAGCCTTTCTTAAGAAAAAAAAATGTGCAGTTATTTAAAACTTATAATTTTTATGAGAAAACGAAAGTTTTCTAAAAGAAAAAGAAAGTTCTTTTAAAAAAAAATTAAGTTTTTCGAAAAATGATAGTTTTGTAAAAAAGAAAAGAAATTGGGTTACTTTGCAAAATGTCAGTTTTTTGAAGTAGAAAGGTTTTGTGAAGGAAAATGTGAGTTTTCTAAAAGAAATATAGTTTCTGGGAAAAAAACGAGTATTTGCAAAAAGTTTAAGTTTTTGTGAAAAACGGCGATTTTCTTGAAGAATAATGCCATTGCTCGGAAAAAAAACTGAGTTTTCCAAAAAAAGATTGTTAGAGCGAAAGAAATAAAAAGTTTTGGAGAGTAAAAAAGAGTTTTATGAGGGCAATGACGAATTTTTGAAAATATAGAGCTTCTCCAAAGCCAAACGTGAGATTTGTGAAATTTTAAAATTTCTCTGAAAAAAATGAAAGTTTTCTAAAAAATAAAAATTCTACGAAAAATGGGTGCATTGTAAAAAAGTTATAGTCTCTGTGAAAACCCAGGTTTTTCTTTAAATACAAAGCCTTTCTTAAGAAAAAAAATGTGCGGTTATTTAAAACTTATAATTTTTATGAGAAAACGAAAGTTTTCTAAAAAAAAAAGAAAGTTCTTTTAAAAAAAAATTAAGTTTTTCGAAAAATGATAGTTTTGTAAAAAAGAAAAGAAATTGGGTTACTTTGCAAAATGTCGGTTTTTTGAAAGTAGAAAGGTTTTGTGAAGGAAAATGTGAGTTTTCTAAAAGAAATATAGTTTCTGGGAAAAAAACAAGTATTTTCGAAAAGTTTAAGTTTCCGTGAAAAACAGCAATTTTCTTGAAGAATAATGCCTTTGCTCGGAAAAAAAACTGAGTTTTTCCGAAAAAATATTGTTAGAGCGAAAGAAATAAAAAGTTTTGGAGAGTAAAAAAGAGTTTTATGAGGACAATGACGAATTTTTGAAAATATAGAGCTTCTCCAAAGCCAAACGTGAGATTTGTGAAATTTTAAAATTCCTCTGAAAAAAATGAAAGTTTTCTAAAAAATAAGAATTCTAGGAAAAATGGGAGCATTGTAAAAAGTTATAGTCTCTGTGAAAACCAGGTTTTTCTTTAAATACAAAGCCTTTCTTAAGAAAAAAAATGTGCGGTTATTTAAAACTTATAATTTTTATGAGAAAACGAAAGTTTTCTAAAAAAAAAGAAAGTTCTTTTAAAAAAAAATTAAGTTTTTCGAAAAATGATAGTTTTGTAAAAAGAAAAGAAATTGGGTTACTTTGCAAAATGTCGGTTTTTTGAAAGTAGAAAGGTTTTGTGAAGGAAAATGTGAGTTTTCTAAAAGAAATATAGTTTCTGGGAAAAAAACGAGTATTTGCAAAAAGTTTAAGTTTTTGTGAAAAACGGCGATTTTCTTGAAGAATAATGCCATTGCTCGGAAAAAAAACTGATTTTTCCAAAAAAAGATTGTTAGAGCGAAAGAAATAAAAAGTTTTGGAGAGTAAAAAAGAGTTTTATGAGGACAATGACGAATTTTTGAAAATATAGAGCTTCTCCAAAGCCAAACGTGAGATTTGTGAAATTTTAAAATTTCTCTGAAAAAAATGAAAGTTTTCTAAAAAATAAAAATTCTAGGAAAAATGGGAGAATTGTAAAAAAGTTATAGTCTCTGTGAAAACCCAGGTTTTTCTTTAAATACAAAGCCTTTCTTAAGAAAAAAAATGTGCGGTTATTTAAAACTTATAATTTTTATGAGAAAACGAAAGTTTTCTAAAAAAAAAGAAAGTTCTTTAAAAAAAAATAAGTTTTTCGAAAAATGATAGTTTTGTAAAAAAGAAAAGAAATTGGGTTACTTTGCAAAATGTCGGTTTTTTGAAAGTAGAAAGGTTTTGTGAAGGAAAATGTGAGTTTTCTAAAAGAAATATAGTTTCTGGGAAAAAAACGAGTATTTTCAAAAAGTTTAAGTTTCCGTGAAAAACGGCGATTTTCTTGAAGAATAATGCCTTTGCTCGGAAAAAAAACTGAGTTTTCCGAAAAAATATTGTTAGAGCGAAAGAAATAAAAAGTTTTGGAGAGTAAAAAAGAGTTTTATGAGGGACAATGACGAATTTTTGAAAATATAGAGCTTCTCCAAAGCCAAACGTGAGATTTGTGAAATTTTAAAATTTCTCTGAAAAAAATGAAAGTTTTCTAAAAAATAAAAATTCTAGGAAAAATGGGAGAATTGTAGAAAAGTTATAATCTCTGTGAAAACCCAGGTTTTTCTTTAAATACAAAGCCTTTCTTAAGAAAAAAAATGTGCGGTTATTTAAAACTTATAATTTTTATGAGAAAACGAAAGTTTTCTAAAAAAAAAGAAAGTTCTTTTAAAAAAAATTAAGTTTTTCGAAAAATGATAGTTTTGTAAAAAAGAAAAGAAATTGGGTTACTTTGCAAAATGTCGGTTTTTTGAAAGTAGAAAGGTTTTGTGAAGGAAAATGTGAGTTTTCTAAAAGAAATATAGTTTCTGGGAAAAAAACGAGTATTTTCAAAAAGTTTAAGTTTCCGTGAAAAACGGCGATTTTCTTGAAGAATAATGCCTTTGCTCGGAAAAAAAACTGTGTTTTTCGAAAGAAGATTGTTAGAGCGAAAGAAATAAAAAGTTTTGGAGAGTAAAAAAGAGTTTTATGAGGACAATGACGAATTTTTGAAAATATAGAGCTTCTCCAAAGCCAAACGTGAGATTTGTGAAATTTTAAAATTTCTCTGAAAAAAATGAAAGTTTTCTAAAAAATAAAAATTCTAGGAAAAATGGGAGAATTGTAAAAAAGTTATAGTCTCTGTGAAAACCCAGGTTTTTCTTTAAATACAAAGCCTTTCTTAAGAAAAAAAATGTGCGGTTATTTAAAACTTATAATTTTTATGAGAAAACGAAAGTTTTCTAAAAAAAAAGAAAGTTCTTTAAAAAAAAATTAAGTTTTTCGAAAAATGATAGTTTTGTAAAAAAGAAAAGAAATTGGGTTACTTTGCAAAATGTCGGTTTTTTGAAAGTAGAAAGGTTTTGTGAAGGAAAATGTGAGTTTTCTAAAAGAAATATAGTTTCTGGGAAAAAAACAGGTATTTTTAAAAAGTTTAAGTTTCCGTGAAAAACGGCGATTTTCTTGAAGAATAATGCCTTTGCTCGGAAAAAAAACTGAGTCTTTCGAAAAAATATTGTTAGAGCGAAAGAAATAAAAAGTTTTGGAGAGTAAAAAAGAGTTTTATGAGGACAATGACGAATTTTTGAAAATATAGAGCTTCTCCAAAGCCAAACGTGAGATTTGTGAAATTTTAAAATTTCTCTGAAAAAAATGAAAGTTTTCTAAAAAATAAAAATTCTAGGAAAAATGGGAGCATTGTAAAAAAGTTATAGTCTCTGTGAAAACCTAGGTTTTTCTTTAAATACAAAGCCTTTCTTAAGAAAAAAAATGTGCGGTTATTTAAAACTTATAATTTTTATGAGAAAACGAAAGTTTTCTAAAAAAAAAGAAAGTTCTTTAAAAAAAAATAAGTTTTTCGAAAAATGATAGTTTTGTAAAAAAGAAAAGAAATTGGGTTACTTTGCAAAATGTCGGTTTTTTGAAAGTAGAAAGGTTTTGTGAAGGAAAATGTGAGTTTTCTAAAAGAAATATAGTTTCTGGGAAAAAAACGAGTATTTGCAAAAAGTTTAAGTTTTTGTGAAAAACGGCGATTTTCTTGAAGAATAATGCCATTGCTCGGAAAAAAAACTGAGTTTTCCAGAAAAAATATTGTTAGAAGCGAAAGAAATAAAAAGTTTTGGAGAGTAAAAAAGAGTTTTATGAGGACAATGACGAATTTTTGAAAATATAGAGCTTCTCCAAAGCCAAACGTGAGATTTGTGAAATTTTAAAATTTCTCTGAAAAAATGAAGTTTTCTAAAAAATAAAAATTCTAGGAAAAATGGGAGAATTGTAAAAAAGTTATAAGTCTCTGTGAAAACCCAGGTTTTTCTTTAAATACAAAGCCTTTCTTAAGAAAAAAAATGTGCGGTTATTTAAAACTTATAATTTTTATGAGAAAACGAAAGTTTTCTAAAAAAAAAGAAAGTTCTTTAAAAAAAAATAAGTTTTTCGAAAAATGATAGTTTTGTAAAAAAGAAAAGAAATTGGGTTACTTTGCAAAATGTCGGTTTTTTGAAAGTAGAAAGGTTTTGTGAAGGAAAATGTGAGTTTTCTAAAAGAAATATAGTTTCTGGGAAAAAAACGAGTATTTTCAAAAAGTTTAAGTTTTCGTGAAAAACGGCGATTTTCTTGAAGAATAATGCCATTGCTCGGAAAAAAAACTGAGTTTTCCGAAAAAATATTGTTAGAGCGAAAGAAATAAAAAGTTTTGGAGAGTAAAAAAGAGTTTTATGAGGACAATGACGAATTTTTGAAAATATAGAGCTTCTCCAAAGCCAAACGTGAGATTTGTGAAATTTTAAAATTTCTCTGAAAAAATGAAAGTTTTCTAAAAAATAAAATTCTAGGAAAAATGGGAGAATTGTAAAAAAGTTATAGTCTCTGTGAAAACCCAGGTTTTCTTTAAATACAAAGCCTTTCTTAAGAAAAAAAATGTGCGGTTATTTAAAACTTATAATTTTTATGAGAAAACGAAAGTTTTCTAAAAAAAAAGAAAGTTCTTTAAAAAAAAATAAGTTTTTCGAAAAATGATAGTTTTGTAAAAAAGAAAAGAAATTGGGTTACTTTGCAAAATGTCGGTTTTTTGAAAGTAGAAAGGTTTTGTGAAGGAAAATGTGAGTTTTCTAAAAGAAATATAGTTTCTGGGAAAAAAACGAGTATTTTCAAAAAGTTTAAGTTTTCGTGAAAAACGGCGATTTTCTTGAAGAATAATGCCATTGCTCGGAAAAAAAACTGAGTTTTCCAAAAAATATTGTTAGAGCGAAAGAAATAAAAAGTTTTGGAGAGTAAAAAAGAGTTTTATGAGGACAATGACGAATTTTTGAAAATATAGAGCTTCTCCAAAGCCAAACGTGAGATTTGTGAAATTTTAAAATTTCTCTGAAAAAAATGAAAGTTTTCTAAAAAATAAAAATTCTAGGAAAAATGGGTAGCATTGTAAAAAAGTTATAGTCTCTGTGAAAACCAGGTTTTTCTTTAAATACAAAGCCTTTCTTAAGAAAAAAAATGTGCGGTTATTTAAAACTTATAATTTTTATGAGAAAACGAAAGTTTTCTAAAAAAAAAAGAAAGTTCTTTTAAAAAAAAATAAGTTTTTCGAAAAATGATAGTTTTGTAAAAAAGAAAAGAAATTGGGTTACTTTGCAAAATGTCGGTTTTTTGAAAGTAGAAAGGTTTTGTGAAGGAAAATGTGAGTTTTCTAAAAGAAATATAGTTTCTGGGAAAAAAACGAGTATTTTCAAAAGTTTAAGTTTCCGTGAAAAACGGCGATTTTCTTGAAGAATAATGCCTTTGCTCGGAAAAAAAACTGAGTTTTCCGAAAAAATATTGTTAGAGCGAAAGAAATAAAAAGTTTTGGAGAGTAAAAAAGAGTTTTATGAGGACAATGACGAATTTTTGAAAATATAGAGCTTCTCCAAAGCCAAACGTGAGATTTGTGAAATTTTAAAATTTCTCTGAAAAAAAATGAAAGTTTTCTAAAAAATAAAAATTCTAGGAAAAATGGGAGAATTGTAAAAAAGTTATAATCTCTGTGAAAACCTAGGTTTTTCTTTAAATACAAAGCCTTTCTTAAGAAAAAAAATGTGCGGTTATTTAAAACTTATAATTTTTATGAGAAAACGAAAGTTTTCTAAAAAAAAAGAAAGTTCTTTTAAAAAAAAATAAGTTTTTCGAAAAATGATAGTTTTGTAAAAAAGAAAAGAAATTGGGTTACTTTGCAAAATGTCGGTTTTTTGAAAGTAGAAAGGTTTTGTGAAGGAAAATGTGAGTTTTCTAAAAGAAATATAGTTTCTGGGAAAAAAACGAGTATTTTCAAAAAGTTTAAGTTTCCGTGAAAAACGGCGATTTTCTTGAAGAATAATGCCTATTGCTCGGAAAAAAAACTGAGTTTTCCAAAAAAATATTGTTAGAGCGAAAGAAATAAAAAGTTTTGGAGAGTAAAAAAGAGTTTTATGAGGACAATGACGAATTTTTGAAAATATAGAGCTTCTCCAAAGCCAAACGTGAGATTTGTGAAATTTTAAAATTTCTCTGAAAAAAATGAAAGTTTTCTAAAAAATAAAAATTCTAGGAAAAATGGGAGAATTGTAGAAAAGTTATAGTCTCTGTGAAAACCCAGGTTTTTCTTTAAATACAAAGCCTTTCTTAAGAAAAAAAATGTGCGGTTATTTAAAACTTATAATTTTTATGAGAAAACGAAAGTTTTCTAAAAAAAAAGAAAGTTCTTTTAAAAAAAAATAAGTTTTTCGAAAAATGATAGTTTTGTAAAAAAGAAAAGAAATTGGGTTACTTTGCAAAATGACGGTTTTTTGAAAGTAGAAAGGTTTTGTGAAGGAAAATGTGAATTTTCTAAAAGAAATATAGTTTCTGGGAAAAAAACGAGTATTTTCAAAAAGTTTAAGTTTCCGTGAAAAACGGCAATTTTCTTGAAGAATAATGCCTTTGCTCGGAAAAAAAACTGAGTTTTCCGAAAAAATATTGTTAGAGCGAAAGAAATAAAAAGTTTTGGAGAGTAAAAAAGAGTTTTATGAGGACAATGACGAATTTTTGAAAATATAGAGCTTCTCCAAAGCCAAACGTGAGATTTGTGAAATTTTAAAATTTCTCTGAAAAAAATGAAAGTTTTCTAAAAAATAAAAATTCTAGGAAAAATGGGAGCATTGTAAAAAGTTATAGTCTCTGTGAAAACCCAGGTTTTTCTTTAAATACAAAGCCTTTCTTAAGAAAAAAAATGTGCGGTTATTTAAAACTTATAATTTTTATGAGAAAACGAAAGTTTTCTAAAAAAAAAGAAGGTTCTTTAAAAAAAAATAAGTTTTTCGAAAAATGATAGTTTTGTAAAAAAGAAAAGAAATTGTGTTACTTTGCAAAATGTCGGTTTTTTGAAAGTAGAAAGGTTTTGCGAAGGAAAATGTGAATTTTCTAAAAGAAATATAGTTTCTGAGAAAAAAACGAGTATTTTCAAAAAGTTTAAGTTTCCGTGAAAAACGGCAATTTTCTTGAAGAATAATGCCTTTGCTCGGAAAAAAAACTGAGTTTTTCGAAAGAATATTGTTAGAGCGAAAGAAATAAAAAGTTTTAGAGAGTAAAAAAGAGTTTTATGAGGGCAATGACGAATTTTTGAAAATATAGAGCTTCTCCAAAGCCAAACGTGAGATTTGTGAAATTTTAAAATTTCTCTGAAAAAATGAAAGTTTTCTAAAAAATAAAATTCTAGGAAAAATGGGAGAATTGTAAAAAAGTTATAATCTCTGTGAAAACCCAGGTTTTTCTTTAAATACAAAGCCTTTCTTAAGAAAAAAAATGTGCGGTTATTTAAAACTTATAATTTTTATGAGAAAACGAAAGTTTTCTAAAAAAAAAGAAGGTTCTTTAAAAAAAAATAAGTTTTTCGAAAAATGATAGTTTTGTAAAAAAGAAAAGAAATTGGGTTACTTTGCAAAATGTCGGTTTTTTGAAAGTAGAAAGGTTTTGTGAAGGAAAATGTGAGTTTTCTAAAAGAAATATAGTTTCTGGGAAAAAAACGAGTATTTGCAAAAAGTTTAAGTTTTTGTGAAAAACGGCGATTTTCTTGAAGAATAATGCCATTGCTCGGAAAAAAAAACTGAGTTTTCCAAAAAAAGATTGTTAGAGCGAAAGAAATAAAAAGTTTTGGAGAGTAAAAAAGAGTTTTATGAGGCAATGACGAATTTTTGAAAATATAGAGCATTCTCCAAAGCCAAACGTGAGATTTGTGAAATTTTAAAATTTCTCTGAAAAAATGAAAGTTTTCTAAAAAATAAAAATTCTAGGAAAAATGGGAGCATTGCAAAAAAGTTATAGTCTCTGTGAAAACCCAGGTTTTTCTTTAAATACAAAGCCTTTCTTAAGAAAAAAAATGTGCGGTTATTTAAAACTTATAATTTTTATGAGAAAACGAAAGTTTTCTAAAAAAAAAGAAAGTTCTTTAAAAAAAATAAGTTTTTCGAAAAATGATAGTTTTGTAAAAAAGAAAAGAAATTGGGTTACTTTGCAAAATGTCGGTTTTTTGAAAGTAGAAAGGTTTTGTGAAGGAAAATGTGAGTTTTCTAAAAGAAATATAGTTTCTGGGAAAAAAACGAGTATTTTCAAAAGTTTAAGTTTCCGTGAAAAACGGCGATTTTCTTGAAGAATAATGCCTTTGCTCGGAAAAAAAACTGAGTTTTCCGAAAAAATATTGTTAGAGCGAAAGAAATAAAAAGTTTTGGAGAGTAAAAAAGAGTTTTATGAGGACAATGACGAATTTTTGAAAATATAGAGCTTCTCCAAAGCCAAACGTGAGATTTGTGAAATTTTAAAATTTCTCTGAAAGTTTTCTAAAAAATAAAAATTCTAGGAAAAATGGGAGAATTGTAAAAAAGTTATAATCTCTGTGAAAACCTAGGTTTTTCTTTAAATACAAAGCCTTTCTTAAGAAAAAAAATGTGCGGTTATTTAAAACTTATAATTTTTATGAGAAAATGAAAGTTTTCTAAAAAAAAAGAAAGTTCTTTAAAAAAAATATGTTTTTCAAAAAAAGATAGTTTTGTAAAAAAGAAAAGAAATTGGGTTACTTTGCAAAATGTCGGTTTTTTGAAAGTAGAAAGGTTTTGTGAAGGAAAATGTGAGTTTTCTAAAAGAAATATAGTTTCTGGGAAAAAAACGAGTATTTTCAAAAAGTTTAAGTTTCCGTGAAAAACGGTGATTTTCTTGAAAAATAATGCCTTTGCTCGGAAAAAAAAACTGAGTTTTCCGAAAAAATATTGTTAGAGCGAAAGAAATAAAAAGTTTTGGAGATTAAAAAGAGTTTTATGAGGACAATGACGAATTTTTGAAAATATAGAGCTTCTCCAAAGCCAAACGTGAGATTTGTGAAATTTTAAAATTTCTCTGAAAAAATGAAAGTTTTCTAAAAAATAAAAATTCTACGAAAAATGGGTAGCATTGTAAAAAAGTTATAGTCTCTGTGAAAACCGAGGTTTTTCTTTAAATACAAAGCCTTTCTTAAGAAAAAAAATGTGCGGTTATTTAAAACTTATAATTTTTATGAGAAAACGAAAGTTTTCTAAAAAAAAAGAAAGTTCTTTTAAAAAAAATAAGTTTTTCGAAAAATGATAGTTTTGTAAAAAAGAAAAGAAATTGGGTTACTTTGCAAAATGTCGGTTTTTTGAAAGTAGAAAGGTTTTGTGAAGGAAAATGTGAGTTTTCTAAAAGAAATATAGTTTCTGGGAAAAAAACGAGTATTTTCAAAAAGTTTAAGTTTCCGTGAAAAACGGCGATTTTCTTGAAGAATAATGCCTTGCTCGGAAAAAAAACTGAGTTTTCCGAAAAAATATTGTTAGAGCGAAAGAAATAAAAAGTTTTGGAGAGTAAAAAAGAGTTTTATGAGGACAATGACGAATTTTTGAAAATATAGAGCTTCTCCAAAGCCAAACGTGAGATTTGTGAAATTTTAAAATTTCTCTGAAAAAAATGAAAGTTTTCTAAAAATAAAAATTCTAGGAAAAATGGGAGCATTGTAAAAAGTTATAGTCTCTGTGAAAACCCAGGTTTTTCTTTAAATACAAAGCCTTTCTTAAGAAAAAAAATGTGCGGTTATTTAAAACTTATAATTTTTATGAGAAAACGAAAGTTTTCTAAAAAAAAAGAAAGTTCTTTTAAAAAAAATTAAGTTTTTCGAAAAATGATAGTTTTGTAAAAAAGAAAAGAAATTGGGTTACTTTGCAAAATGTCGGTTTTTTGAAAGTAGAAAGGTTTTGTGAAGGAAAATGTGAGTTTTCTAAAAGAAATATAGTTTCTGGGAAAAAAACGAGTATTTTCAAAAAGTTTAAGTTTCCGTGAAAAACGGCGATTTTCTTGAAGAATAATGCCATTTGCTCGGAAAAAAAACTGAGTTTTCCGAAAAAAATATTGTTAGAGCGAAAGAAATAAAAAGTTTTGGAGAGTAAAAAAGAGTTTTATGAGGACAATGACGAATTTTTGAAAATATAGAGCTTCTCCAAAGCCAAACGTGAGATTTGTGAAATTTTAAAATTTCTCTGAAAAAATGAAAGTTTTCTAAAAATAAAAATTCTAGGAAAAATGGGAGAATTGTAAAAAAGTTATAAGTCTCTGTGAAAACCCAGGTTTTTCTTTAAATACAAAGCCTTTCTTAAGAAAAAAAATGTGCGGTTATTTAAAACTTATAATTTTTATGAGAAAACGAAAGTTTTCTAAAAAAAAAGAAAGTTCTTTAAAAAAAAATAAGTTTTTCGAAAAATGATAGTTTTGTAAAAAAGAAAAGAAATTGGGTTACTTTGCAAAATGTCGGTTTTTTGAAAGTAGAAAGGTTTTGTGAAGGAAAATGTGAGTTTTCTAAAAGAAATATAGTTTCTGGGAAAAAAACGAGTATTTTCAAAAAGTTTAAGTTTCCGTGAAAAACGGCGATTTTCTTGAAGAATAATGCCTTGCTCGGAAAAAAAACTGAGTTTTCCGAAAAAATATTGTTAGAGCGAAAGAAATAAAAAGTTTTGGAGAGTAAAAAAGAGTTTTATGAGGACAATGACGAATTTTTGAAAATATAGAGCTTCTCCAAAGCCAAACGTGAGATTTGTGAAATTTTAAAATTTCTCTGAAAAAAATGAAAGTTTTCTAAAAAATAAAAATTCTACGAAAAATGGGAGCATTGTAAAAAAGTTATAGTCTCTGTGAAAACCCAGGTTTTTCTTTAAATACAAAGCCTTTCTTAAGAAAAAAAATGTGCGGTTATTTAAAACTTATAATTTTTATGAGAAAACGAAAGTTTTCTAAAAAAAAAGAAAGTTCTTTAAAAAAAAATAAGTTTTTCGAAAAATGATAGTTTTGTAAAAAAGAAAAGAAATTGGGTTACTTTGCAAAATGTCGGTTTTTTGAAAGTAGAAAGGTTTTGTGAAGGAAAATGTGAGTTTTCTAAAAGAAATATAGTTTCTGGGAAAAAAACGAGTATTTTCAAAAAGTTTAAGTTTCCGTGAAAAACGGCGATTTTCTTGAAGAATAATGCCTTTGCTCGGAAAAAAAACTGAGTTTTCCGAAAAAATATTGTTAGAGCGAAAGAAATAAAAAGTTTTGGAGATTAAAAAGAGTTTTATGAGGACAATGACGAATTTTTGAAAATATAGAGCTTCTCGAAAGCCAAACGTGAGATTTGTGAAATTTTAAAATTTCTCTGAAAAAAATGAAAGTTTTCTAAAAAATAAAATTCTAGGAAAAATGGGAGAATTGTAAAAAAGTTATAATCTCTGTGAAAACCCAGGTTTTTCTTTAAATACAAAGCCTTTCTTAAGAAAAAAAATGTGCGGTTATTTAAAACTTATAATTTTTATGAGAAAAGGAAAGTTTTCTAAAAAAAAAGAAAGTTCTTTTAAAAAAAATTAAGTTTTTCGAAAAATGATAGTTTTGTAAAAAAGAAAAGAAATTGGGTTACTTTGCAAAATGTCGGTTTTTTGGGAAGTAGAAAGGTTTTGTGAAGGAAAATGTGAGTTTTCTAAAAGAAATATAGTTTCTGGGAAAAAAACGAGTATTTGCAAAAAGTTTAAGTTTCCGTGAAAAACGGCGATTTTCTTGAAGAATAATGCCATTGCTCGGAAAAAAAAACTGAGTTTTCCAAAAAAAGATTGTTAGAGCGAAAGAAATAAAAAGTTTTGGAGAGTAAAAAAGAGTTTTATGAGGGCAATGACGAATTTTTGAAAATATAGAGCTTCTCCAAAGCCAAACGTGAGATTTGTGAAATTTTAAAATTTCTCTGAAAAAAATGAAAGTTTTCTAAAAAATAAAAATTCTACGAAAAATGGGTGCATTGTAAAAAGTTATAGTCTCTGTGAAAACCAGGGTTTTTCTTTAAATACAAAGCCTTTCTTAAGAAAAAAAATGTGCGGTTATTTAAAACTTATAATTTTTATGAGAAAACGAAAGTTTTCTAAAAAAAAAGAAAGTTCTTTAAAAAAAAATAAGTTTTTCGAAAAATGATAGTTTTGTAAAAAAGAAAAGAAATTGGGTTACTTTGCAAAATGTCGGTTTTTTGAAAGTAGAAAGGTTTTGTGAAGGAAAATGTGAGTTTTCTAAAAGAAATATAGTTTCTGGGAAAAAACAGAGTATTTTCAAAAAGTTTAAGTTTCCGTGAAAAACGGCGATTTTCTTGAAGAATAATGCCTTTGCTCGGAAAAAAAACTGAGTTTTCCGAAAAAATATTGTTAGAGCGAAAGAAATAAAAAGTTTTGGAGAGTAAAAAAGAGTTTTATGAGGACAATGACGAATTTTTGAAAATATAGAGCTTCTCCAAAGCCAAACGTGAGATTTGTGAAATTTTAAAATTTCTCTGAAAAAAATGAAAGTTTTCTAAAAATAAAAATTCTAGGAAAAATGGGAGAATTGTAGAAAAGTTATAATCTCTGTGAAAACCCAGGTTTTTCTTTAAATACAAAGCCTTTCTTAAGAAAAAAAATGTGCGGTTATTTAAAACTTATAATTTTTATGAGAAAACGAAAGTTTTCTAAAAAAAAAGAAAGTTCTTTTAAAAAAAATAAGTTTTTCGAAAAATGATAGTTTTGTAAAAAGAAAAGAAATTGGGTTACTTTGCAAAATGTCGGTTTTTTGAAAGTAGAAAGGTTTTGTGAAGGAAAATGTGAGTTTTCTAAAAGAAATATAGTTTCTGGGAAAAAAACGAGTATTTTCAAAAAGTTTAAGTTTCCGTGAAAAACGGCGATTTTCTTGAAGAATAATGCCATTGCTCGGAAAAAAAACTTAGTTTTCCGAAAAAATATTGTTAGAGCGAAAGAAATAAAAAGTTTTGGAGAGTAAAAAAGAGTTTTAGGAGGACAATGATGAATTTTTGAAAATATAGAGCTTCTCCAAAGCCAAACGTGAGATTTGTGAAATTTTAAAATTTCTCTGAAAAAAGTGAAAGTTTTCTAAAAAATAAAAATTCTAGGAAAAATGGGAGAATTGTAGAAAAGTTATAATCTCTGTGAAAACCCAGGTTTTTCTTTAAATACAAAGCCTTTCTTAAGAAAAAAAATGTGCGGTTATTTAAAACTTATAATTTTTATGAGAAAACGAAAGTTTTCTAAAAAAAAAGAAAGTTCTTTAAAAAAAAATAAGTTTTTCGAAAAATGATAGTTTTGTAAAAAAGAAAAGAAATTGGGTTACTTTGCAAAATGTCGGTTTTTTGAAAGTAGAAAGGTTTTGTGAAGGAAAATGTGAGTTTTCTAAAAGAAATATAGTTTCTGGGAAAAAAACGAGTATTTGCAAAAAGTTTAAGTTTCCGTGAAAAACGGCGATTTTCTTGAAGAATAATGCCATTGCTCGGAAAAAAAACTGAGTTTTCCGAAAAAATATTGTTAGAGCGAAAGAAATAAAAAGTTTTGGAGAGTAAAAAAGAGTTTTATGGGGACAATGACGAATTTTTGAAAATATAGAGCTTCTCCAAAGCCAAACGTGAGATTTGTGAAATTTTAAAATTTCTCTGAAAAAATGAAAGTTTTCTAAAAATAAAATTCTAGGAAAAATGGGAGCATTGTAAAAAGTTATAGTCTCTGTGAAAACCCAGGTTTTTCTTTAAATACAAAGCCTTTCTTAAGAAAAAAAATGTGCGGTTATTTAAAACTTATAATTTTTATGAGAAAACGAAAGTTTTCTAAAAAAAAAGAAAGTTCTTTAAAAAAAATAAGTTTTTCGAAAAATGATAGTTTTGTAAAAAAGAAAAGAAATTGGGTTACTTTGCAAAATGTCGGTTTTTTGAAAGTAGAAAGGTTTTGTGAAGGAAAATGTGAGTTTTCTAAAAGAAATATAGTTTCTGGGAAAAAAACGAGTATTTTCAAAAAGTTTAAGTTTCCGTGAAAAACGGCGATTTTCTTGAAGAATAATGCCTTTGCTCGGAAAAAAAACTGAGTTTTCCGAAAAAATATTGTTAGAGCGAAAGAAATAAAAAGTTTTGGAGAGTAAAAAAGAGTTTTATGAGGACAATGACGAATTTTTGAAAATATAGAGCTTCTCCAAAGCCAAACGTGAGATTTGTGAAATTTTAAAATTTCTCTGAAAAAATGAAAGTTTTCTAAAAATAAAAATTCTAGGAAAAATGGGAGCATTGTAAAAAAGTTATAGTCTCTGTGAAAACCCAGGTTTTTCTTTAAATACAAAGCCTTTCTTAAGAAAAAAAATGTGCGGTTATTTAAAACTTATAATTTTTATGAGAAACGAAAGTTTTCTAAAAAAAAGAAAGTTCTTTTAAAAAAAATAAGTTTTTCGAAAAATGATAGTTTTGTAAAAAAGAAAAGAAATTGGGTTACTTTGCAAAATGTCGGTTTTTTGAAAGTAGAAAGGTTTTGTGAAGGAAAATGTGAGTTTTCTAAAAGAAATATAGTTTCTGGGAAAAAAACGAGTATTTTCAAAAAGTTTAAGTTTCCGTGAAAAACGGCGATTTTCTTGAAGAATAATGCCTTTGCTCGGAAAAAAAACTGAGTTTTCCGAAAAAATATTGTTAGAGCGAAAGAAATAAAAAGTTTTGGAGAGTAAAAAAGAGTTTTATGAGGACAATGACGAATTTTTGAAAATATAGAGCTTCTCCAAAGCCAAACGTGAGATTTGTGAAATTTTAAAATTTCTCTGAAAAAATGAAAGTTTTCTAAAAAATAAAAATTCTACGAAAAATGGGAGCATTGTAAAAAGTTATAGTCTCTGTGAAAACCCAGGTTTTTCTTTAAATACAAAGCCTTTCTTAAGAAAAAAAATGTGCGGTTATTTAAAACTTATAATTTTTATGAGAAAACGAAAGTTTTCTAAAAAAAAAGAAAGTTCTTTTAAAAAAAATAAGTTTTTCGAAAAATGATAGTTTTGTAAAAAAAGAAAAGAAATTGGGTTACTTTGCAAAATGTCGGTTTTTTGAAAGTAGAAAGGTTTTGTGAAGGAAAATGTGAGTTTTCTAAAAGAAATATAGTTTCTGGGAAAAAAACGAGTATTTTCAAAAAGTTTAAGTTTCCGTGAAAAACGGCGATTTTCTTGAAGAATAATGCCTTTGCTCGGAAAAAAAACTGAGTCTTTCGAAAAAATATTGTTAGAGCGAAAGAAATAAAAAGTTTTGGAGAGTAAAAAAGAGTTTTATGAGGACAATGACGAATTTTTGAAAATATAGAGCTTCTCCAAAGCCAAACGTGAGATTTTTGAAATTTTAAAATTTCTCTGAAAAAAATGAAAGTTTTCTAAAAAATAAAATTCTAGGAAAAATGGGAGCATTGTAAAAAAGTTATAGTCTCTGTGAAAACCCAGGTTTTTCTTTAAATACAAAGCCTTTCTTAAGAAAAAAAATGTGCGGTTATTTAAAACTTATAATTTTTATGAGAAAACGAAAGTTTTCTAAAAAAAAGAAAGTTCTTTTAAAAAAAATAAGTTTTTCGAAAAATGATAGTTTTGTAAAAAAGAAAAGAAATTGGGTTACTTTGCAAAATGTCGGTTTTTTGAAAGTAGAAAGGTTTTGTGAAGGAAAATGTGAGTTTTCTAAAAGAAATATAGTTTCTGGGAAAAAAACGAGTATTTTCAAAAGTTTAAGTTTCCGTGAAAAACGGCGATTTTCTTGAAGAATAATGCCTTTGCTCGGAAAAAAAACTGAGTTTTCCGAAAAAATATTGTTAGAGCGAAAGAAATAAAAAGTTTTGGAGAGTAAAAAAGAGTTTTATGAGGACAATGACGAATTTTTGAAAATATAGAGCTTCTCCAAAGCCAAACGTGAGATTTTTGAAATTTTAAAATTTCTCTGAAAAAATGAAAGTTTTCTAAAAAATAAAAATTCTACGAAAAATGGGAGCATTGTAAAAAGTTATAGTCTCTGTGAAAACCCAGGTTTTTCTTTAAATACAAAGCCTTTCTTAAGAAAAAAAATGTGCGGTTATTTAAAACTTATAATTTTTATGAGAAAACGAAAGTTTTCTAAAAAAAAGAAAGTTCTTTTAAAAAAAATAAGTTTTTCGAAAAATGATAGTTTTGTAAAAAAGAAAGAAATTGGGTTACTTTGCAAAATGTCGGTTTTTTGAAGTAGAAAGGTTTTGTGAAGGAAAATGTGAGTTTTCTAAAAGAAATATAGTTTCTGGGAAAAAAACGAGTATTTTCAAAAAGTTTAAGTTTCCGTGAAAAACGGCGATTTTCTTGAAGAATAATGCCTATTGCTCGGAAAAAAAACTGAGTTTTCCAAAAAAATATTGTTAGAGCGAAAGAAATAAAAAGTTTTGGAGAGTAAAAAAGAGTTTTATGAGGACAATGACGAATTTTTGAAAATATAGAGCTTCTCCAAAGCCAAACGTGAGATTTGTGAAATTTTAAAATTTCTCTGAAAAAATGAAAGTTTTCTAAAAAATAAAAATTCTACGAAAAATGGGAGCATTGTAAAAAGTTATAGTCTCTGTGAAAACCCAGGTTTTTCTTTAAATACAAAGCCTTTCTTAAGAAAAAAAATGTGCGGTTATTTAAAACTTATAATTTTTATGAGAAAACGAAAGTTTTCTAAAAAAAAAGAAAGTTCTTTTAAAAAAAATAAGTTTTTCGAAAAATGATAGTTTTGTAAAAAAGAAAAGAAATTGGGTTACTTTGCAAAATGTCGGTTTTTTGAAAGTAGAAAGGTTTTGTGAAGGAAAATGTGAGTTTTCTAAAAGAAATATAGTTTCTGGGAAAAAAACGAGTATTTTCAAAAAGTTTAAGTTTCCGTGAAAAACGGCGATTTTCTTGAAGAATAATGCCTTTGCTCGGAAAAAAAACTGAGTTTTCCGAAAAAATATTGTTAGAGCGAAAGAAATAAAAAGTTTTGGAGAGTAAAAAAGAGTTTTATGAGGACAATGACGAATTTTTGAAAATATAGAGCTTCTCCAAAGCCAAACGTGAGATTTGTGAAATTTTAAAATTTCTCTGAAAAAAATGAAAGTTTTCTAAAAAATAAAATTCTAGGAAAAATGGGAGAATTGTAAAAAAGCTATAGTCTCTGTGAAAACCCAGGTTTTTCTTTAAATACAAAGCCTTTCTTAAGAAAAAAAATGTGCGGTTATTTAAAACTTATAATTTTTATGAGAAAACGAAAGTTTTCTAAAAAAAAAGAAAGTTCTTTAAAAAAAAATAAGTTTTTCGAAAAATGATAGTTTTGTAAAAAAGAAAAGAAATTGGGTTACTTTGCAAAATGTCGGTTTTTTGAAAGTAGAAAGGTTTTGTGAAGGAAAATGTGAGTTTTCTAAAGAAATATAGTTTCTGGGAAAAAAACGAGTATTTTCAAAAAGTTTAAGTTTCC
Organism: Liriodendron chinense; assembly: GCA_003013855.2. Classification (NCBI taxonomy): domain Eukaryota; kingdom Viridiplantae; phylum Streptophyta; class Magnoliopsida; order Magnoliales; family Magnoliaceae; genus Liriodendron; species Liriodendron chinense. Next base: position 6,438 of record PVNU02003766.1, on the reverse strand, counting down.
GTGAAAAACGGCGATTTTCTTGAAGAATAATGCCTTGCTCGGAAAAAAAACTGAGTTTTCCGAAAAAATATTGTTAGAGCGAAAGAAATAAAAAGTTTTGGAGAGTAAAAAAGAGTTTTATGAGGACAATGACGAATTTTTGAAAATATAGAGCTTCTCCAAAGCCAAACGTGAGATTTGTGAAATTTTAAAATTTCTCTGAAAAAATGAAAGTTTTCTAAAAAATAAAATTCTAGGAAAAATGGGAGCATTGTAAAAAGTTATAGTCTCTGTGAAAACCCAGGTTTTTCTTTAAATACAAAGCCTTTCTTAAGAAAAAAAATGTGCGGTTATTTAAAACTTATAATTTTTATGAGAAACGGAAAGTTTTCTAGAAAAAAAGAAAGTTCTTTTAAAAAAAATAAGTTTTTCGAAAAATGATAGTTTTGTAAAAAAGAAAAGAAATTGGGTTACTTTGCAAAATGTCGGTTTTTTGAAAGTAGAAAGGTTTTGTGAAGGAAAATGTGAGTTTTCTAAAAGAAATATAGTTTCTGGGAAAAAAACGAGTATTTTCAAAAGTTTAAGTTTCCGTGAAAAACGGCGATTTTCTTGAAGAATAATGCCTTTGCTCGGAAAAAAAACTGAGTTTTCCGAAAAATATTGTTAGAGCGAAAGAAATAAAAAGTTTTGGAGAGTAAAAAAGAGTTTTATGAGGACAATGACGAATTTTTGAAAATATAGAGCTTCTCCAAAGCCAAACGTGAGATTTTTGAAATTTTAAAATTTCTCTGAAAAAAATGAAAGTTTTCTAAAAAATAAAAATTCTACGAAAAATGGGAGCATTGTAAAAAAGTTATAGTCTTTGTGAAAACCGAGGTTTTTCTTTAAATACAAAGCCTTTCTTAAGAAAAAAAATGTGCGGTTATTTAAAACTTATAATTTTTATGAGAAAACGAAAGTTTTCTAAAAAAAAAGAAAGTTCTTTAAAAAAAATAAGTTTTTCGAAAAATGATAGTTTTGTAAAAAAGAAAAGAAATTGGGTTACTTTGCAAAATGTCGGTTTTTTGAAAGTAGAAAGGTTTTGTGAAGGAAAATGTGAGTTTTCTAAAGAAATATAGTTTCTGGGAAAAAAACGAGTATTTTCAAAAGTTTAAGTTTCCGTGAAAAACGGCGATTTTCTTGAAGAATAATGCCTTTGCTCGGAAAAAAAACTGAGTTTTCCGAAAAAATATTGTTAGAGCGAAAGAAATAAAAAGTTTTGGAGAGTAAAAAAGAGTTTTATGAGGACAATGACGAATTTTTGAAAATATAGAGCTTCTCCAAAGCCAAACGTGAGATTTGTGAAATTTTAAAATTTCTCTGAAAAAATGAAAGTTTTCTAAAAATAAAAATTCTAGGAAAAATGGGAGAATTGTAAAAAAGTTATAGTCTCTGTGAAAACCAGGTTTTTCTTTAAATACAAAGCCTTTCTTAAGAAAAAAAATGTGCGGTTATTTAAAACTTATAATTTTTATGAGAAAACGAAAGTTTTCTAAAAAAAAGAAAGTTCTTTTAGAAAAAAATAAGTTTTTCGAAAAATGATAGTTTTGTAAAAAAGAAAAGAAATTGGGTTACTTTGCAAAATGTCGGTTTTTTGAAAGTAGAAAGGTTTTGTGAAGGAAAATGTGAGTTTTCTAAAAGAAATATAGTTTCTGGGAAAAAAACGAGTATTTTCAAAAGTTTAAGTTTCCGTGAAAAACGGCGATTTTCTTGAAGAATAATGCCTTTGCTCGGAAAAAAAACTGAGTTTTCCGAAAAAATATTGTTAGAGCGAAAGAAATAAAAAGTTTTGGAGAGTAAAAAAGAGTTTTATGAGGACAATGACGAATTTTTGAAAATATAGAGCTTCTCCAAAGCCAAACGTGAGATTTGTGAAATTTTAAAATTTCTCTGAAAAAAATGAAAGTTTTCTAAAAAATAAAAATTCTACGAAAAATGGGAGCATTGTAAAAAAGTTATAGTCTCTGTGAAAACCAGGTTTTTCTTTAAATACAAAGCCTTTCTTAAGAAAAAAAATGTGCGGTTATTTAAAACTTATAATTTTTATGAGAAAACGAAAGTTTTCTAAAAAAAAGAAAGTTCTTTTAGAAAAAAATAAGTTTTTCGAAAAATGATAGTTTTGTAAAAAAGAAAAGAAATTGGGTTACTTTGCAAAATGTCGGTTTTTTGAAAGTAGAAAGGTTTTGTGAAGGAAAATGTGAGTTTTCTAAAAGAAATATAGTTTCTGGGAAAAAAACAAGTATTTTCAAAAAGTTTAAGTTTCCGTGAAAAACAGCAATTTTCTTGAAGAATAATGCCTATTGCTCGGAAAAAAAACTGAGTTTTCGAAAAAATATTGTTAGAGCGAAAGAAATAAAAAGTTTTGGAGAGTAAAAAAGAGTTTTATGAGGACAATGACGAATTTTTGAAAATATAGAGCTTCTCCAAAGCCAAACGTGAGATTTTTGAAATTTTAAAATTTCTCTGAAAAAAATGAAAGTTTTCTAAAAAATAAAATTCTAGGAAAAATGGGAGCATTGTAAAAAAGTTATAGTCTCTGTGAAAACCTAGGTTTTTCTTTAAATACAAAGCCTTTCTTAAGAAAAAAAATGTGCGGTTATTTAAAACTTATAATTTTTATGAGAAAACGAAAGTTTTCTAAAAAAAAAGAAAGTTCTTTTAAAAAAAATAAGTTTTTCGAAAAATGATAGTTTTGTAAAAAAGAAAAGAAATTGGGTTACTTTGCAAAATGTCGGTTTTTTGAAAGTAGAAAGGTTTTGTGAAGGAAAATGTGAGTTTTCTAAAAGAAATATAGTTTCTGGGAAAAAAACGAGTATTTTCAAAAGTTTAAGTTTCCGTGAAAAACGGCGATTTTCTTGAAGAATAATGCCTTTGCTCGGAAAAAAAACTGAGTTTTCCAAAAAAATATTGTTAGAGCGAAAGAAATAAAAAGTTTTGGAGAGTAAAAAAGAGTTTTATGAGGACAATGACGAATTTTTGAAAATATAGAGCTTCTCCAAAGCCAAACGTGAGATTTGTGAAATTTTAAAATTTCTCTGAAAAAATGAAAGTTTTCTAAAAATAAAAATTCTAGAAAAATGGGAGCATTGTAAAAAGTTATAGTCTCTGTGAAAACCGAGGTTTTTCTTTAAATACAAAGCCTTTCTTAAGAAAAAAATGTGCGGTTATTTAAAACTTATAATTTTTATGAGAAAACGAAAGTTTTCTAAAAAAAAGAAAGTTCTTTTAAAAAAAATAAGTTTTTCGAAAAATGATAGTTTTGTAAAAAAGAAAAGAAATTGGGTTACTTTGCAAAATGTCGGTTTTTTGAAAGTAGAAAGGTTTTGTGAAGGAAAATGTGAGTTTTCTAAAAGAAATATAGTTTCTGGGAAAAAAACGAGTATTTTCAAAAGTTTAAGTTTCCGTGAAAAACGGCGATTTTCTTGAAGAATAATGCCTTTGCTCGGAAAAAAAACTGAGTTTTCCGAAAAAATATTGTTAGAGCGAAAGAAATAAAAAGTTTTGGAGAGTAAAAAAGAGTTTTATGAGGACAATGACGAATTTTTGAAAATATAGAGCTTCTCCAAAGCCAAACGTGAGATTTGTGAAATTTTAAAATTTCTCTGAAAAAATGAAAGTTTTCTAAAAAATAAAAATTCTACGAAAAATGGGAGCATTGTAAAAAGTTATAGTCTCTGTGAAAACCAGGTTTTTCTTTAAATACAAAGCCTTTCTTACGAAAAAAATGTGCGGTTATTTAAAACTTATAATTTTTATGAGAAACGAAAGTTTTCTAAAAAAAAGAAAGTTCTTTTAAAAAAAATAAGTTTTTCGAAAAATGATAGTTTGTAAAAAAGAAAAGAAATTGGGTACTTTGCAAAATGTCGGTTTTTTGAAAGTAGAAAGGTTTTGTGAAGGAAAATGTGAGTTTTCTAAAGAAATATAGTTTCTGGGAAAAAACGAGTATTTTAAAAAGTTAAGTTTCCGTGAAAAACGGCGATTTTCTTGAAGAATAATGCCTTTGCTCGGAAAAAAACTGAGTTTTCCGAAAAAATATTGTTAGAGCGAAAGAAATAAAAAGTTTTGGAGAGTAAAAAAGAGTTTTATGAGGACAATGACGAATTTTTGAAAATATAGAGCTTCTCCAAAGCCAACGTGAGATTTGTGAAATTTTAAAATTTCTCTGAAAAAAATGAAAGTTTTCTAAAAAATAAAAATTCTAGGAAAAATGGGAGCATTGTAAAAAGTTATAGTCTCTGTGAAAACCCAGGTTTTTCTTTAAATACAAAGCCTTTCTTAAGAAAAAAAATGTGCGGTTATTTAAAACTTATAATTTTTATGAGAAAACGAAAGTTTTCTAAAAAAAAAGAAAGTTCCTTAAAGAAAGTTCCTTTAAAAAAAATAAGTTTTTCGAAAAATGATAGTTTTGTAAAAAAGAAAAGAAATTGGGTTACTTTGCAAAATGTCGGTTTTTTGAAAGTAGAAAGGTTTTGTGAAGGAAAATGTGAGTTTTCTAAAAGAAATATAGTTTCTGGGAAAAAAACGAGTATTTTCAAAAAGTTTAAGTTTCCGTGAAAAACGGCGATTTTCTTGAAGAATAATGCCTTTGCTCGGAAAAAAAACTGAGTTTTCCGAAAAAATATTGTTAGAGCGAAAGAAATAAAAAGTTTTGGAGAGTAAAAAAGAGTTTTATGAGGACAATGACGAATTTTTGAAAATATAGAGCTTCTCCAAAGCCAAACGTGAGATTTGTGAAATTTTAAAATTTCTCTGAAAAAAATGAAAGTTTTCTAAAAAATAAAAATTCTACGAAAAATGGGTGCATTGTAAAAAAGTTATAGTCTATGTGAAAACCGTGGTTTTTCTTTAAATACAAAGCCTTTCTTACGAAAAAAATGTGCGGTTATTTAAAACTTATAATTTTTATGAGAAAACGAAAGTTTTCTAAAAAAAAAAGAAAGTTCTTTTAAAAAAAATTAAGTTTTTCGAAAAATGATAGTTTTGTAAAAAAGAAAAGAAATTGGGTTACTTTGCAAAATGTCGTTTTTTGAAAGTAGAAAGGTTTTGTGAAGGAAAATGTGAGTTTTCTAAAAGAAATATAGTTTCTGGGAAAAAAACGAGTATTTTCAAAAGTTAAGTTTCGTGAAAACGGCGATTTTCTTGAAGAATAATGCCATTGCTCGGAAAAAAAACTGAGTTTTCCAAAAAAAGATTGTTAGAGCGAAAGAAATAAAAAGTTTTGGAGAGTAAAAAAGAGTTTTATGAGGACAATGACGAATTTTGAAAATATAGAGCTTCTCCAAGCCAAACGTGAGATTTGTGAAATTTTAAAATTTCTCTGAAAAAATGAAAGTTTTCTAAAAAATAAAAATTCTACGAAAAATGGGTGCATTGTAAAAAGTTATAGTCTATGTGAAAACCGTGGTTTTTCTTTAAATACAAAGCCTTTCTTACGAAAAAAATGTGCGGTTATTTAAAACTTATAATTTTTATGAGAAAACGAAAGTTTTCTAAAAAAAAAGAAAGTTCTTTTAAAAAAAATTAAGTTTTTCGAAAAATGATAGTTTTGTAAAAAAGAAAAGAAATTGGGTTACTTTGCAAAATGTCGGTTTTTTGAAAGTAGAAAGGTTTTGTGAAGGAAAATGTGAGTTTTCTAAAAGAAATATAGTTTCTGGGAAAAAAACAAGTATTTTCAAAAAGTTTAAGTTTCCGTGAAAAACGGCAATTTTCTTGAAGAATAATGCCTTTGCTCGGAAAAAAAACTGAGTTTTCCGAAAAAATATTGTTAGAGCGAAAGAAATAAAAAGTTTTGGAGAGTAAAAAGAGTTTTATGAGGACAATGACGAATTTTTGAAAATATAGAGCTTCTCCAAAGCCAAACGTGAGATTTGTGAAATTTTAAAATTTCTCTGAAAAAAATGAAAGTTTTCTAAAAATAAAAATTCTACGAAAAATGGTAGCATTGTAAAAAAGTTCTAGTCCTATGTGAAAACCGTGTGATTTTTTCTCTAAATACCACGCCTTTCTTACGAAAAAAAATGTGCGGTTATTTAAACTTTATAATTTTTACTGAGAAACGGAAATTTTCTAAAAAAAAAGAAAGTTCTTTTAGAAAACAAATTAAGTTTTCTCGAAAATGATCGTTTTGTAAAAGAAAAGAAATTGGGTCACTTTGCAAAATGTCGGTTTTTTGAAGTACGAAAGGTTTTGCCTTGAAGGAAAACTGTGCGTTTTCTATAACTACATATAGTTTCTGGGAAAAACTAGATATTTTTCAAAAAGTTTGAAGTTTACGTGAAAAACGGGCCAATTTTCTTTGAAGAATAATGCTTTGCTCGGAAAAAACTGAGTTTTTTCCGAACGAATATGTGCTTAGAGCGAATGAAATAAAAGTTTTGGAGAATAAAAAGAGTTTTATGACGGCAATGACGAATTTTTGAA
>PVNU02003765.1:0-63682 GCA_003013855.2 Liriodendron chinense | reverse complement strand
CATCACTTATTGTGCAAGGTTTGTATGGTTTGTAAGCTAATTCAATGCATGTTTTGTGACTACAGGATTGAGGGTGAACTCTACTCAATTGAAGACATAAAGAGCTCACTTAGGATCATTCTGATGAAGAATGTTTGAGGACCAAAGAAGAAAGAAAGAAAGAAGAACCAAAGCAGAGAAGAAAGCAGATGAAAGAAAAGAAGAAAATAAGAAGAAAATGAAGCTGACCGGTCGTGACCGGTCGGCCAAGGAAGCCAGACCGGTCAGTGACCGGTCAGCCATGTATTTTGGGCATTACTGAAGAGGACCGACCGGTCATGACCGGTCGGTCATTGGTGCTGGAAAAGTGCTGAAGGCGTCCGACCGGTCATGACCGGTCGGACATGCTTGCTGGACCAAGGAGGAATAGGCCCGACCGGTCATGACCGGTCGGAGATGCTTGCTGGAGTGTTTTCACTTGAGGCCGACCGGTCTTGACCGGTCGGCCATGCGTACTGAGTTAGAACTTTCTAATTTCTTCCCGAAATTCTCTGCGCTGCGTAAGTGTTACGCAAATTTCCAATTCTTCCGACGTTGTGGAGCCTCCAGACTATAAGAGGACACCTAGGGATCGTTCCTAAGGCATCCTAAAAGGGCTTAAGTGAGGTTGGAGGCTGTGGAAGTGAAGATTGGAGTTTCACAACTCCTTTTGGTTTGCTTTGCTGTTTTCATGCTTTTTGTAGTTGTTTCATGTTTCCTTGGATCATGAGCAGCTAAACCTCTTAGCTAGGGCTAAGAGGTGAAGCTTGTAGTGAATCCAAGATGTTTTAATTCGTAGTTAAGTGGTTTTAGTTTGGAATTTATGATTATGAACTAAGGTTTGAAGTTTATACAAGTTTTTAAGTAATTTTTCTTAGTCTTGTGATGACTCATGGATGTTTGGATGAATTACTTAACTTCTTAATTTGTTTGCAACGGTATAGACCTGTATGATCCGAGGAATCGGGTGCGCTCTAGTACTAAGCTCTTCATAAAGGGACTTCAGGCCAAGTTCTATTTAGTTGATTTTCTGGAATATGTAAGGACTGTGCTGGTGATTTGAATCTAATTCAAACCCTAATCTAACCTTGTCTTGTGAGAGGACTTGGGGATGGTTATGATTGAGAACTGGACCTATAGGAAAGGGGAATGACCTATGCAATTGAGCATGCTCAGCTCAGCCTAGACTGAGTGAATCTTATGCATAGAACTTACATATTACAGACTGTTGGTTTAACAGTTCTATCATCCGACTGGACGGACAGGAATGTCGATTCTAGTTGAGAGAATAAGAACCACAGCGGATGAACATCAAGGATTGCTACAAGTGGATCCTTGAAACCCTAGTACTCTCTTATAATTAATTACTCTCGATTTAATTCAGCTTTTGTTACTCACATCAACTTTATACAACAATCTGATTAGTAGACTTCAATAGACACTTGTGGATGAAATTGTGAGATCCTACATAGTCCCTGTGGATCGACCTCGGTCTTACCGAGATTATTACTACATCGCAGCCCTACACTTGGGGAAGCGAACATCCAGCTCTTTATCTTGTAGAACAATGCTTAATTTACCGTCACTCTTAGAATCAACCGGATTATTAGGCTTTGTGGCCTTCACCGATTTAGATTTTTCAATTGTTTTACCACTTCTAAGAGTGGTGATGGCTTGAACAAGTTCCACTTAATTGGTTGAAGAATTGGGATTCGATTCGAATTGTTCTTTAGAGTTAGGCCAAGGTTAAGCCGGAAAGGTCCTTTACTCCCTAACTTGTAAATATGCATCAATTCTTTCAACTGAGGTTTTAAGTTTATTCATGGCCTGCATGTTAGACTAATTTATCTGAGTTTGTCCAATCATGAATGCATTCAATGTATCCTCAAGACTGCTCTTTTGAGGAGGCTCTTGGGAAGCATTGTTTACATTTACCATGGGTCTATTTCTCCCATTAAGATTCAGTTGACATCGCCAATTAGGATTTTACAAGTTAGAATTTAGTGCACCAAAGGGGCGATGGTAAGTGTTTGTAACATTCGATTAAGTTTGCAAGATATCTTGAAACGCAGGGATTGTTGGACAATCCTTTATTAAGTGAACATCACTCTCACAAATACCACATACACTCTCACTGGCCTCACTGGTGGAAATCATGTTAACACTCCTCAATTTTATAGCCTCAACCTTCTTTATGAGACCCGCCACCTTTGTATTTAAATCATCTTCCCCATTTAATGCATATACTCCTTTCTTTCCAGGGGATGACTTAGGATTACTAGTCGGAGTGGAGATGTCCCAAGATTGGGCATTCTCGGCTAGCATATCAAAGTAATCCCAAGCATCATCCGACGCTTTGTTAAAAAATTCACCATTAGACATCATTTGGACAAATTGGCACATGTTTGAACTCAATCCGTGATGGAAAAAGTCAATCAAGTGCCACTTTTCATAATCATGATATGGGCACTCTAATAAAATATCTTTGAACATTTCCCAACATTGAAAAAATGTCTCATCTACTTTTTGGGAGAAGTTCATAATGGTCCACCTTAGTGCATTGGTTTTATGAATCGGTAAGTACTTTTTAAGGAACTCTCGGGTCATCTCAGCCCATCTCCCGATGCTTCTAATTTTAAGTGATTGAAGTCGTGATTTGGCTTTGTCCTTCAGAGAGAAAAGGAACAATTTCAGTTTGATTATATCTTGGGAGATATCATTAAATTGAAAGGTGTTGGCTATCTCCTCAAATTCACTTAGGTGCGCATATGGACTTTCAGAGTCGAGTCCATGGAATTTTGGAAGTAACTTTATAATTCCTAATTTAAGATCCACGTTTTCTGCATTAAGTGGAAAGACAATGCAAGAAGACGTGGTTATTCTCTCAGGTTGTAAATTATCTCGTAATGTTTTAACCGGAGGGACATAACATTCCTCATTCTCATTATGTTCCGTCCTATTTGGTGGTACATCATGCTCGACATTTTCAACATTATGTGGTTCATTCTCAGCCATGATTTTAGACGGTTCAGAATTTCCTCGACATTTTCTAACTTATCTGTGATTAACTAGACCTCTAATTAAACCTTCAACACTAAGAAGTCGCGATGTATGATCACGCTCCCAATGGGGCATAAACTACACAAAAAGATAAAACTAAATCTAAAATCTAAATATTTGAAAATAAAATTAAAAACTAAGAAATAAAGTAGTCTAGGTTAGAACGATGTTACCAGATTGAAGAACTAGGTTAGTGAAGAAAATCCTATAAAAGAAACAAAATTTGTTAGCAAAAAAAATTCGAGAAAAACCTACTCAGGCAGTAAATCCTAACCTATCTAACCTAACTATACCCTAATTATAAAATTCAGAACCATTAACCTAATCTTCGGCAACGGCACCAAAAACTTGTTCACTCGCCTCAAGTGCAAGGTTGCGAGTAGTAATAATTCTCGGTAAGACCGAGATCAATCCTCAGGGATTGTCGTAACAATTTTAAACTACGTAATTACGATGAATTAAATTCAGATTTGTATTGATGGATGAAATTTAAGAACATGAAACTAGTTATTTTAGAACTAAATCAGGGAAATAAAATACTAGAGTGTCAAGGATCCACTTATAATTATTCATAATGCCAATTCAAACCATTCGAGCCAATAATTGAATCGGAATTGGAGTTCTATCCCTATCTAATTAGAATATGGAGCAATCAAATCATCATAACATATCTAACATAGATGGATCATCCATTAATATGGTTTTCTAATAATCAACTAAGGCATTGGGCGTATCCAATCATACAGCCCAATTCTTCACAAAACAATTGAGATCACATTTATGATTCTTCCTTAAGTCTTGTCACTAGACTTGATTTCGAAGCATGAATTGAACTTCTACTAAATCAATATCAATACATAAACATATATCTCAGATCAATCCCAAAGATAAGAACTTCTTCTAATTTAGTTCTAGATAACCACTTAGGAAACTTGGTTTGCAAGATCTCTTAGTATCCAACATATTATGATGGATCTAAGATCCCTACAACCTAAAATCCTATCAATCAACACTCCATTAAGCAATCTCAGTAATAAAAACATCACATGTAAGAGAAATCACAAGAGATGGGAGATTAACTAAAACTGCTAACTTTATTTTAAACTGCTTGAACTAGAAGTATTCTTCATTAAACCCAAAAGTACTTGAACTAATTCGAATTAAGCATTGCAAACAACTATAAGCTTCACCTCTTAGCCCTAGCTAAGAGGTTTAGCCAATCATTAACAGATTAAACTAAAACTCAAAAGGAAACTACTATAAAAGCATTTAAAAATCATAAAAACCCCATTAGAGGAGTTGCGAACACTCCACGACGCTCCTCTCCACCTCCCACGAACTTTCCAGCCTTCTATGATGAGTTTAGATCCATCCCTAGGTGTCCTTTTATATCTTTGAAGCTCCACCACCTCAGAAAGTTCCAGAATCAAGCAAAAGGTTACGCAGTTGCACAGGAAAAATTGGAGGCAAATTAGGAATTTATGTTTTTTGGATGTAGCCGATTAGTCTGGCGACCGGTCGTCGACCTGTTTTTTCTATTCAGCGAGTTTTTGTCAAAAGGCTTGTAACGCCTCCACAAACACTGTACAGATATTGTCCGCTCTGGGCACGCACGCGCGCCCGCACGGTTTTGGTTCCGGGGTTTCCCCCAAAAGGCCTCTGTACAGGGAAGGTGAGAACCGCACATATAGCCCAGAATCAGGGCGCTCATCCTTCCGATGTGGGACTAACCTCACCCAGGCCCTACCAAATGGAGCGCTATTTTCGAAGCCCGACCGATCCCAACGGGACCCGGATGACAACCCACGCTCGGACCACAGCCAGGCTGCACTGGGGCGCTAGAATCCCCCACCCTCAGGGCAGAGCCGCCCTCGGCTCTGATACCACCTGTAACGCCCCCACAAACACTGTACAGATATTGTCCGCTCTGGGCACGCACGCGCGCCCGCACGGTTTTGGTTCCGGGGTTTCCCCCAAAAGGCCTCTGTACAGGGAAGGTGAGAACCGCACATATAGCCCAGAATCAGGGCGCTCATCCTTCCGATGTGGGACTAACCTCACCCAGGCCCTACCAACTGGAGCGCTATTTTCGAAGCCCGACCGATCCCAACGGGACCCGGATGACAACCCACGCTCGGACCACAGCCAGGCTGCACTGGGGCGCTAGAATCCCCCACCCTCAGGGCAGAGCCGCCCTCGGCTCTGATACCACCTGTAACGCCCCCACAAACACTGTACAGATATTGTCCGCTCTGGGCACGCACGCGCGCCCGCACGGTTTTGGTTCCGGGGTTTCCCCCAAAAGGCCTCTGTACAGGGAAGGTGAGAACCGCACATATAGCCCAGAATCAGGGCGCTCATCCTTCCGATGTGGGACTAACCTCACCCAGGCCCTACCAACTGGAGCGCTATTTTCGAAGCCCGACCGATCCCAACGGGACCCGGATGACAACCCACGCTCGGACCACAGCCAGGCTGCACTGGGGCGCTAGAAGGCTGGAAATTCGACATGTCCTGACCCAAGGCCGACCGGTCGGACGTGAAACATGAAATTACGTCGGTAGTCTAACACGACACCTTCGTATGTGCGGAAGCTTAAAGAGCAACTAGAATTATAGCTAAGTCCTATAAGGGGGGTGATTATGACCTTTTGAAATTCTTTTTGCCTACTTACATAATTTAACACATTAAACTAAGTAAGCAAGAACACTTTGGCTTCCAAGCCTAAGTGGGTCCAACCACAAGACTAGCATATGGTTTAAGCAATAAACAACCTAATCTAAGCATGCATAAATAATCAAATGATTTAACTAATCAATCTCCTAACATATGCAACCTATGTAGACTTATGAGAATGGATCAATGAGCTCAAGTCTACACAACTAGTGAAAGTACATCTTATGTATTAATGTGCCTATCTAGTGCCTAGCATATATTCCTATCAAGCATTCATAATTAAACAATTAAATATACAACGCTAAGATATCAATGTGCTCAATCAATCACAAACACAAGCATATATAATGGTTCGACTTTGGGTCTACTCCACTCCCAGTTCAAGTACTCAACTCCTTTGAGCACACTAGCATTCACTATTGGAGGTTTTAAATGAGGTTCACCTCTTAACCTTTACACGGAGGTTTTACCGGTTCACCTCTCAACCACAATCGGAGTTTTAGACAAAGGGTTGACTCTCAACCCGAACGGAGTTTTAGACATACGGTAACTCTCAACCCGACACATGTTCACTCCCGTGTCGGAGGCTCCCTGTTCGCTTCCCCAAGTGTATGGTTGCAATGTAGTAATAATCTCGGTAAGACCGAGGTCGATCCACAGGGACTTATGTAGGAATTCACAAACACATCCAATAGTTTCTACTGAGAAGCTAATAACCAGATTTGTAGTAGATTGATGTACGTAGCAATGCTGAACTAAACTGAAGTAATCCATTAATAAAAGGCACTAGGGGTTTAAGGATTCACTTGTAGCAATCCTCGATGCTCAATCAGTTATGGTTTTTTACTTTCTCAACTAGAATCGAAATTAAGATCTATCTAGTCGGATGGTAGAGCTGTTGAAACCAACAATCTGCCATATGTAAGATCAATGTACATGATTCACTCAATGCAAGCTAGGACGAGCATACTCAATTGCATAGGTCAGTCTCAATTCCAATAGACTAAGTTCACAATCATGACCATCATTAAGTCCTGTCACAAGGCAAAGCTAGATCATGATTTGTACTTGATTCAAATCACATACACAGTCCCACATACAACAGAATTTCAGAAAAAGTAGAACTTTGGTAGGAAGTTTCCAGTGAAGATTATAGTACTAGAGCGTACTCCAATTCCTCGGATCATACAGGTCTAGACTAACACACAACAATTAAGAACTCAAGTAATTCTTTTAAACATCCATGAGTCATCATAAGACTAAGAAAAGCTACTTAGAACTTGAATTAAACTTCAAACAATTGTTCATAAACATGAAATCCAATCTTAAAACCAACTTTAAACGAATTGAAACATCTTAGATTCACTACAAGCTTCACCTCTTAGCCCTAGCTAAGAGGTTTAGTCGTTCATAATCCAAGGAAACATGAAACAACTAAGAAAAACATAAAAATAGCAACAAACTAGGAGGAATTGTGGAACTCCGAAATTCACTTCCTCCACCTCCCACCTTGCTCAAACCCTTCTAAGATACCCTAGGAACGATCCCTAGGTGTCCTTTTATAGTGGGGAGGCTCCGCACCATCAGAATCTTCCAGAATTTGCGTAAGCTTTCGCAGTGCGCAGAGAAAATCGGAGCTTGTAGAACACACTTTATTACGCAGACGACCGGTCGCACGACCGGTCTGAGCTACTGGATGACCGGTCTCAAAAATGTAAAAAGTGTCCAGAGAGTTTTGGGATTTTTCAACCCAGAAAATTAATTCAATGACCGGTCGCAGCAGTGGACGACCAGTCGCATGACTTGTCTTAGATAGTCCAGAGAGTTGTGGCCGCAGGGCCCCTCTGTTTAGTGATCAGACAGGTCGGACGACCGGTCCTGGGCCTTTGACTACCGGTCGGACGACCGGTCTTGGGTGTCTTTTCTTCCTTCTTTTCTTCTCTTCTTTTCTTCTTTCTTCCACCCTTTCACACTTGGTCCTTTGATCTTCTTTGCTTCTAAATGGCATCTTTAAGTCTTCAATTGATGCTTCCTCTCTCTCATCCCTACAATCACAAATCCATGCATTAGATTAGTCTATAACTCATAAAAACCTTGCATAATGAGTGATGAATTTGGGTTAGAATATGCACAATTAAGAGCTCAACACCCCCCCAACCAGCAATTTACTAGTCCCGAGCAAAACATGCATGAAACCAATTCCATTCTCCAAAACCCAACTCACCTTTAGAAACCCTTCTTCTATACATTCCAAGACACACAAGTATAAGATTCAGAGAAATTAGGTGATAGAGGTTGAAATCATAAACTCTTAAGACATAATAAGTGTCCATATGAAATTCCCGCTGAACTGTTGATAAATAGAAGAACTCGAACAAATTCAACCTAGTGTGCATAGTGAAAATTCATCTCATGAGTTTCTGGGATTATCTTCTTCATAAATCAACTAAACTATAGATCTCAAGGTGTATCGAGCATAACAAGCCAATGACAGGAATTTGCCTTACTGTCCTTCCGACGGCTTTCACACTACGTCCCATTTTCGGCTTTAGTTACGGGTAGACCATCCCTCGGTTGGTAATAGATAGCCCTAATCGGAATTTTCCACCATTTTTCCATCATTTCCAATTTCATCCTTCCTTTTCCTTTTTCTTTTAAATTAGATAGGATTTTTAGAAATCCATATCTTTTGTTATTTTCCCATGAACAAGGATGGACAAAGTACCCCGGCTTGGTTTCTCAACACCTTAAATCAAAATCTAGCTAATCCACAAATCACATAATCCCTTCAACCCTTGAAAACCGTGTAATGTGAACTAGGCGTAAGAGTATTCGAATTTTATATCAATCACATAAATAGGGGAATTCACATATAAAACCATTATGTTAAGAGGAGTTCAAGACTTACAATCTCATACACTTCATATCTCTTCTTCTTATACTCATATTATCTTGAATGCATAGAACTAGGTTTTCCAAAAAAAAATTGAATCTTAGAGAAATCGAAAAATTTCTACATAATTGCTCGAAATGTTACAAAACGCTGGATTCATCCAAGTGATCCTACACCCCCCAACCAAATCTTGCATTGTCCTCAATGTAAAAGATGTGTAATGAAAACAACATGAGAGGAATTTGAAAATAAAAGGGAGTGAGGAATGATTGTACCTGAGAGAGAAAAGTGGAATTCTTCCTCCTTCTAACAACCTATGAAAAATAACAAAAGCAACCAACTCCTAATCCTAACTACTCTATACCTCCATCAGACTAGGAGATCAATCATCCTGATGCACAGGATCAATCAGAGGTATGGACATACCTTCTGAAGGAAACTTCTCAAAGAACGGCTTTAATCGCTGACCATTCGCCTTAAATATGTTGCCGTTCCTTGGATTTATTAACTCGACGGTCCCATATGGGTAGACAGTTTGCACAATGTAGGGACCAGTCCATCGAGATCGCAATTTACCCGAAAATAAATATAGGCGAGAATTGTACAGAAGGACTTTTTGATTGATCGTGAATGTCTTACGAAGAATGTTCTTATCATGGAACACCTTTGTCTTGTCCTTATAGATTCTCGCATTCTCATATGCTTTGTTTCGGAGTTCCGCAAGTTCATTCAATTGTAGTTTGCGGAATGAGCTCACCTTGTCAGAATCAAAATTCATCTTTTTAATTGCCCAATATGCTCTATGTTCCAACTCCACAATCAAGTGACAAGCCTTCCCATAGACAAGTCTATAGGGGTCTTAAAAGCAGTACGGTAAGCTCAAAGCGCATCGATAAGTCCAAGTTCACCGTTTTCTCTAAAATGTTTTTAATCTCCCTATTAGATATCTCAGCTTGTCCACTGGTTTGTGGGTGATAGGGAGTGCTCACTTTGTGTGTTACGCCATATTTCTTCATTAAGGTTTCAAATGGGCGATTACAAAAGTGAGACCCTCCATCACTTATAATGACTCGAGGTGTTCCAAACCAGGAAAGAATATTCTCTTTTAAGAAGCAAATGACCATTTTATGGTCATTATTTCGGCAAGGGATGGCCTCAACCCATTTGGATACATAGTCAACGGCAAGCAAGATGTATGCGTTTCCAAAAGAAGATGGGAATGGACCCATGAAATCGATGCCCCAACAATAAAAAATTTCGATTATTAAGATGGGATTGAGTGGCATCATATTTCTACTTGAGATTCCTCCCAATTTCTGACAAGGTGTTCGCTTCCCCAAGTGTAGGGTTGTGATGTAGTAATAAACTCGGTAAGACCGAGGTCGATCCACAGGGACTTGTGTAGGAATTCACAAACACTTCCAATAGTGTCTATTGAGAGCTAATAACTAGATTTTGAATAAGATTGATGTGAGTAATTTTAAACTAATTTGAAGGTAAACAATTATAAAAAGGCACTAGGGGTTCAAGGATCCACTTGTAGCAATCCTTGATGTTCAATCCACTGTGGTTTCTCATTCTCTCAACTAGAATCAATATTAAGATCTATCTAGTCGGATGATAGAGCTGTTAAACCAAACAATCTGTCATATGTAAGTCCAATGCATAAGATTCACTCAATGTAAGCTAAGCTGAGCATGCTCAATTGCATAGGTCAGTCCCAATTCCAAAAGGCTTAGTTCACAATCATGACCATCCTCAAGTCCTGTCACAAGACAAAGCTAGATCATGATTTGAACTTGATTCAAATCACATGCACAGTCCATACACATTACAAAAATTCAGAAAAGTAGAACTTTGGTAGGAAGTCCCCACATGAAGATCATAGTACTAGAGCGTACTCCAATTCCTCGGATCTATAGGTCTAGACTAATACAAACCAATTAAGAATTTAAGTAATTCTCCCAAACATCCATGAGTCATCATAAGGCTATGAAAAACTACTTAAAACTTGTATAAACTTCAAACCATTGTTCATAAACATGAATTCCAATCTTAAGACCAACTAAATACGAATTGAAACATCTTAGATTCACTACAAGCTTCACCTCTTAGCCCTAACTAAGAGGTTTAGCTGCTCATGATCCAAGGAAACATGAAACAACTTAAGAAAAGCATAAAACAGTAAAACAAACTAGAAGGAGTTGAGGAACTCCGAAATCCACTTCCGCCACCTCTAAGCTTGCTTAAACCCTCCTAAGATACCCTAGGAATGATCCCTAGGTGTCCTTTTATAATGGGGAGGCTCCACAACTTCAGAAGATTCAAGAATTTGCGTAAAAGTTACGCACTGCATAGAGAAATCAGGCGCCAGAAATAGAAGTTCGCATCTTTCGCATGGCCGATCGGTCGGACGACCGGTCTGAGTAACTGGCTGACCAGTCGCGACCGGTCGGACCTCACTGAGAAACAGTCCAGTGTGCTTGCTGTACGAAAAAGATATCTGGCCGACCGGTCAAGATCGGTCTGACTGGGTTGGCCGACCAGTCACGACCGGTCGGACACACTTGTTCCTGCGTCCAGCAGATGCAAAGAGTTGTCCGACCGGTCTGACCCCTTTGGCCTTGTTTTTCTTCAGTTTCTTCTTTCTTTCTTCTTTTCTTTTTTCCTTGCTTCCTTCTTTCTTTGGTCCTCCTTAGATCTTCATCTGAATGATTCTAAATAGGCTCTTTTTATCTTTAATTAAGCAGAGTCCATTCTCATTCCTTCAATCACGAAACATGCATTCAATTAGTCTTTAAGGCATGAAAATCTTGCACAATGAGTGATTAATTGGGGTTAGAATATGCACAATTAAGTGCTCAACACACCCCCCAACTAGCATTTTGCTAGTCCCGAGCAAAACATGCGTGAAACTAATTCCATTCTTCGAAACTCAACTCTATTTCAGAAACCATCCTTCTATATATCCCAAAACATACAAGTGTAAGATTCAGAATTATTAGGTGACAGAGGTTGAAACCGCAAACCCTCAGAACATGATAAGCATTCATATGAAATTCCTGCTGATTGGTTGATGCATAGAAGAACTTGGACAAATTCAACCTAGTGTGCATAGTGAAACTTCATCTCATGAGTTTCCAGGGTTATCTTCTTCATAAATCAACTAGACTATGGATCTCAAGGTATATAGTGCAACAACAAGCCAATGACGGGAATTTGCCTTACTGTCCTTCTGACGACTTTCACACTACGTCCCATTTCCGGCTTTGGTTACGGGTAGACCATCCCCCGGTTGGTAGTAGGTAGCCCTAATCGGATTTTTCCACCATTTTTCCATCATTCCCAATTTCATCCTTCATTTTCCTTTTTCTTTTAAATTAGATAGGATTTTTAGAAATCCATATCTTTCGTTATTTTCCCATGGACGAGGATGGACAACGTACCCCGGCTTGATATCTTAACACCTTGAATCAAAATCTAACTGATCCACAAATCACATAATCCCTTCAACTCGTGAAAATCGTGTAATGTGAACTAGGTGTAAGAGTGTTCAAATTTTCTATCAATCACAGAATTAGGGGAATTCTCATATAAAACCATTATGCCAAGAGAAGATCAAGATTTACAACCTCATACACTTCATATCCCCTCCTCTTACACTCATACCATCTTGAATGTATAGAATCAAAATTTCCAAAAGAGTTTTGAATTTTAAAAAAAGCGAAAAATTTCTACATTATTGCTCGAAACGTTACAAAACACTGGATTCATCCAAGTGATCCTACACCCCCCAACCAAATCTCGCATTGTCCTCAATGTAAAAGATGTGCAATGAACAAAACATGAGAGCAATTTGAACATAAAAGGGAGTGAGGAATGAGAGTACCTGAAAGAGTGGAATTCGTCCTCCTTCTAATAAACCTAAGCAAAAACAAACAAAAGCAGCAAAATCCTAATCCTAACTACTCTACACCTCCATCAGACTAGGAGATCAATCATCCTGGTAGACAGGATCAGTCAGAGGTATGGACATACCTTCTGAAGGAAATTTCTCGAAGAAAGACTTTAATCGCTGCCCATTTGCCTTAAAAATGTTGCGATCGGGGTTCACCGTTTTCTCTAAAATGTGTTTAATCTCCCTATTGGATATCTCAACTTGTCCACTAGTTTGTGGGTGATAGGGAGTGCTCACTTTGTGTGTTACAAAAGTGAGACCCTCCATCACTTATGATGACTCGAGGTGTTCCAAACTGGGAAAGTATATTCTCTTTTAAGTAGCGAATGACCGTTTTATGGTCATTATTCTGGCAAGGGATGGCCTCGACCCATTTGGAACCATAATCAACGGCAAGCAAGATGTATGTGTTTCCAAAAGAAGATGGGAATGGACCCATGAAATCGATGCCCCAACAATAAAAAATTTTGATTATTAAGATGGGATTGAGTGGCATCATATTTTTACGGGAGATTCCTCCCAATTTCTGACAAGGTTCACATGTTTTGCAAAACTCATGTGTGTCTTTGAACATGGTGGGCCAATAAAACCCACATTGCAGAATTTTTGTTGTAGTCTTTTTAGCCAAAAAGTGGCCACCACATGCCTAAGAATGATAGAAGGAGATGATACTTTGTTGTTCATCATCTGGGACACATCTCCTTATGATTTGATCGGGACAATACTTGAATAAGTATGGGTCGTCCCATAGGAATTTCCGCACCTCAGTGAAGAATTTATCCTTATCTTGCTTTTTCCAATGTGTAGGAAGTGTACCTGTAGCAAGATAGTTAGTAATGTCCGCATACCATGGCAATTGGGAAACAGCAAAAAGTTGTTCATGAGGGAACATGTCATTGATCGCAGTCGTTTCAGGGGAATCAGTGAGGACAAGTCGAGAGAGATGGTTAGCTACGACATTTTCTACCCCTTTCTTATCACGTATTTCTATGTCAAATTCTTGGAGTAGAAGGATCCATCTTAACAACCGTGGTTTAGCATCCTTCTTAGAGAGAAGGTACTTAAGCGCGGCCTGGTCAGTGAATATGATGATCTTGGATCCAATCAAGTAGGACCTAAACTTGTCCAAAGCAAAAACTACGGCTAAAAGTTCTTTTTCAGTAGTGGTGTAGTTTGCTTGGGCTGAGTTTAGGGTTCTACTTGCATAGTAGATGACACATGGCTTTTTCTCTTTTCTTTGGCCTAGCACGGCCCCAATAGCATAGTCACTAGCATCGCACATAATCTCAAAAGGAAGGCTCCAATCAGGTGGTTGCATTATGGGAGCACATGTTAACATACCTTTAAGGGTGGTAAAGGCCTTTTGACATTCTTCATTCCACTCGAATGAATTTTCCTTTTGAAGTAGGTTATATAAAGGACGAGAGAGTGAACTGAAGTCCTTTATGAACCTTCTGTAAAATCCTGCGTGACCTAAAAAGGACCGTACATCTCGTATGCTCTTGGGTGGTGGAAGGTTAGAGATAAGATCAATTTTCGATTTGTCCACCTCGATTCCATTTTGTGAAACGATGTGACCAAGTACAATTCCCTTTCCAACCATGAAGTGACACTTCTCCCAATTCAGCACAAGGTTCTTCTCTTCACATCTTTTCAGCACAGATTTCAAGTGCTCAAGGCACTCATCAAAGCTACAACCAAATACGGAAAAATCATCCATGAAGACTTCGAGAATTGTCCCCACCATGTCAGAAAAGATACTCATCATACAACGCTGAAAGGTGGCAGGGGCATTACATAGTCCAAACGGCATCCGTCTATAGGCGAAAGTGCCGAATGGACATGTGAATGTAGTCTTTTCTTGGTCTTCATGGGCAATCTCTATTTGGTTGTACCCTGAATAGCCATCAAGGAAGTAAAAGTGGGAATGACCCGCCAACCGTTCTAAAATTTGATCAACAAACGGTAGGGGGGAGTGGTCTTTCCTCGTGACAGTGTTTAGCTTCCTATAGTCAATGCACATTCCCCAACTGGTAGTGACTCTAGTTGGCACGAGTTCATTATTGGCATTGGCTACGATGGTTATTCCGGATTTCTTAGGCACCACTTGAGTTGGGCTCACCCATTGACTATCGGATATTGGGTAAATAATACCCACATCTAATAGTTTCACCACTTCGGCCTTAACCACATCCTTCATGTTTGGATTTAGTCATCTTTGTGGTTGCCAGGATGTCTTCGCATTCTCCTCAAGGTGTATGCGATGAGTACAAATCAGTGGGTCTATGCCTTTGAGATCCGCAATTGACCATCCAATGGCACTCGTGTGCTCTAATAGAGTGGCCATTAGCCTACTCTCTTGTTCCTCATCCAAGTGGGAAGAAATCACCACTGGATATGTCTCATCTCGACCTAAATAAACATATGTCAGCTCACTTGGTAATGGTTTTAGGTCGAGTGTTGGTGCCTTGATGTTGGATGGGAGGGTCTTGTTCTCGTTTACAGGCAAAGGCTCAAATAGGGCCCTCCATCTTTTATTATCAAGCACCAGCATCACATCTAGAATGGCATCCATCTCTTGTATTGTGTCATCATTTATCTCATGAGAATGGGCCACACAAGCCTCCAAAGGGTCGGAAGATAGTGACAAGGGGAATGTATCTTCCACGAATGATTCAATCATGTTTAGTTCATGGATATCATCATCAACCTCCCGTGGTTGTTTGCATAAATCAAATATGTTAAGCTCAAGGGTCATATTTCCAAAGGACATTTGTACAAGTCCGTTTCTACAATTGATAATTACATTTGAAGTAGCTAGAAACGGTCGTCCAAGTATGACGGGAATTTGAGCACCGGTGCCTATCACGGGATGTGTATCCAAGACAATAAAGTCTACCGGGTAGTAGAATTTATCAACTTGGACTAGAACATCTTCAATCATTCCTCTCGGTATACGAATGGAGCTATCAGCAAGTTGGAGTGTGGTTTTGGTGGGTTTCAATTCACCTAACCCAAGTTGTTCGTAAACGGAGTAAGGAATGAGGTTCACACTTGCCCCCAAATCGAGTAAGGCTTGTTTAATCCGGTAATCTCCTATGATGCATGAGATGGTTGGACTACCCAGATCCTTGTATTTTTGGGGCACCTCTTGTTTGATGATGGCGCTCAAATTCTCAGTCAAAAGTACTTTGTTGTGAACATTGTGTTTCCTTTTGACTGTACACAATTCCTTTAGAAATTTGGCATAAGATGGTATTTGTTTTATTGCATCCAACAAAGGGATGTTGATCTTCACCTGCTTGAATACTTCTAAAATTTTCAGATTTTTATCTAAAGGTTTAGGTGAAATCAACCTTTGTGGAAACGGGGCAACCGGCTTGTATTGCCTTTCCGGTTCTTTCTCTTGTGGAGTGTTTTTGAGCTATCATCCTCTTTGGAAATTTTCGGATCCTTAGGCTTTAGGGCCTTCACCGGATTAGATTTGTCAATTTCTTTCCCACTTCTCAAAGTGGTGATAGCTTGAACATGTTCCGTGTGGTGGGAGGATGAGCTTGCATCTTGTATCTCAAACTGGGTTCTTAGGTTAGGAAGAGGTTGGGCAGGAAGTGTGCCCTTCTCTCTAACACTAAGATGAGATTCAACTCTAGCCATTGATGTTTTCAATTCATTGATGGCTTGAGTTGAATTTTGATTGAATTTTAATTGCTCTTGCATGAACCCATCTATTTTTAGAGAATTTGTCTTATTATACTCAGCTTGGACCGATACGAATGCAAAGAGTTGGCCGACCGGTAACGACCGATCTGACCCCTTTGGCCGACCGGTCGGACGACCGGTCTTGGCCTTGTTTTTCTTCAGTTTCTTCTTTCTTTCTTCTTTTCTTCTTTCCTTGCTTCCTTCTTTCTTTGGTCCTCCTTCGATCTTCATCTGAATGATTCTAAATAGGCTCTTTTTATCTTCAATTAAGAAGAGTCCATTCTCATTCCTGCAATCACGAAACATGCATTCAATTAGTCTTTAAGGCATGAAAATCTTGCACAATGAGTGATTAATTGGGGTTAGAATATGCACAATTAAGAGCTCAACACAAGTTTCACATGTTTTGTAAAACTCATGTGTGTCTTTGAACATAGTGGGCCAATAAAACCCACATTGCAGAATTTTTGCTGTAGTCTTTTTAGCTAAAAAGTGGCCACCACATGCCTGAGAATGACAGAAGGAGATGATGCTTTGTTGTTCATCATCTGGCACACATCTCCTTATGATTTGATCGGGACAATACTTGAATAAGTATGGGTCGTCCCAAAGGAATTTTCGCACCTCAGTGAAGAATTTATCCTTATCTTACTTTTTCCAATGTGTAGGAATTGTACTTGTAGCAAGATAGTTAGGAATGTCTGCATACCATGGCAATTGGGAGACTGCAAAAAGTTGTTCATCAGGGAACATGTCATTGATCGCAGTCGTTTTAGGAGAATCAGTGAGAACAAGTCGAGAGAGGTGGTCAGCCAATACATTTTCTACTCCTTTCTTATCACATATCTCTATGTCAAATTCCTGGAGTAGAAGGATCCATCTTAACAACCGTGGTTTAGCCTCCTTCTAAGAGAGAAGGTACTTAAGCGCGGCATGGTCAGTGAATATGATGATTTTGGATCCAATCAAGTAGGACCTAAACTTGTCCAAGGCAAAAACTACGGCTAAAAGTTCTTTTTCTGTAGTAGTGTAGTTTGCTTGGGCTGAGTTTAAGGTTCTACTTGCATACTAGATA
Organism: Liriodendron chinense; assembly: GCA_003013855.2. Taxonomy (NCBI): domain Eukaryota; kingdom Viridiplantae; phylum Streptophyta; class Magnoliopsida; order Magnoliales; family Magnoliaceae; genus Liriodendron; species Liriodendron chinense. The sequence continues at coordinate 46,303 of PVNU02003765.1, read as the reverse complement.
ACACATGGCTTCTTCTCTTTTCTTTGGCCTAGCACGGCCCCAATAGCATAGTCGCTTGCATCGCACATAATTTCAAAAGGAAGGCTCCAATCAAGTGGTTGCATTATGGGAGCACATGTCAACATACCTTTAAGTGTAGTAAAAGCTTTTTGACAGTCTTTATTCCACTCAAATGAATTCTCCTTTTGAAGTAGGTTACATAAAGGACGAGAGAGTGAACTGAAGTCCTTTATGAACCTTCTATAAAATCCTGCGTGTCCCAAAAAGGACTGCATATCTCGTATGCTCTTGGGTGGTGGAAGGTTAGAGATAAGATCGATTTTCACTTTGTCCACCTCGATTCCATTTTCTGAAACGATGTGACCAAGTACAATTCCCTTTTGAACCATAAAGTGACACTTCTCCCAATTCAATACAAGGTTCTTCTCTTCACATCTTTTCAGCACAGATTTCAAGTGCTCAAGGCACTCATCAAAGCTATAACCAAATACTAAGAAATCATCCATGAAGACTTCGAGAATTGTACCCACTATATCAGAAAAGATACTCATCATACAACGCTGAAAGGTGACAGGGGCATTACATAGTCCAAACGGCATCCGTCGATAGGCAAAAATGCCGAATGGACATGTGAATGTAGTCTTTTCTTAGTCTTCACGGGCGATCTCTATTTGGTTGTACCCTAAATAGCCATCAAGGAAGCAAAAATGGGAATGACCCGCCAACCTTTCTAAAATTTGATCAACAAACGGTAGGGGGAAGTGGTCATTCCTCGTGACAGTGTTTAGCTTCCTGTAGTCAATGCACATTCTCCAACCGGTAGTGACTCTAGTTGGTACGAGTTCATTATTGGCATTAGCTACGATGGTGATTTTAGATTTCTTAGGCACCACTTGAGTTGGACTCACCCATTGACTATCGGATATTGGGTAGATAATACCCACATCTAATAGTTTTACCACTTCGGCCTTAACCACATCCTTCATGTTTGGATTGAGGCGTCTTTGTGGTTGCCTAGATGTCTTCGCATTGTCCTCAAGGTGTATGCGATGAGTACAAATCAGTGGGTCTATGCCTTTGAGATCCGCAATCGACCACCCAATGGCACTCTTATGCTCTAATAGAGTGGCCATTAGCCTACTCTCTTGTTCCTCAACCAAGTGGGAAGAAATCACCACCGGATATGTCTCATCTCGACCAAAATAGACATATTTCAGCTCACATGGTAATGGTTTTAGGTCGAGTGTTGGTGCCTTGATATTGGATGGAAGGGGCTTGTTCTCGTTTACAGGTAAAGGCTCAAATAGGGCCCTCCATCTTTTGTTCTCAAGTATCGGCACCACATCTAACATGGCATCCATCTCTCGTATTGTGTTATCATTTATCTCATAAGAGTGGGCCACACATGCCTCCAAAGGGTCAGAATATAATGTTGAGGGGAAAGTTTCCTCCACGAATGATTCAATCAAGTTTATCTCGTGGATCTCCTCATCAACCTCCCGTGGTTGTTTGCATAAATAAAAAATATTAAGCTCAAGAGTCATATTTCCAAAGGACATTTGTATAAGCCCACTTCTACAAATGATAATTGCATTGGAAGTAGCTAGAAAAGGGCGGCCAAGTATGATGGGAATTTGAGCACCGGTACCTATCACGGGATGTGTGTCCAAGACAATAAAGTCTACTGAGTAGTAGAATTTATCAACTTGGACTAGAACATCCTCAATCATTCCTCTCAGTATACGAATGGATCTATCAGCAAGTTGGAGTGTGGTTTTGGTGGGTTTCAATTCACCTAACCCAAGTTGTTTGTAAACTGAGTATGGAATGAGGTTCACACTTGCCCCCAAATAGAGTAAAGCTTGTTTAATCCGGTAGTCTCCTATGATGCATGAGATGGTCAGACTACCCGGATCCTTGTATTTTTGGGGCACCTCTTGTTTGATAATAGCGCTTAAATTCTCAGTCAAAAGTACTTTGTTATGAACATTGTGTTTCCTTTTGACCGTACACAATTCCTTTAGAAATTTGGCATATGATAGTATTTGTTTTATGGCATCCAACAACGGAATGTTAATCTTCACTTGCTTGAAAACCTCTAAAATTTTCAGATTTTGGTCTAAAGGTTTGGGTGAAATTAACCTTTGGGGAAACGGGGCAACCAACTTGTATTGCCTTTTCGGTTCTTTCTCTTGTGGAGTGTTGTTTGAGCTATCATCCTCTTTGGAAATTTTCGGATCCTTCGGCTTTGGGGCCTTCACCGAATTAGATTTATCAACTATTTTCCCACTTCTCAAAGTGCTGATAGCTTGAACATGCTCTGTGTGTTGGGAGGAGGAGCCTGCGTCTTCTATCTCAAATTAGGTTCTTGGGTTAGGAAGAGGTTGGGCAGGAAGTGTGCTTTTCTCCTTAACACTGAGGTGAGATTCAAATCTAGCCATTGAGGTTTTCAATTCATTAATGGCTTGAGTTGAATTTTGATTCAATTTCAATTGCTCTTGCATGAACCCATCTATTTTCAGAGAATTACTCTTGTTATACTCAGCTTGAACCGATACAAATGCACCCAACATCTCCTCTAGCGTAACTTTTGGAGTAATGACTAGAGATGGACCTAGTATAGGTTGAGCTTGAGGGATATTGGTTGCATTCGCAGTGGGTCCATTCCTCCAACTGAAGTTGGGATGGTTCTTCCAATTAGCATTAAACGTGTTTGAGTTTGGAGCACCAAATTGCCGTTGATAACTGTTTATAGCATTTGATTGTTCTTGTAAGATGTCCTAAACTGCTGAAATTGTGGGACAATCTTGTGTTGCATGTTGATTTCTGGCACAAATTCCACAAATAGTTTCAACGTCATTGGAGTTAATCGTCTCTCCTTTCCTTAATTCCATGGCCTTAACTTTTCTTGTGAGGCTAGCCACCAGTGCACTTATGCTATCCTCTTCTAATAAGACATAAATTCCTCCTTTTTCTTTTTGTTGGCCAGTCTTGGAATTTGCTAGTTTAGATGTATCCCAAGACTGTGCATTCTCAGCTACTTCCTCCAAATAGTCCCATGCTTCATCGGCTTTCTTGTTCATGAACTCCCGATTACACATCATCTCTACAAATTGGCGCATGGGTGAAGTCAGTCCGTCATAGAAAAAGCTTATAACCCGCTAAATTTCATAGCCATGATGTGGGCATGCATTTAACAAGTGCTTAAACCTCTCCCAACATTGGAACAAGGTCTCATCTTCCTTTTGGGTAAAGTTCATGATAAGGCGCCTTAACATGTTCGTTTTGTGAGTAGGGAAGAATTTTTTTATGAATTACTTATGCATATCAGTCCATGCACCAATTGATCTTGGCCTTAAGCATGAAGCCAACCTTTAGCTTTATCTTTAAGGGTAAAAGGAAATAATTTATGTCTTACCACATCATCAGTAACGTTTGCAAAGTGCATGGTGGTTATTACCTCATCAAACTCCTTAAGGTGTTGGTAGGCACTTTCACTGTCTAATCCATGGAATTTTGGGAGGAGTTGAATCACTCCCGGTTTCAAATCTACATTCCCTGCATTTTATGGAAAGATTATGCATGAGGGAGTGCTCGCTTTTGCTGGTTGTAAGTAGTCACGTAATGTTCTTGGTCGGGGAACATTCTCAACCACATTCTCTCCCGTTTTGGTTTGGTTTTGTCCTAGATTAGGATTGGCCATCGGATTAGGTTGATTTCCAGCCATATTTTTAGACAAAATTGGAGAATTTGGATGTCTCCTAGCACGTGGTTCTCTGTCGATTCCTTCAACTATTCCCCCTTCACTAATGAGTCGGTTATTGGAATCCCAAGCCCAATGTGGCATGCAAATAAAAAAAATATGAAACAAAGAGAATGAAGAATTCTTCCTCCCTTTCTTTACTCTTCTCTAAGACCGAAGTACAAGGTGTCTTGCAATGGCTAGACCAGAAGCAAGGATAGAGACCGATTTCTCCTGGTCAATAGGGGTTCAGAGAACTCCCGACCCACTCTTTGAATCTTTTGAGAAAAGTGGAGAAAAAGAAGAAAGAGAAGTAGAGGTGAGAAGAGAAATCTCTGAGCACAAGGTGATCCAAGACGGCAGAGCCGACCAATAGGAATCCAGGTGGCACAAGGCCTACCTTTCAGAGATCCAAAAATAAGTCTCCACCCACTCTATAAGAGATGAATATGATAGGAACGAATAGGAGAAGAAGAAGAGTAAGGTTTAGAAGGATAAAACCAGATTTGGCACTTGAGATCCTTAGATCTTCTTCAGCTTCCTAGAAATCCCTGCAAAAGAAAAATCAAACAAAACAAACTAAGTTAATACTAAAATCTTAAAAAAATCTTAAACAGATACTATTTTTAAAAATTTTGTGAAAAACTGTCAAAGTCCCCGGAAAGGCGCCAAGAACTTGTTCGCTTCCCCAAGTGTAGGGTTGCGATATAGTAATAATCTCGGTAAGATCGAGGTCGATCCACAGGGACTTATGTAGGAATTCACAAACACATCTAATAGTTTCTATTAAGAAGCTAATAACCAGATTTGTAGTAGATTGATGTACGTAGCAATGTTGAACTAAACTGAAGTAATCAATTAATAAAAGGCACTAGGGGTTCAAGGATCCACTTGTAGCAATCCTCGATGCTCAACCCGCTGTGGTTTCTCACTTTCTCAACTAGAATCGAAATTAAGATCTATCTAGTCGGATGATAGAGCTGTTGAAACCAACAATCTGCCATATGTAAGATCAATGTACATGATTCACTCAATGCAAGCTAGGACAAGCATACTCAATTGCATAGGTCAGTCCCGATTCCAATAGACTAAGTTCACAATCATGACCATCATTAAGTCCTGTCACAAGACAAAGCTAGATCATGATTTGAACTTGATTCAAATCACATACACAGTCCCACATACAACAGAATTCCAGAAAAAGTAGACTTTGGTAGGAAGTTCCCACATGAAGATTATAGTACTAGAGTGTACTCCAATTCTTCGGATCATACAGGTCTAGACTAACACACAACAATTAAGAACTCAAGTAATTCTTCCAAACATGCATGAGTCATCATAAGACTAAGAAAAACTACTTAGAACTTGAATTAAACTTCAAACCATTGTTCATAAACATGAAATCCAATCTTAAAACCAACTTTAAACGAATTAAAACATCTTAGATTCACTACAAGCTTCACCTCTTAGCCCTAGCTAAGAGGTTTAGTCATTCATGATCCAAGGAAACATGGAACAACTAAGAAAAATATAAAAATAGCAACAAACTAGGAGGAGTTGTGGAACTCCGAAATCCACTTCCACCGCCTCCCACCTTGCTCAGACCCTTTTAAGATACCTTAGGAACGATCCCTAGGTGTCCTTTTATAGTGGGGAGGCTCCGTAGCATCAGAATCTTCCAGAAATTGCGTAAGCTTTCGCAGTGCACAGAGAAAATCGGAGCTTGTAGAACACACTTCATTACGCAGACGACCAGTCGCACGACTGGTCTGAGCTACTGGACGACCGGTCTAAAAAACGTAAAAAGTGTACAGAGAGTTTTGGGATTTTTCAACCCAGAAAATTAATTCAAGGACCGGTCGCACGACCGGTCGCAGCAGGGGACGACCGGTCGCACGACCAGTCGTAGACAGTCCAGAGAGCTATGGCCGCAGGGCCCCTCTGTTGAGTGATCGGACTGGTCGAGCGACCGGTCCTGGGCCTTTGACGACCGGTCTTAGGTGTCTTTTCTTCCTTCTTTTCGTCTCTTCTTTGCTTCTTTCTTCCACCCTTTCACACTTGGTCCTTTGATCTTCTTTGCTTCTAAATGGCATCTTTAAGTCTTCAATTGATGCTTCCTCTCTCTCATCCCTGCAATCACAAATCCATGCATTAGATTAGTCTATAACTCATGAAAACCTTGCATAATGAGTGATGAATTGGGGTTAGACTATGCACAATTAAGAGCTCAACACACCCCCCAACCAGCATTTTGCTAATCCCGAGCAAAACATGCGTGAAACCAATTCCATTCTCCAAAACTCAACTCTGCTTTAGAAACCCTTCTTCTATACATTCCAAGACACACAAGTACAAGATTCAGATAAATTAGGTGATAGAGGTTGAAATCATAAACTCTCAAGACATAATAAGTGTCCATATGAAATTCCCGCTGATTGGTTGATAAATAGAAGAACTCGAACAAATTCAACCAAGTGTGCATTGTGAAAATTCATCTCATGAGTTTCTGGGATTATCTTCTTCATAAATCAACTAAATTATAGATCTCAAGGTGTGTTGAGCATAACAAGCCTATGACAGGAATTTGCCATACTGTCCTTTCGACGGCTTTCACACTACGTCCCATTTTCGGCTTTGGTTACGGGTAGACCATCCCTCGGTTGGTAATAGGTAGCCCTAATCGGAATTTTCCACCCTTTTTCCATTATTCCCAATTCCATCCTTCCTTTTCCTTTTTCTTTTTAATTAGATAGGATTTTTAGAAATTCATATCTTTCGTTATTTTCCCATGACAAGGATTGACAAAGTACCCCGGCTTGGTTTCTCAACACCTTAAATCAAAATCTAGCTAATCCACAAATCACATAATCCCTTCAACCCTTGAAAATTGTGTAATGTGAACTAGGCGTAAGAGTATTCAAATTTTCTATCAATCACATAAACAGGGGAATTCACATATAAAACCATTATGTTAAGAGAAGTTCAAGACTTGCAATCTCATACGCTTCATATCTCTTCTTCTTATACTCATATTATCTCGAATGCATAGAACAAGGTTTTCCAAAAAAAATTTGAATCTTAGAGAAATCGAAAAATTTCTATATAATTGCTCGAAATGTTACAAAACACTGGATTCATCCAAGCGATCCTACAAAAACTTGTTCGCTTACCGTAAGTGTAGGGTTGCGATGTAGTAATAATCTCAGTAAGACTGAGGTCGATCTATAGGGACTTTTGTAGGAATTCACAAACACATCCAATAGTTTCTATTGAGAAGCTAATTACCAGATTTGTAGTAGATTGATGTACGTAGCAATGTTGAACTAAACTAAAGTAATCAATGAATAAAAGGCACTAGGGATTCAAGGATCCACTTGTAGCAATCCTCGATGCTCAATCCGCTGTGGCTTTTCACTGTCTCAACTAGAATCGAAATTAAGATCTATCTAGTTGGATGATAGAGCTGTTGAAACCAACAATCTGCCATATGTAAGATCAATGTACATGATTCACTCAATGCAAGCTAGGACGAGCAAACTCAATTACATAGGTCAGTCCCAATTCCAATAGACTAAGTTCACAATCATGACCATCATTAAGTCCTGTCACAAGACAAAGCTAGATCATGATTTGTACTTGATTCAAATCACATACACAGTCCGACATATAACAGAATTCCAGAAAAAGTAGAACTTTGGTAGGCAGTTCCCACATGAAGATTATAGTACTAGAGCGTACTCCAATTCCTCGGATCATACAGGTCTAGACTAACACACAACAATTAAGAACTCAAGTAATTCTTCCAAACATCCATGAGTCATCATAAGAATAAGAAAAACTACTTCGAACTTGAAGTAAACTTCAAACCATTGTTCATAAACATGAAATCCAATCTTAAAACCAACATTAAACGAATTGAAACATCTTATATTCAATACAAGATTCACCTCTTAGCCCTAGCTAAGAGGTTTAGCTGTTCATGATCCAAGGAAACATGAAACAACTAAGAAAAACATAAAAATAGCAACAAATTAGGAGGAGTTGTGGAACTCCAAAATCCACTTCTGCCGCCTCCCACCTTGCTCAAACCCTTTTAAGATACCCTAGGAATGATCCCTAGATTTTCTTTTATAGTGGGGAGGCTCCGCAGCATCAGAATGTTCCAGAAATTGCATATGCTTTCGCAGTGTGCAGAAAAATTGGAGCTGGTAGAATACACTTCATTACGCAGATGACCAGTCGCACGACCGGTCTGAGCTACTGGACGACCGGTCGCACGACCGGTCTCAAAAACGTAAATAGTGTCCAGAGAGTTTTGGGATTTTTCAACCCAGAAAATTAATTTAAGGACCGGTCGCAGCAGTGGACGATTGGTCGCACGACCGGTCTTAGACAGTCCAGAGAGATGTGGCTGTAGGACCCCTCTGTTGAGTGATCGAACCGGTCGGACGACCGGTCCTGGGCCTTTGACGACCGGTCGGACAACCGGTCTTGGGTGTCTTTTCTTCCTTCTTTTCTTCTCTTCTTTGCTTCTTTCTTCCACCCTTTCACACTTGGTCCTTTGATCTTCTTTGCTTCTAAATGGCATCTTTAAGTCTTCAATTGATGCTTCCTCTCTCTCATCCCTACAATCACAAATCCATGCATTAGATTAGTCTATAACTCATGAAAACCTTGCATAATGAGTGATGAATTGGGGTTAGAATATGCACAATTAAGAGCTCAACACTACCCCTTGGAGACTTTGTTTAGGCCCGGCAATTGAGCCAAGGAGTGCCAAACAACCCCTAGTCTTTAGGCTGACAAACAGGCCATGGAATGGCCAACGTCCCTATTTCGAGTTTGACAAACAAACTCTACACTCAACTCCCACAGGGAATTGAGTGGATCGACTCTTAACAAAGACAACCTTACTTGTTGGATGAGCCCCTTGTTCAACGCCCATTCGGGTTGCTTGATCTCCGCTCTCCTGTCCTTCAATCAGCTTCTGTTGCTCCCCTATCATGTTGCCATTGCGTCGCCAATGCCTTAGCTACACTTGATCAATCACCTTACTTGTGATGCCTTTGAGATGCCCAAGGTGATAGGAGGGTAGGTTTGAGAACTCTACAACTAATAGGAATGGGTTGCCTAGAGTTGCTCACCTACAATGATCTCATCTGAGAGATTTGGATAAAGATATGACTATCAAGGAAGATCCAAACTCTAAAGATCAAGAGGGGATGAAGGTCATCTTCTTGATGAGCTTGGAATGCTCCAATCTTATGTTGGCTCTTGTTTAATGCCGATTCAGGGTGCTTGATCTCCGCTCTCCTGTGCTTCAATTAGCTTCCCTTGCTCCCCCTATCGTGTTGCCATTGCGTTGCCAATGCCTCAGCTACACTTGACCAATCACCTTACTTGTGATGCCTTTGAGATGCCCAACGTGATAGGAGGGTAGGTTTGAGAACTCTACAACTAATAGGAATGGGTTGCCTAGAGTTGCTCACCTACAATGATCTTATCTTAGAGATTTGGATAAGGATATGACTATCAAGAAAGATCCAAACTCTAGAGATCAAGAGGGGATGAAGGTCATCTTCTTGATGAGCTTGGAATGCTCCAATCTTGTGTTAAAGCACATGGAAGATGCCTTGCATAGGTTGGGAATGAGCCTCAAATGGTCTCCAACAATGGTGGCTTTAATCCTCTCAAAATCCCTCTCATTTTGCTCAACAAATACCCCAAGCCCTTTTATAAAAGAGTCCCAAATGGATAGAAAACGGGCAAAAAATGGTTAGTCCCGACCGGTCGGCCAACAGCCAGGAAGGGACAGGGAGCACACTATTTAAAGGAAGAGTCGGTACGACCGGTTGCGACCGATCGGACCAGACCTGCCCACCGGTCACGACCAGTCGGCCCAATGCCTGCATACAATAGCAACATGCTGTCTGGACTGGGGGCTAGTCCGATCGGTCTTGACCGGTCGGTCTAGTCCAGCTGACCAGTCGTGACTGGTTAGACAAGCCTGGGTTCAGCTAAACAGTTTACTGACCTAACTCTTTCACAACCCAATCTCTTAGGACATAGTATAGGTGATCTTTTGGGACACTTAGGGCCAATCTATGATGACTGAAGGTTTTTCTAATATGGTCAAGGTCATCAAGAGGTTAAGGGTTTGGTTTTGGTCAAGGTTAAGGCACACGAAGGCATCACTTTTACCTGTTTCTTCTTCCTTGATGTAGCATGTCCACTTGAGTCTTCGGTCTTCGTCTTCATTAAGCTCATCCGACACTAGATTCATTGACCTAAGTAATTGACAAACAAGGTGCACTAGTATGCCACAGAAAAGTGCACTAACAAAACAGTAGGGCTATTTTCTGCAGTTTCTGCAATTTACTTTTCTGACCCTATAACTCTGCACTTTGGTTTTTCTAGCCCTTCCAGGTTTTTTATCATGATTTCTTCAATGTTTTTTTTTTATTTTTCCATTCCATCTTCTATGGCTTCTTTCTTCCATTCTTGGCCTTTCTTCCTTTGATCCTCAAGGTGTCCTAGAGCGGTGTTTTGGCATTGAATTCACAAGGTCTCTGTCTCATTCCTACAAACATAAACACATGCATAAGATAGGTCTTTAACACTATAAATCATGCATTAAGAGTGATGAATTGGGGTTAGAATATATATAATTGAGGGTTCAACAGACGTATAGCACCAGTATGAGAAACTTCTCATCACTTAGTGTCTTATAATAGACATAGTGACCGTACTCGCTCTTGGAAAAGCCCTGACGCATCATGAATGAATAAAACTTCTTGTACCATTGCCTAGGCGACTGTTTGATACCGTACAAAAATCTCCTTAAGCTGCAAACTTTGTTCTCAGCACCTTGCACTGCATAACCCTTTAGCTACACCATGTAAATCTGCTCTTCTAATTCCTCATGCAGGAAGGAAGCTTTTACATCCATTTGTTTTATTTCAAGGTTGTATTGGGCAACCAACAATAACACGAACCTGGTAGATAATTACTTAACAACTGATGCAAAGATCTCACTGAAGTCCACGCCTTCATGTTAAGCATACCCTTTTGTCACCAATCTAGCCTTGTACCAATCTTGTTTCTTTCAAAAATTCTACTTGCACCCAATCGCTTTTTGACCCATAAGAAGCTCCACTAGCTCCCAAGTCACATTCTTGTACAGAGAATCCATCTCGTCTTGCATTATTGTCTTCCACTTTTAGAATCTACATCCTATAGTGCCTCCTCAAAATTAGATGGACCCCCCTTATCCGTAATGATGCTGAATGCAATGTTTGAGTTATCTTTATACCTTACCGATAACCTGCGATCTCTAAGTGGATTTCTTTGCATAGGTGGTTGCTCCACCTGATCCTGTACCTCTACCTATGTATTCATCTTGGCCCGTGTCTCATATCTTTCAAACTGAATGTCAATGACTTCAGGTTCCTTTAGCACATCCTTTTGGAATAAAGACTATTCATCGAATTTGACATCACAACTAATGGTAATTTTCCATATGATAAGGTCATATATGCGATAACCCTTCACACCATCAACATAGCCCACAAAGATCCATTTTCTTGCCCTATGGTTAAGCTTATCTCTCTCAACTGACTATAAATGAGAGTAAACCCCACAACCAAAGACTTGCAAACTCGAGTTGTTTATTGTTTGACCACTCCACACTTTTTAAGGGATTTTACATTAAATTTCCATGGAGTGTGACCAATTTATCAAGTAACAAGTCGTGTTAACGGCTTCAGTCAACAGCTCTTTGCCCAACCCAACATTACTAATCATGGACCGAGCTCTTTCTAAGAGAGTTTGATTCATCCGCTCTGCCACACTATTCTGATATGGTGTGTGGCGCACTGTATTATGCCTCACGATCCCCTCCTTACAATAATGGTTGAACCCCTTGGAAGTGAATTCATCTCCATTGTCGGTTTTCAAAAATTTCATTCTCTGCCCTGACTGATTCTCCACCATGTCCTTCCAATACTTGAAAGTAGTGAAGACATTGTTCGCTTCCCCAAGTGTAGGGTTGCCATGTAGTAATAATCTCGGTAAGACCGAGGTCAATCCACAGGGACTTGTGTAGGAACTCACAAAAGACTTCCAATGGTTTCTAATTGAGAACTAACTAAATAGGATTTTAGAATTAAATGTAGATAGATATTTTAAACTAAAAGTGAATGTAAACAATGTAAAAGAGCACTAGGGGTTCAAGGATCCACTTTTAGCAATCCTTGATGCTTAATTCGTTGTGGTTTCTCACTTACTCAACTAAAATCGAAATTAAATCCTATCTAGCCGGATGATAGAGTAGTTAAAACAAACAATCTGTCATATGTGTGATTCACGTACATGATTCCCTCAATTCAAGTTAGGACTTGAGCACACTCAATTGCATAGGTCAATCCTAGTTCTAATAGGTTAAGATCACAATAATAATCATCATTAAACTTTGTCACAAAGTAGAACTAGATCATGATTTGAACTTCATTCAAATCACATACACAATCACAAATAAGCAGAAATTCCAGAAAAGTAGAACTTTTGGTATGAAGTTCCCATAATAGAATCAAAGGTCTAGAGCATATTGAATCTGATTCCTTAGAGCGTACATGTCTAGAATCATTCAAAACAATTAAGAACTCAAGCAAATCTTCTAAACATCCATGAGCTATCATAAGATTAAGAAAAACTACTTAGAACTTTATTCAAACTTCAACCATTGTTCTTCACCAATAATCCAACTTGAAACCAAAACAAACGAATTCAAACATCTTAGATTCACTACACAGGATCCTAATCCTAACTACTCTTTACCTCCATCAGATTAGGAGATCAAACATCCTAATACATAGGATCAGTCAGAGGTATGGACATACCTTTTGAAGCACAATTCTCAAATAACGGCTTTAATCGCTGACCATTTGCTTTAAAGATATTACCGTTCCTCGGATTCAACAACTCGACGGTCCCATATGGATAAACAGTTTTTACAATGTAGGGACTGGTCCATCGAGATCTCAATTTTTCCGGAAATAAATGTATTCGAGAATTATACATAAGGACCTTTTGATTAATTGTGAAGATCTTATGAAGGATGTTTTTATCATGGAACACTTTTGTCTTGTCCTTGTAAATTCTTGCATTTTCAAATGCCTCGTTCCGGAGTTCTGCAAGTTTATTCAATTGAACTTTGTGCAATGAGCTTGCTTTGTCAGAATCATAATTCATCTTCTTTATCACCCAATATGCCCAATGTTCCAACTCCACGGGCAAGTAACAAGCTTTCCATAGACAAGTCTATAAGGAGACATTCCAATGGAGGTCTTGAAAGCGGTACGATAAGCCCAGAGTGCATCGGTTAGTTGAAGCGACCAATCCTTGCAAACGGGGTTCATTGTTTTCTCCAAAATATGTTTAATCTCCCTATTGGATATCTCAGCTTGTCCACTTGTTTGTGGGTGATAAGGGGTGCTCACCTTGTGACACTACAAGAAAATGACTTCTTATCGATGAAAGTATTACCGACGAAATGTTTTTCATTGGAAAAAACATTTTTTCCTACGAAATAAAGAAATCGTCGGTAAAAATCATTCCAAATTCCCGCCATCGCCAGATTTGCTTCCCGCCATACACTTTTACCGACGAAATTATGATTTCGTAGGTAAAAATTTTATTGCCGACGAAGAAACCTGTCGCTAAAAAATTAAAACAGAAAATTTGGCTTTCACCGACGAAAATTTTTGTTGGTAAAAGTATGACTACGTATATTTTTATTCATTCCATAAACTATGTCTATCCATGTTTTAATGTCCTAAACATAGTGATTTTGTGTGCAGATACCTTCACACATTAAAATGATATGTGAGGAATAAGGCACGTCCAGAGGAATCCATTGCTGAGGCGTACATTGATAATGAGTTCCTAACATTTTGCTCCTTGTATCTTTGTGGCATAAAGACTAGATTCAACCGAGAAGATCAGAATGCCGATGAAGGGCAGGAGCATGAACAAGGAGTCATATCTGTATTCGCACATAACGTCCGGATCGCTGACGTTTCAGGATATGGACCTTCAGGATCAACCAAAGGCGCGGTGGTATTGTTCGCTCGCCTCAAGTGTAAGGCTGTGATGTAGTAATAAAACTCGGTAAGACCGAGGTCGATCCACAGGGAATTGGATAACAAATTCCAAACTATTCCATCAACTCAGTTTGTAATAGATAAGAGTTTCAATTGGAATAATTATGCTAAAACAGTAACTTAATGAAAATCAGTAGTTTAAGGTACTAAGGCATTCAAGGATCCACTTGTAGCAATCCCATGTCAATCCAATCAATCCAAGCAAGATATACAACTAGATTTGAACTCTTATCTCTCATCTAGTTAGAAAATAAAGCATTAAACACATTCAATCCCATTCAAGTTGAACTTCCAAGTTCTAGTCCCATTCAATCAATGTAGAATTCAAAATCATAGCCTTCGGAGTAACAGCCATGCCTATGGACTATGGCCTACTCAAGGATTACTATAATTCGAATCTAAACAAGCACCATATGATAATCTCAGAGAATTGCAAGGAATCCATGTCCGGAGCACATGAACTCTCATAAAACATCTCAAACTATCAACTTGAAGAACTAGAATAAATAAAAATCCAAACTTGAATTGAAAGTACTTGAATTAACTGAATCAAATCATGAAATTAGCTACAAGCTTCACTTCTCAGCCTTAGCTGAGAGATTCTAGCCGAGCATTGTCATATTACAACTAGAACTCAAATAAGAAAAAATAAAAACTAGAAAAATCAGAGTTTGGAGGGTTGCAGACGCTCGACGACGACTTCCTTCCTCTCCCACGACGTCCCATGGCTTCTATGATGCCCTAGGAAGAGCCCCTAGGTGTCCTTTTATAGTGAGGACGCTCGGTTGCGTCGGAATCTTCCAGAAACCGTGTAAGGTTACGCAGTGCGCAGTAATTTTCGGGACCAGAAATAGAAACTACCTGATTTTCTGCATGGCCGACCGGTCAGACGACCGGTCGGACTGGGCTGGCCAACCGGTCACGACCGGTCGGACCAATCTGTTTAACAGCCCAGCAAGCTCAAGTGGGAGGATGACCTGCTGGCCGACCGGTCAAGACCGGTGGGACCAGACTGGTTGTTAGTCCAGCGAGCTCAGCAGAGGGCACCGACCGGTTGGCCGACCGATCAAGATCGGTCGGACCAACTGGTCCTTCATCCAGTGGTTTCCAAAGGTGTGGCCGACCTGTCGGACGACCGGTCGAACTAACTATTCTTCTTCTTTTTCTTCTTTTCTTCATTCTCTTTTCTCCCTCTTTCTTCTTCCTTCTTTGGTCCACCTTGGACCTTCATTCACAGGTTCTAAATGGACCCTTTTTGGTCTCCAATTGAGTGAAGTCTGCTCTCATCCCTACAATCACAAAACATACATTAGATGGCCCTTTTAAACATGAAAACCATGCATATAATGTGATGTAGTGGCCTATGCAATGTATAAATTGGAGGTTTAACACACCCCCAACTAGCTTTTTGCTAGTCCCAAGCAAAACATGCGTGAAACAATTCGAAACCTCCCAAACAACTCTCTTTCAAAAACTATGTTTCTATCCATTCCAAGACATACAAGTATAAAATTTGGAGAAATTAGGTGATAGAAGTTGAAACCTTAAACCCTCAAAGTATAATAAGTGTCTTCATGAAATTCCAGCTAATTGATTGATAAATAGAAGAACTCTAACAAATTCAACCTAGCGTGCATAGTGAAAGTTCATCTCATGGGTTTCGAGAATTATCTTCCTCATGGATCAACTAAACTATAGATCTCGAGGTGTACCGAGTAACAACAAGCCTATGACAGGAATTTGTCTTACCGTCCTTCCGACGGCTTTCACACTACGTCCCAATTTTGGCTTTGGTTACGGGTAGACCATCCCCCGGTTGGTAATAGGTAGCCCTTTTCGGATTTTTCCACCATTTTTCCATCATTCCCAATTTCATCCTTCCTTTTCCTTTTTCTTTTAAATTAGATAGAATTTTTAGAAATCCATATCTTTCGTTATTTTCCCATAGACAAGGATGGACAAAGTACCCCGGCTTGGTTTCTCAACACCTTTAAATCAAAGTCTAGCTAATCCACAAATCGCATAATCCTTTCAACCCATGAAAATCGTGTAATGTGAACTAGGTTTAAAGGTGTTCAAATTTTCTATCACTCACAACAATAGGGGAACTAACATATAAAACCATTATGTTAGGAGACGTTCAAGACTTATAACATCACACACTTCGTATCTCCTCTTCTTATACTCATATTATCTCGAATGCATAGAAATAAGGTTTTCTAAAAGAGTTTTGAAATTTGAGAAAATTTGAAAAAAAATTTCCACATATGAGGCTCGAAATGTTGCAACATGCTAGATGAAGGATCTCATCTCACCCCCCAACCAAATCTTGCATTGTCCTCAATGTGAAAAGATATGCAATGAGCATGAACATGAGAGCAATGGCAAAATATAAGAGAGTGAGAACAATAGTACCTGAGTGAGCGATCATGGAAGTCTTCAACCCAACAACTAAAGCTACTAAAACAGTAACACTAAATAAAACTAAACCTAATCTACGGAAAGCAATAAAGATAACTAACCCATCCTTGTAAAAAGAGGATCTCCATCAGACTAGGAGATCGATTATCATTATAACATCCAAAAGGACAAAGTTGAGCAGGATCATCTAGTGGTGTAACAAATTTTTCAGTAGAACTAACCACCATCCTGCTTTGGAAAGTACATTGGTGACATCAACCAGTCTAGCCCATTGAAAATCCTACTGAAAAATTAAAGCGGGTTCTTCAACAAAATTGTCACATGTACTAGGAAAGGAGAATTACATTGGTTGGAATTCATTTAATATAGATCTCATTTCCTTCTTGTCTGGGAAAAAATTATTCAAGTATGGATCATCCCAGAAGTGTTCTTCGATTTGAGCAAACCAAAGAGATGTGGAGACTTGTATTTCTTCTTCACAAGTCGATATGATCTTCACAAAATCAGATTTCACCGGTGCTTCCACAATTTATTTTTCAGTTTGGCACTTTGTGGAAGGAAGCTTTTTTGGCACCGGGGGGGTCTCCCTCAAAGCATGTACAATGTCCTGAATCATGGGATCATCCCAATCCTCAAAGTATGTTAAGCACTCCTCGAGTGTATAAGAGACCTCATCGGAGGAAATTTTCAGATTTGAACCCTTTTACGTTTTCCTCGTTCTCAGAATTTTGTGTAGGTTGGAGTGGGTCCTCAACCTCTACACTTTCAGAATTTGGCCTCTCTGTAGGTAAGTCAAGCATTAATTCTTCCAAATCATGCATAACAAAGTTGTGTAAATCAGAAATTGGTGACTTGTCAAATAAAATTTTAGAAATTGACACTTCCAAGGTCTTATTAAAATTAGAATTAGATTCATCCTTAGAATGTGTCAAACATGTCCCCAAACTTTCAGGTAGATCTTGTTGGAAAAACTCCCCATCTTCCATGGATTCTATCATGTTTACCTCATGGGGGCCATCATTGTGAGATTGCGTCGGGTAGCCTAACACGACACCCTACGCATACGCGTGCGGAAGCTTGAGGAGCAACTAGAATTATGGCTGAACCTATAGGAGGGGGGTGAATAGGACCTATTTCAAAATCTTTTCGCCTACTTAACAAATTCAACAAATTATACTATGTAAGCGATTAACACTTCGGCTTCCAAGCCTAAGTGGGTCCAATTAAAAGACTAGCAAAAGATAAGAGCAATCAGCAACCTAGTCTAAACAACTCATGTGGACTATAGAGGGTGGATCAAGAAAGGCTCAAGTTAACATGAAGTAGTGAAAGTACATCTTGTGAGTGTGGATGTGCCTATCAAGTGCCTAGCATACATTCCTAACTAAGCATTCATAATTAACCAATTAAACTCAATGCATTAAAGAGAAATGTGCTCAAGATCAATCACAAACACAACGATGTATAGTGGTTCGACTACTTGTCTACTCCACTCCCGGTTCAAGTACTCAACCCCTTTGAGCACACCGGCATTCACTGGGGAGTTTAAATCTGGTTCCTCCCAACCAAGGTGTTTTAACTCAGATCCACCCAACCGGGGAGTTTACAGGTTCCTCCCAACCTACACGTTTGCACCCGTGTTGGTGGCTCCCCCTTGGAGACTTTGTTTTAGGCCCGACTAACGTGCCAAGGAACGGCTGACGTCCCTAGATTTTAGGCCCAACTAATGGGCCAAGGATCGGCTAACGACCCCGGGGCGAGTTTGTAAAACAAACTCTACACTTAACTCCCACAGGGAATTGAGTGGATGGACTCTTAATAAGACAACCTTACTTGTCGGATTGAGCCCCTTGTTGCGCCGTCTTGGGTTGCTTCTTCTCGCTCTCCCGTGCTTGAATCAGCTCCCCTTGTGCTCCCTTGATCATTGACGTCGTTGCTTTGCCAAGGCTTCAGCTCCAAGATCAGCTACCTTGCATGTGATGCTCCATTGGAGATGCCCAAGGTGCTAGGGAATGGTAAAACCTCTACAAATGGTAGGAAATGGGTTTCCTAGAGGAATGCACCTAAATGGACTCCTAGGTAGTGTTTAGACAAAGGATTTAACTATCATCAAGGTGTCTAAACCCTAGGAATCAAGAGGGAACAAGTCCTATTCTCAAGATGCCATTGAATGGCCCAAGCTTGTGATGAAAACACAAGGAGAATGGCTTGCTATAGGTTTGGGATAGAGCCTCTAATGATCTCTAGCAATGGTGGCTTCTATCTCCTCAAAATCCCCTCTCTTGGCCCAAAAACGAATCCCCCATCTTAAATAGATTTTCTTTCAATGGTAAAAAAACGGGCAGATTCGCGCATCTCCGATTGATCAGAAGAAGGTCCGATGGATCGGAGACCTGTCCGATTGATCGGAGACAAGTCCGATTGATCGGAGACAAGTCCGATTGATCGGAAATCTATCCAGTGAAGTCTCTGGAAGATATTTCGATTGATCGGAACACTGTCCGATTGATCGGACGGACCCCTTCCGATGGATCGAAAATCTGTCCGATTGATCGGAAATATGTCCAGTGGATTTTCAAGGTTGCTGGAAAAATTTCCGATTGATCGGAGCTTCTGTCCGATTGATCGGAGCTTCTGTCCGATTGATCGGAGTCCTATCGGAGCCAGTGTCCGATTAATCGGAGTCCTATCGAAAACTGCTGTTTGAGCCTATTTGATTACAGCAGCTTCCACCTCTTTAATTAGTCTAATTTATCATGTTTTTCATGGAGTTCTAAGACTAATGATGATGACTAAAGGTATACCTAGTTGGTGCAAGTCATCTAAGAGGTTATGGGTTAGGTTTTGGTCAAGGCAGGGCACACCAAGGCATCACTTTTACCTGTTTCTTCTTCCTTGATGCAGCCGGTCCGTCTTGAGTCTTCGTTCTTCGTCTTCATTAAGCTCAACCGACACTAGACCCACTGACCTAAGTAATTGACAAACAAGGTGCACTAGTATGCCATTGAAAAGTGCACTAACAATCTCCCCCTTTGTCAATTACTTACAAAAACCTAACCTACCAAAACAAAATACATGTACAAGAGATTACATTGATATGAAATTAAATACAGGACTCTTGACATGCCTAAACTAAGCTGCTCCTCTTCAGATTGCTCCCCCATAACCTGTCAATCCCTGCATCACAAAACATAGCAAACTAGTTTTGGTGGGATTTGATCTTTCTCCCCCTTTTTGTTAGCAATTGACAAACTATTCTCTCCCCCTTAATGATATATCAATTAAGGTTAAGGTAAGAGAAGATAGTATGTCGCAGTTATAACTATAAGCACATGCTAACTAGAGAGAGTATAGGGTGCATGAACATAAAATCATGGAGCATGCTAAAGAACATGATTAATAAGAAAATGTAACTATCTAAGCATAGTTAATCATGCTTAATTGGTCATCTATGATATACACTAAGCATTAAAGCTCAAGGGCTTATAGCCCAATCAACCAACCTCCACTATTGGTATATCAAGACCAATACTAAGCAAAGATTAGCATACAATGAAGCATAAAACTTAAGATGATTAGCTAATCTAAGCATGGTAATAATATAGCAAGCAAATATATTAATTAAAAGCAAGGCTAAATTATCAAAAATTGGGCTAATGAGGCTTGAATCCTCTGATTTGCCCATACACATAGAAATGAGGCTGAAATCCTCAGATTTACCTATATAAGCATTTCTAGCTACCCTTACTAACTATGTTTAGTTTGATTAGCCTAAGGGTAACTAATATCCTCAACACCCTCATAAAATGTAGCATGAGGTGAGGGGTTGGGAACTCCTTCTACTCCTAGAAGGGATAGCGGTTGGGATCCCCTCTTAGATAAGCGGGAAGAGGGGTAGTGGTGGAAGCCGAGAGAGCTAGATCATTATGTTGGCTCCCATCACTAGCGGAGTCATCGAATTTGGAGTCTGACTCCTCCGTATTATCCCACGTGGCAGCCATTGCCTTTTTACCTTTCGGTTTAGGCGTTTCCGGACAGTCCGGGGCAATATGGCCACGTTGACCGCAACCGTAACATCGGGCGGATGAAGGTTTGGATGATTTCCCTTTATGTTTATCACCCTTCTTGTCCTTCTTGTCACGGCTATTCCCTCTATCAAATTTGAGGAATCTATTGAATTTTTTGTTTAATTTTTCTTCCTCATCATCCTCATCATCGCTATCTTCCTCCGACTCACTCTTAATTTTTTTATGTTTGTGCGAGGATTTTAGGGCGATGTTTTTCTTCCTAGAGGGGGCCTTAAAGTGTAGTTCATGAGTTTGTAGGGAACCTATGAGTTCTTCTACTTTCATGTTATCTATATCTCTACACTCCTCTAAGGCAACTATCTTGGAGTCAAATCTTCCCGGGAGGGACCTAAGTATTTTTCTACAAATCCTTCCTTCCGGAACCCGATCCCCCAAGACAAACATGGAGTTGCAAATATCTGACAATTTAGTATAAAACTCCATGAAAGTTTCAGTCTCTTCCATCCTAATGTTTTCAAATTTGGTGGTTAAGAGCTGAAGCTTCGAGCGTCTTACTGTGCTAGTTCCCTCGTGGGTAACCTCAAGTATATCCCACGCTTCTTTTGCAGTTGCGCATGTGAGAATGCGCTGAAATTCTTCCGGGGAAACCGCACAGCAAATCGCATTGAGAGCTTTGGCATTTGCCGTGTATTGAGCTCTCTCTATGTCATCCCATTTGGAATCATCTTTGGGAATGACAATATTTTTCCCATCAACCTCCACTTGCTCGGTGGGCGAGGTATATCCAGTTTGTGTGCTAAGCCACACCGGACGGTCCATGGATTTGAGAAAAATTCTCATTCTCGCCTTCCAATAAGCATAGTTGGACCCGTCAAAGAAAGGTGGACGGTTGGTGGCACTCCCATCTCGGTTAGACATGATGCTAGTGCTCCGGTATCGAATCTTACTCTAGACGGTTACGTCCTTGAAGAGCAACCCTCTCTGATACGAATTGAAATTGCGTCGGGTAGCCTAACACGACACCCTATGCATACGCGTGCGGAAGCTTGAGGAGCAACTAGAATTATGGCTGAACCTATAGGAGGGGGGTGAATAGGACCTATTTCAAAATCTTTTCGCCTACTTAACAAATTCAACAAATTATACTATGTAAGCGATTAACACTTCGGCTTCCAAGCCTAAGTGGGTCCAATTAAAAGACTAGCAAAAGATAAGAGCAATCAGCAACCTAGTCTAAACAACTCATGTGGACTATAGAGGGTGGATCAAGAAAGGCTCAAGTGAACATGAAGTAGTGAAAGTACATCTTGTGAGTGTGGATGTGCCTATCAAGTGCCTAGCATACATTCCTAACTAAGCATTCATAATTAACCAATTAAACTCAATGCATTAAAGAGAAATGTGCTCAAGATCAATCACAAACACAACGATGTATAGTGGTTCGACTACTTGTCTACTCCACTCCCGGTTCAAGTACTCAACCCCTTTGAGCACACCGGCATTCACTGGGGAGTTTAAATATGGTTCCTCCCAACCAAGGTGTTTTAACTCGGATCCACCCAACCGGGGAGTTTACAGGTTCCTCCCAACCTACACGTTTGCACCCGTGTTGGTGGCTCCCCCTTGGAGACTTTGTTTTAGGCCCGACTAACGTGCCAAGGAACGGCTGACGTCCCTAGATTTTAGGCCCAACTAATGGGCCAAGGATCGGCTAACGACCCCGGGGCGAGTTTGTCAAACAAACTCTACACTCAACTCCCACAGGGAATTGAGTGGATGGACTCTTAATAAGACAACCTTACTTGTCGGATTGAGCCCCTTGTTGTGCCGTCTTGGGTTACTTCTTCTCGCTCTCCCGTGCTTGAATCAGCTCCCCTTGTGCTCCCTCGTCATTGACGTCGTTGCTTTGCCAAGGCTTCAGCTCCAAGATCAGCTACCTTGCATGTGATGCTCCATTGGAGATGCCCAAGGTGCTAGGGAATGGTGAAACCTCTACAAATGGTAGGAAATTGGTTTCCTAGAGGAATGCACCTAAATGGACTCCTAGGTAGTGTTTAGACAAAGGATTTAACTATCATCAAGGTGTCTAAACCCTAGGAATCAAGAGGGAACAAGTCCTATTCTCAAGATCCCATTGAATGGCCCAAGCTTGTGATGAAAACACAAGGAGAATGGCTTGCTATAGGTTTGGGATAGAGCCTCTAATGATCTCTAGCAATGGTGGCTTCTATCTCCTCAAAATCCCCTCTCTTGGCTCAAAAACGAATCCCCCATCTTAAATAGATTTTCTTCCAACGGTCAAAAAACGGGCAGATTCGCGCATCTCCGATTGATCGAAAGAAGGTCCGATGGATCGGAGACCTGTCCGATTGATCGGAGACAAGTCCGATTGATCGGAAATCTATCCAGTGAAGTCTCTGGAAGATATTCCGATTGATCGGAACACTGTCCGATTGATCGGACGGACCCCTTCCGATGGATCGGAAATCTGTCCGATTGATCGGAAATATGTCCAGTGGATTTTCAAGGTTGCTGGAAAAATTTCCGATTGATCGGAGCTTCTGTCCGATTGATCGGAGCTTCTGTCCAATTGATCGGAGTCCTATCGGAGCCAGTGTCCGATTGATCGGAGTCCTATCGGAAACTGCTGTTTGAGCCTATTTGATTACAGCAGCTTCCACCTCTTTAATTAGTCTAATTTATCATATTTTTCATGGAGTTCTAAGACTAATGATGATGACTAAAGGTATACCTAGTTGGTGCAAGTCATCTAAGAGGTTATGGGTTAGGTTTTGGTCAAGGCAGGGCACACCAAGGCATCACTTTTACCTGTTTCTTCTTCCTTGATGCAGCCGGTCCGTCTTGAGTCTTCGTTCTTCATCTTCATTAAGCTCAACTGAAACTAGACCCACTGACCTAAGTAATTGACAAACAAGGTGCACTATTATGCCATAGAAAAGTGCACTAACACATTGTCGTCCCAATCCTCAAAGGGATCAAAGATAACAACATCTAGAGGATCAAAATTCTGCCTTAAAGCGAACTCCTCTTCCACGATTGAATCAATCATATCAACCTCGTGGGCATCATCATCATCCCTATGCCTTTTGCCCAAGTGGAACACATTCACATCCAACGTCATGTTTCCGAAGGACATTTGCATCACTCCATTCTGGCAATTTATGATTGCGTTTGATGTAGCAAGGAATGGGAGTCCTAGAATCACCGGTATTTGGGTGCTATCTTCCATAACCGGTTGTGTGTCCAAGACAATGAAATCTACCGGGTAGTAGAATTTATCAACTTGGACTAGCACATCCTCAACTATCCCTCTCGGTACACGAATGGATCTATCAGAGAGTTGCAACGTGGTTTTGGTGGGTTTTAATTCACCAAGACCTAATTGCTCATATAATGAGTACGGGATTAGATTTACACTTGCCCCCAAATTTAGCAACTCACGCTCAATTCGATAGTCTCCAATGATACATGAAATTGTGGGACTACCGGGATCTTTGAATTTTGGGGGGGTCTTTTGAGTGAGAATGGTACTCACCTGCTCATTTAAGAAGGCCTTTTGTTACACA
The DNA here is from genome assembly GCA_003013855.2 of Liriodendron chinense. Lineage (NCBI taxonomy): Eukaryota > Viridiplantae > Streptophyta > Magnoliopsida > Magnoliales > Magnoliaceae > Liriodendron > Liriodendron chinense. The sequence continues at coordinate 22,365 of PVNU02003765.1, read as the reverse complement.
TTATATTTTCGTTTGGTTGTGCATAGGTCCTTTAGAAACTTCATATAGGAAGGGACTTGTTCGATGGCATCAAGCAAGGGAATGTTGATCTTTACTTGCCTAAAAATCTCTATAATATCATGAGACTTTGGGAGAGATTTTGGAGCAACCAATCTCGAAGGGAATGGTGCTACGGGCTAGTAAATGCGTTCCGTTTCTTGTGGGGCTAAGTTAGATCCATCTTCATCCTCAGAATTTACTGGATCATTAGGCTTGTCGGCCTTCACCGGAATAGATTTGTCAATTTGTTTACCACTTCTAAGAGTGGTGATGGATTCGGCTTGCTCCATGTGTTGGTTGGAAGGATTAGGAATACTCACTTCATGTACTTGCTTTGGATTGGGCTGAGGTTGGGCCAGAAAGGTCCCTTCCCTAGCATTCAAGCGTCCCTTAATCTCATCAACCGAGACTTTAAGCTCTTGGAACATTTGCTGATTTGTTTGATTGATTTGTGTTTGCCCTTGTATAAACGCTTTCAAGGTATCCTCCATTGAGAACTGAGGTGGGGCCATATTTTGCATGGGTGGCCCTCCTTGAGAGTTGGTAGGATTGCCCGTGGGAGCATTCTTCCAACTGAAATTTGGGTGGTTCTTCCAACTAGTATTGTACGTATCACCCACCAGTCCATTGAAAGGCCGTTGATACCCATATGTGGCATTTGCATGTTCATGTAATATCTCTTGAAATGCGGGAATTGTGGGACAATTTTTCTTAGCGTGTAAATCAGTGTGACAAATCCCACATATGTCTCAATAGCTTCATTGGACTTTGGAACTCCACTTTTACTAAGTTTCATAGCCTCGATCTTCCTTGTGAGGTTAGCTATCCTTGCATTCATGTCGTCTTCCTCCTTGAGGATATAAATCCCTCCTTTCTCTTTCTCTTGAGTAGGCTTAGGGTTATTGGGTTTATCCGAGGTATCCCAAGATTGGGCATTTTCAGCCAACATGTCCAAATAACTCCAAGCCTCATCTGGATTTTTGCTCATAAACTCGCCATTACACATCATCTCTACAAATTGGCACATATTGGAACTTAATCCATCGTTGAAAAAGTTTATAATTCGCCAACTCTCCTAGCCATGATGTGGGCAAGCAAGTAGGAGGTCCTTAAACCTCTCCCAACATTGGAAGAAAGATTCACCCTCTTTAGCTGAAAAATTCATTATGGCTCTTCACAGGGCGTTCGTTTTATGAGCCGGAAAGAACTTTTTCAAGAATTCCCGGGTCATCTCATTCCATGACCCAATCAAATATGGTCTAAGAGAGTGAAGCCAATTTTTGGCTCTTTCTTTCAATGAAAAGGGAAAGAGTTTAAGTTTAATGGTATCTTTTGAAACATTGGTGTATTGCAAGGTAGCCACCACTTCTTCGAATTCTTTCAAGTGCAGATATGGGCGGTCAGAGTTTAGCCCATAGAACTTTGGTATAAGTTGAATTACACCCGGCTTTATGTCAATGTTTCCGCTGTTTGGTGGTAGAACCACGCAAGAGGGTGTAATTGCATGGGCTGGTTGTAGGTAATCCCGTAGTGATCTCATTGGAGGAACGTTATGTACCTCATTCTCTCCCACTCCCTCTTGATTTGTGTTTGTAGTTGGAGTAGGGGGGAGGATTCCTTAAAGGTGTTTGATCCATATTCTCCAAACTTTCACAACGTTGTTGGTAATTCCGGACTCGTCTATGGACTGACAATGGTCCAACTAAACCACCTTCGGATTGGAGACGATTAGAGTGGTCACGTTCCCAACGGGACATAAACCACTCAACTAAAACTAAGCTATTCCTAAATCCTAGAAATCTGAAATTAATCTGGAAGTTGGAAAAAAAATCTGTAAAAAGCTAAGTTAGAAAGATATTACCCGATGTGCTTGAACTAGAGAAGAAATCCTACAAAACAAACAATTTTGATTAGTGCTAAGAAATTAGAAAAACCCTATCTAATTCTACTTCTACAGCCACTAAAACAATTTGAAAACCGTTATCTAAATTCCCCGACAGCGGCGCCGAAAACTTGATCGCTCGCCTCAAGTGTAAGGCTGCGATGTAGTAATAAAACTCGGTAAGACTGAGGTCAATCCACAGGGAATTGGATAACAAATTCCAAACTATTCCAGCAACTCAGTTTGCAATAGATAAGAGTTTCAATTGGAATAATTATGCTAAAACAGTAACTTAATGAAAATCAGTAGTTTAAGGTATTAAGGCATTCAAGGATCCACTTGTAGCAATCCCATGTCAATCCAATCAATCCAAGCAAGATACACAACTAGATTTGAAGTCCTATCTCTCATCTAGTTGGAAAATAAAGCATTAAACACATTCAATCCCATTCAAGTTGAACTTCCAAGTTCTAGTCCCATTCAATCAATGCAGAATTCAAAATCATAGCCTTCGGAGTAACAGCCATGCCTATGGACTATGGCCTGCTCAAGGATTACTATAATTTGAATCTAAACAAGCAACATATGATAATCTCAGAGAATTGCAAGGAATCCATGTCCGGAGCACATGAACTCTCATAAAACATCTCGAACTATCAACTTGAAGAACTAGAATAAATAAAAATCCAAACTTGAATTGAAAGTACTTGAATTAACTGAATCAAATCATGAAATTAGCTACAAGCTTCACCTCTCAGCCTTAGCTGAGAGATTCTAGCCGAGCATTGTCATACTACAACTAGAACTCAAATAAGAAAAAATAAAAACTAGAAAAATCAGAGTTTGGAGGGTTGCAGACGCTCCACAACGACTTCCTTCCTCTCCCACGACGTCCCTTGGCTTCTATGATGCCCTAGGAAGAGCCCCTAGGTGTCCTTTTATAGTGAGGATGCTCGGTTGCGTCGGAATCTTCCAGAAACCACGTAAGGTTACGCAGTGCGCAGCAATTTTCGAAACCAGAAATAGAAATTGCCTGATTTTCTGCATGGTCGACCGGTCACGACCGGTCGGACCAATCTGTTTAGCAGTCCAGCAAGCTCAAGTGGGAGGATGACCTGCTAGCCGACCGATCAAGACCGGTCTGACTAGACTGGTTATTAGTTCAGCGAGCTCAGCAGAGGGCACCGACCGGTTGACCGACCTGTCAAGACCGGTCGGACCAACTGGTCCTTCTTCCATTGGTTTCCAAAGGTGTGGCCGACCGGTCGGACGACCGGTCAGACTAACTATTCTTCTTCTTTGTCTTCTTTTCTTTATTCTCTTTTCTCCCTCTTTCTTCTTCCTTCTTTGGTCCACCTTGGACCTTCATTCACAGGTTCTAAATGGACCCTTTTTGGTCTCAAATTGAGTGAAGTCTGCTCTCATCTCTACAATCACAAAACATACATTAGATGGCCCTTTTAAACATGAAAACCATGCATATAATGTGATGTAGTGGCCTATGCAATGTATAAATTGGAGGTTCAATAGGTATGTGTTGCATAACTGTGAAGAAATAGAGTCGTACTTAGAGTAAGTCTTTAATCGATAATTGTATATCTACATACGATGATTTTAAAATTTCTTGCTGACAACGTGCCAATTGTGTATAGCGAACACATCGAGGAGATGAAGTCCCAGTACCCTACAAATTATGATAGAATGCATTAGGATCAGTTTTCAGAATGGTTCGCAAAACCTGTATGATTAATTTACCTTCTATCTCACCACACTTACAATATTGTTGTATTGCACAATATTTACACGTAATCTCAAATCCATAAACATTTATATTCCGTACATGATGATAGATGAGGATGTTGCGCGCTAGCAATTTTGCGGCTGCGTCTGATGCACTCTACTCACTGGTGTGTGGCCCTGATAGACGTGTATCTAGATATACAGGTTGTATTATAAACGGGATTCGGTTCCACACTGAAGAGCATGAGAAGTATAGGACCACACAAAATAGCGGGGTGGTTGTAAAGGGAATGCATGAGGAGGTAGAAATTGATTTTTATGGCGTTTTGACGGATATTATTGAGCTGAGTTATTGTATGAGAAAGCGGGTGTACTTATTTAAATGCGATTGGTGGGACATTGGAAATAAGAAGTTGGGAATACAGACTGATGACTACTTCATGAGCGTAAATTTATCTCGGAAGTGATTTAAAGATGACCCATTTATCATAGCCGACCAAGCCAAACAAGTATTCTTCCTCGCTGATACCAAGTTAGGCGGCTCTTGGCACATGGTGTAGAAAATAAAGCCCAGGAATATATTTGACGTTCCCAAACTAGACGTTGAAGATAACGATGAAGGGAGAAATGGAACGTCATCAGTTAAACAAGCATATCAAGAAGACATGCCATCTTGGGATAGAGGGAATGATCCAAATGTTGATATTGATGTGGTGCAATTGAATAGAGATGATGAGCCACCTGATCATGTTGATGCCTCAATCATAAATGACATTATTAGAGATGATAGCGCTTTCATTAATGACGACGTTGCAGATGATGAAGAGGAAATACTGATCAGCGATAGTGATGGTGAAGAAGAAAGAGTCCTAAGCGATAATGCTCAGACGACGATTATTAAATGTATACAAGATTTACATGTCATTTTTCAATTCGATTAATTTGATTATTACATGTATATATGTTTTACAAGTCATGATTTATTCCCTGAATTGACTTGTTCTAATCCACATTTACAGTTAAGTCACTTTCTGATCATGTCTTCCAGAAACTGGAGCGCAGCGGAAGCACGCAGCATACTTCATCAACTGTTGCGGATGGACTTTCCAGCCTTATATTCTTCTAGTAGGGCTAGAGAGATACCCGGTTTGGTCGATAAATGTAGGGAGGAAGACGATGACTCAGATGAAAGATTATACAATCTCAAAGAAATTCCGGACCTGATTGAGGAATATAACCGCGGGAAGCTTCATATGGAAGATGCGACATTATCACTTGCACATATGAACGGAGTCCCAAGAGATCAAATTTCTCCTATTGTGACTGACATGTTGGCTGTAACAATGTCGAGTGCTTCATACAGCTTGACATATACATCTGCAGCGTACGATAACTTACGCAGGGAGTATTTCGGATAGTTGATCCAAAGTTGATTTGTATTACAATGAAATATATGTATTTAATATAGAATAACAATGTGTAATGGATTTTTCAACTTTTATATTCTGTTTACGATTTTATTATATTCTGCTTGCATTATAGTGTAATGGTCTAATCATATTTTTATCATCTCTCTAAGCATAAGCACGAATTCATTCTATCATGAACACTACTTGGACTGTAAAGTTTAATGTGCTTATTATATTGATGTTCATAAACTTGCATTGACATTGTTTAAATTTATAAGTTTGTATTTCAGACATATTCAGTCATGGCACCAGGTGGGAGATCAGGTTGTTCGTGCACTGGATTTACCCCTTCCACCCGTGATGTGACACAGACAGCATCGACGTCGGACGGTGCATCATAAGCATCTGATCCTTCGGTCCAGCATACACTGGGCACTGCATGTAAGTCTAGACATTTATTTAGTAATTTTTGTTTATGTTGTTACTTACATATTTCTTTTCATGACAGCATCTTCTACCAGCCGATGAGGACGTGGACCCACGCATGGGTTAGTTTTAGAGCGACTTACGCGTGAGGGTAGGGTGGCTGTAGAGTTCCCACAGGACTGCCTTAGACCTATTGGGGACAGTGCCAAACTGTTTTCGTCTGAGGTCGGTGTCCTATGCCGATCTCTGATCCCCGCCACCACCCCCCGTTGGACTGACGTGACAGATGATGTGCGACAACTCATCTGTCAACGCCTTCAGGTAAATTTTACTAAATTGAAATTTTCTTTTGTGAAAGTTCATTTATGGTTAAGTCCTATTCTTAATAAGTTTATTGCCTTAATCTATTATTTACAAAATTGCAGGATAAATTTGTCTTCGATTTGAAAATGCAGTCAACAACATGATCAGAGAGCGGTTTAAGGAGTATCACGGAGAGTTACACCAGCGGTACAAGCGGTGCAGGACGCAAGATGAGGCCGTACTGTCCGCACCACCGCACTTGACTACAGACAACTGGCGGATACTCTTCGAGAGATTTTCGTCGGAGGCTTTTCAGGTAATATTTACAAATTTACGATATCTTAAGGTAACAATTAAATTCACAATTAAATTCGCAATTGATAGCAATGTATTTTGTATAATGTGTTCAGAAGAGGAGTAGAATAAATTCTGCGAACAGGGAAAAGTTACAAGTGAACCACATAGCTGGTTCAAATTCATTTGTACGACATCGTTATGACATGGTAAGAAATTATTGATGATTATTAAGTTAATATATTATTTTGATTGGCATTTATTATAAGTTTTCTTTCCTTTCAATTGCGCAGCGAGATTCATTCACCGGCAGGAGCCTGGACCAGTAGACCTCTACAGAGGGACTCACTGTCGGCAAGCGACGGGATCTTGGGTTCATCTTAGAGCCAGTGACCATTGGGTAAAAATCTTTACTTTGTAAATTTTAATTGCATTGATTGATAATAATGTCATTCATGTCATTTTTTATGAAATTTCATATGTTTTCATTACAGGCGACGATGGACACGATACGCAGTCGGCCCACTCCCGATGGTAGTCAGCGGAGTGAGCCAGAAATCCTGAGTGATGTGCTTGGCACCTGTTCTGGATATGTGCATGGGCTTGGCCATGGTGCCAAGCTCATGACACCTACTAGAGGTGCCTCCAGCCGATCCGTAGCTGGTGAGAACGCTCTACGCCGAGCTGATATCGCAGAGAGAGAGGTTCAGCAGCTATGGGTCATCGTCGATGAGATTAGAGAGCAACTGAAGAGGCAGAGGGAGGAGGAACAGAGGCGTAGGGAGGAGGAGGAGCAGAGGCGTAGGGAGGAGGAGGAGAGGCGACGGGAGGAAGAGGAGAGGCGACGAGAGGAGCAGGAGAGGAGGATCGAGGAGTTGCGGCTGGAGCATGAGCGACGGATGCAGGAGATGTTTCAAGCTCTCGCTGCACGCTTCGGCACCGATGCCCCACCACCTCCGCCTTCATCTTTGTGATCATTTTTTTTAATATACGAATGTTAACTTATATGTATTTGTGCGTGGATGAATGTTGGTTATTTGTGGATGTGGAATGGATTATTTGTGTATGGATGGTGTAGTTTGTGTTTGTTCGTACGTATTTGGATGTGAATAGGATAAAAATGTATTATAGTATGTTTATTTACAGGTGTATAACAGGAATTGTTTCCTAAATTTTGAAAACAAATGGAACCGAGAAAAGGAATACTATTACCGACGAAATTTTTCGTAAGTAAAAAACATTGAAAAGTTTTTACCGACAAAATTTTTTGTTGGTAAAAAACTTCAAAAACTTTTACCGACGGATTTTTTCATAGGTAAAAAACATTTATCGACAAAATTTTTCGTAGGTAAAAACTTTTACCGACGAAACTTAAAAACCTTTACCGATGAAATATTTTGTAGGTAAAAGTCTTCAGCGACGAAAAATTTCGTCGGTAAAGGTTTTTTTACCGACGAATCACAATTTTCTCTGACAAAAAATCATATGCTTTTTCGACGATTTTTTTTGTCGGTAATGATTTTATTATTACCTATGAAATGATTTTTTGTCGGGAAAAGCCTTTACCGACGGCCTTTTTGTAGCCGCGAAAAATTTCATTGGGAAAAACATTTCCCGACGAAATTTTCCTAAAAACTGAGGAATTATTTCGTTGGTAAAAATGGAATTTCTTATAGTATGATTTATGCCATATTTCGTCATTAAAGCTTCAAACGAGCGGTTATAAAAAATGAGACCCTTCATCACTTATAATGACTCTATGTGTTCCAAACTGGGAAAGGATATTTTCTTTAAGAAACGAATGACTGGTTTATGGTCATTGTTCCGGCATGGAATCGCCTCGACCCATTTTGAAACATAATCGACAGCTAGCAATATATATAAATTTCTGAAAGAAGAGGGGAATTGACCCATGAAATTGATGCCCCAACAATAGAAAATTTTGATTGGTAAGATGGGATTGAGTGGCATCATATTTCAACGGGATATTCCTCCCAATTTCTAACAAGGCTCACACGTTTTACAAAACTCATGGGTATCTTTGAACATGGTGGGCCAATAAAACCCACATTGCAAAATTTTGGCTGTGGTCTTCTTGGTCGAAAAGTGACCACCACATGCCTTAGAATGACAAAATGAGATGATACCGTGTTGTTCATCATCGGGCACACATCTCCTTATGATTTGATCGGGACAATACTTGAATAAGTATGGGTCGTCCCATAAGACTTTTCTCACCTCGTTGAAGAACTTATCATTATCTTGCTTTTTCCAGTGTGTCGAAATTGTACCCGTAGCAAGATAGTGAGCAATGTCCGCATACCATGGAAATTGGGAGATTTTAAAGAGTTGTTCATCAGGGAACATGTCATTGATCGCTGTCGTCTCAGGGGAATCGGTAAGAACAAGTCTAGAGAGATGGTCAGCCACGACGTTTTTTACTCATTTCTTATCACGTATTTCTATGTCAAATTCTTAGAGTAGGAGGATCCATCTTAACAAGCATGGCTTAGCATCCTTCTTAGAGAGAAGGTACTTAAGCGCAGCATGGTCAGTGAATATGATGATCTTGGATCCAATCAAGTAGGACCTAAACTTGTCTAAAGCAAAAACTACGGCAAAAAGTTCTTTTTCTGTAGTAGTGTAGTTAGCTTGAGCCAAGTTTAAGGTTCTACTTGCATAGTAGATGACGCATAGCTTTTTCTCTTTTCTTTGGGTTACCACCGCCACAATAGCGTAGTCGCTTGCATCACACATAATTTCAAAGGGAAGGCTCCAATCAGGTGGTTGCATTATTGGGGCACATGTCAACATACCTTTTAGTTTGTCAAAGGCTTTTTGACAATCTTTAGTCCACTCGAATGAGTTTTCCTTTTGAAGGAGGTTACATAAAGGACAAGAGAGTGAACTAAAGTCCTTTATAAACCATCTATAAAATCCGGCGTGTCCCAAAAAGGACCATACATCTCGTACGCTCTTAGGTGGTGGAAGGTTAGAGATAAGATCGATTTTAGCTTTGTCCACCTCGATTCCATTTTGTGAGATGATGTGACCAAGTACTATTCCCTTTTGAACCATGAAGTGACATTTCTCCTAATTTAACACGAGGTTCTTTTCTTCACATCTTTTCAACATAGTTTTTAAGTGCATAAGGCACTCATCAAAGTTACAACCAAATACAAAGAAATCGTCCCTGAAGACTTCGAGAATCATTCCCACCAGATCAGAAAAATACTCAACATACAACGCTGAAAAGTGGCAGGAGCATTGCATAATCCAACAGTATCCTTCGTTAGGCGAAAGTGCCGAATGGACATGTGAATGTTGTCTTCTGTTGGTCCTCTAGGGCGATCTCTATTTGGTTATACCCTAAATACCCATCAAGGAAGCAAAAATGGGAATGACCCGCCAACCTTTCTAAAATTTGATCAACAAACTGTAAGGGGAAGTGGTCTTTCCTTGTGACCGTGCTTAGCTTCTTGCAGTTAATGCACATTCTCCAACCGATAGTGAATCTGGTTAGTACGAGTTCATTATTGGCATTGGCTACGACGGTTATTCCGGAGTTCTTAGGCACCACTTGAGTTGGACTCACCCATTGACTACTGGATATTGGGTAAATGATACCCACATCTGTTCGCTCGCCTCAAGTGTAAGGCTGCGATGTAGTAATAAAACTCGGCAAGACCGAGGTCGATCCACAGTGAATTGGATAACAAATTCTAAACTATTCTAGTAACTCAGTTTGCAATAGATAAGATATTCAATTGGAATAATTATGCTAAAACAGTAACTTAATGAAAATCAGTAGTTTAAGGTACTAAGGCATTCAAGGATCCACTTGTAGCAATCCCATGTCAATTCAATCAATCCAAGCAAGATACACAACTAGATTTGAAGTCCTATCTCCCATCTAGTTGGAAAATAAAGCATTAAACACATTCAATCGCATTCAAGTTGAACTTCCAAGTTCTAGTCCCATTCAATCAATGTAGAATTCAAAATCATAGCCTTCGGAGTAACAGCCATGCCTATGGACTATGGCCTGCTCAAGGATTACTATAATTCGAATCTAAACAAGCACCATATGATAATCTCAGAGAATTGCAAGGAATCCATGTCCGGAGCACATTAACTCTCATAAAACATCTCAAATTATCAACTTGACGAACTAAAATACATAAAAATCCAAACTTGAATTGAAAGTACTTGAATTAGCTGAATCAAATCATGAAATTAGCTACAAGCTTCACCTCTCAGCCTTAACTGAGAGATTTTAGCCGAGCATTGTCATACTACAACTAAAACTCAAATAAGAAAACATAAAAACTAGAAAAACCGGAGTTTGGAGGGTTGCAGACACTCCACAACAACTTCCGTCCTCTCCCACGACGTTCCTTGGCTTCTATGATGCCCTAGGAAGAACCCCTAGGTGTCCTTTTATTGTGAGGACGCTCAGTTGCGTCGGAATCTTTCAGAAACCGCGTAAGGATACGCAGTGCGTAGCAATTTTCGGAGCCAGAAATAGAAACTGCACGTTTTTGTATGTGGCCGACCGGTCGGACGACCGGTTAGACTGGCCTGGCCGACCAATCATGACTGGTCGGACCACTCTGTTTAACAGTCCAGGGGGTGCAGTGGACTTCCCACCATGATGGCCGACCGGTCAAGACCGGTCGAACTACATTATATTTTAAGTCCAGAGGTTTTCCCAACAGCCACCGACTTGTTGGCCGACCGGTCACGACCGGTCGGACCAAACTGGTCATGCGTCCAGCGAGCTCAGCATAGGCACCGACCAGTTGGCCGACCGGTCAAGACCGGTCGGAACAACTGGTCCTTCTTCCAATGGTTTCCATAGGCGTGGCTGACCGGTCGGACTTGCTATTCTTCTTCTTTTTCTTCTTTTCTCTATTCTCTTTTCATCCTCTTTCTTCTTCCTTCTTTGGTCCACCTTGGACCTTCATTCACAGGTTCTAAATGGACCCTTTTTGGTCTCCAATTGAGTGAAGTCTGCTCTCATCCCTACAATCACAAAACATGCGTTAGATGAGCCTTTTAATCATGAAAACCATGCATATAATGTGATGTAGTGGCTATGCAATGTATAAATTGGAGGTTCAACACACCCCCCAACCAGCTTTTTGCTAGTCCCGAGCAAAACATGCGTGAAACAATTTCAAACCTCCAAACCAACTCTCCTCCAGAAACCATGTTTCTATCCATTCCAAGACATACAAGTATAAAATTTGGAGAAATTAGGTGATAGAAGTTGAAACCTTAACTCTCAAAGCATAATAAGTGTCGACATGAAATTCCCGCTGATTGATTGATAAATAGAAGAACTGGAACAACTTCAACCTAGTGTGCATAGTGAAAGTTCATCTCATGAGTTTTTGAGATTATCTTCTTCGTGGATCAACTAAACTCTAGATCTCAAGGTGTAAAGAGCAACAACAAATCTATGATAGGAATTTGTCTTACCATCCTTCCGACGGATTTCACACTATGTCCCATTTCCGACTTCGGTTACGGGTAGACCATCCCCCGGTTGGTAATAGGTAGCCCTCTTCGGATATTTCCACCAATTTTCCATCATTCCCAATTTCATCCTTCCTTTTCCTTTTTCTTTTAAATTAGATAGGATTTTTAGAAATCCATATCTTTCGTTATTTTCCCATGGATAAGGATGGACAAAGTACCCCGGCTTGGTTTCTCAACACCTTTAAATCAAAGTCTAGCTAATCCACAAATCGCATAATCCTTTCAACCCATGAAAAGCATGTAATGTGAACTGGTGTAAAGAGTATTCAAATTTTCTATCAATCACAACAATAGGGAAACTAACATATAAAACCATTATGTTGGGAGAAATTCAAGACTTACAACATCACACACTTCGTATCTCCTCTTCTTATACTCATATCATCTCGAATGCATGGAAATAAAGTTTTCTAAAAGAGTTTTGAAATTTTAGAAAATTCGATAAAATTTGCGCATATGAGGCTCGAAATGTTACAACATGCTAGATGAAGGATCTCATCTCACCTCCCCAACCAAATCTTGCATTGTCCTTAATGTGAAAAGATATGCAATGAGCATGAACATGAGAGCAATGGTAAAATATACGAGAGTGAGAAGAATAGTACCTGAGAGAGCGATCATGGAAGTCTACAACCCAACAACTAAAGCTACTAAAACAGTAAAACTAAATAAAACTAAACCTAATCTATGGAAAGCAATAAAGACAACTAACCCGTCCTTGTAAAAAGAGGATCTCCATCAAACTAGGAGATCGATTATCATTATAACATCCAAAAGGACAAAGTTGAGTAGGATCATCAAGTGGTGTAACAAATTTTTCAGTAGAACTATCCAGCATCCTGCTTTGGTAAGTACATTAATGACATTGATCATTTTATCCCATGGAAAATCCGGCTAAAAAATTTCAGCGGGTTCTTCAACAAAATTGTCACATGTACTAGGAAAGGAGAATTGCATTGGTTGGAAATCATTAAATATGGATCTCCTTTCCTTCTTTTCTGGGAAAAAATTATTCAAGTATGGGTCATTCCAGAAGTGTTCTTCGGTTTGAACAAACAAAAGAGATGTGGAGACTTGTATTTCTTCTTCACAAGTCGATATGATCTCCACAAAATCAGATTTCACTGGTGCTTCCACAATTAAAATTTCAGTTTGGTGTTCTATGGAAGGAAGCTTTTTAGGCATCGGGGAGGTCTCTCTCAAAGCATGTACAATGTCCTGAATCATGGGATCATCCCAATCCTCAAAGTACGTTAGGCACTCCTCAAGTGTATAAGAGACTTCGTCGGAGGAAGTTTTCAGATTTGGACCCTTCATGTTTTCCTCCTTCTCAGAATTTTGTGTAGGTTGGAGTGGGTCCTCAACCTCTACACTTTCAAAAATTGGCCTCTCTGTAGGCAAGTCAAGCACCAATTCTTCCAAATCCTGCATAACAAAGTTGTGTAAATCAGAAATTGGTGACTTGTCAAGTAAATTTTATGAAATTAACACTTCCAAGGTCGTATTAAGATTAGAATTGGATTCATCCTTAGAATGTGTCAAACATGTCCCCAAGCTTTCAAGTAGATCATGTTGGAAAAACCCCCAATCATCCATAGATTCTATCATGTTTACCTCATGGGGGCCATCATTGTCGTCCCAATCCTCAAAGGGATCAAAGCTAACAACATCTAGAGGATCAAAATTCTGCCTTAAAGCGAACTCCTCTTCCACGATTGAATCAATCAAATCAACCTCGTGGACATCATCATCATCCCTATACCTTTTGCCTAAGTGGAACACATTCACCTCCAACGTCATGTTCCCAAAGGACATTTGCATCACTCCATTCTGGCAATTTATGATTGCGTTTGATGTAGCAAGGAATGGGCGGCCTAGAATCACCGGTATTTGGGTGCTAGCATCCATGACCGGTTGTGTGTCCAAGACAATGAAATCTACCAGGTAGTAGAATTTATCAACTTGGATTAGCACATCCTCAACTATCCCTCTCGGTACACGGATGGATCTATTAGCGTGTTGCAATGTGATTTTGGTCGGTTTTAATTCACCAAGACCCAATTGCTCGTATACCGAGTATGAGATCAAATTCATGCTTGCCCCCAAGTCTAGTAATGCACGCTCAATCCGGTAGTCTCCAATGATACATGAAATTGTGGGATTACCGGGATCTTTGAATTTTGAGGGGGTCTTTTGAGTGAGAATGGCACTTACTTGCTCATTTAAGAAGGCCTTTTGCTGCACACTATATTTACGTTTGGTTCTGCATAGGTCCTTTAGAAACTTGGCATAGGAGGGAACTTGTTTGATGGCATTAAGCAAGGGAATGTTGATCTTGACTTGCCTAAAAATCTCTAGAATATCATGAGAGTTTGGGAGAGATTTTGGGGCAACCAATCTCGGAGGGAATGGTGCTACGGGCTTGTAAATGCGTTCCGTTTCTTGTGGGGCTAAGTTAGATCCATCCTCATCCTCAGAATTTACCGGATCATTAGGCTTGTTGGCCTTCACCAGAATAGATTTGTCAATTTGTTTACCACTTCTAAGAGTGGTGATGGATTTGGCTTGCTCCATGTGTTGGTTGGAAGGATTAGGAATGCTCACTTCACGTACTTGCTTTGGATTGGGCTGAGGTTGGGCCGGAAAGGTCACTTCCCTAGCATTCAAGCGTCCTTTAATCTCATCAACCGAGACTTTAAGCTCTAGAAACATTTGCTGATTTGTTTGATTGATTTGCGTTTGCCCTTGTATAAACGCTTTCAAGTTATCCTCCATTGAGAACTGAGGTGGAGCCATATTTTGCATGGGTGGCCCTCCTTGAGAGTTGGTAGGATTTCCTGTAGGAGCATTCTTCCAACTGAAATTTGGGTGGTTCTTCCAACTAGTATTGTACGTATTACCCACCGGTCCATTGAAAGGCCGTTGATACCCATATGTGGCATTTGCATGTTCATGTAACACTTCTTGAAATGCAGGAATTGTGGGACAATCTTGCGTAGCGTGTAAATCGGTGTGACAAATCCCACATATGGTCTCAATAGCTTCATTGGACTTTGGAACTCCACTTTTACTAAGTTTCATGGCCTCGATCTTCCTTATGAGGTTGGCTATCCTTGCATTCACGTCATCTTCCTCCTTAAGGATATAGATCCCTCCTTTCTCTTTCTCTTGAGTAGGCTTGGGGTTATTGGGTTTATCCGAGGTATCCCAAGATTGGGCAATTCAGCCAACATGTCCAAATAACTCTAAGCCTCATCTGGATTTTTGCTCATAAACTCGCCATTGCACATCATCTCTACAAATTGGTGCATATTGGAACTTAATCCATCATTGAAAAAGTTTATAATTCGCCAACTCTCATAGCCATGATGTGGGCAAGCAAGTAGGAGGTCCTTAAACCTCTCCCAACATTGGAAGAAAGATTCACCCTCTTTAGCCGAAACATTCATTATGGCTCTTCGAAGGGTATTCGTTTTATGAGCCGGGAAGAACTTTTTTCAAGAATTCCCGGGTCATCTCATTCCATGACCCAATCGAATGTGGTCTAAGAGAGTGAAGCCAATCTTTGGCTCTTTCTTTCAATGAAAAGGGAAAGAGTTTAAGTTTAATGGTATCTTTTGAAACATTGGTGTATTGCAAGGTAGCCACCACTTCTTCGAATTCTTTTAAGTGAAGATATGGCCTATCAGAATCTAGCCCATGGAACTTTGGTATAAGTTGAATTACACCCGGCTTTATGTCAATGTTTCCCCCATTTGGTGGTATTACACCCGGATTTCTTTCAAGAGGGTGTAATTGCACGGGCTGGTTGGAGGTAATCCCGCAATGATCTCATTGGAGGAACGTTATGTACCTCATTCTCTCCTACTCCCTCTTGATTTGCGTTTGTAGTTGGAGTGGGAGAGGGAGGATTCCTTAAAGGTGTTTGATCCATACTCCCCAAACTTTCACAACGTACTTGGTAATTTCGGACTCGTCTATGGACTGACAATGGTCCAGCTAAACCACCTTCGGATTGGAGATGATTAGAGTGGTTACGTTCCCAACAGGACATAAACCACTCAACTAAAACTAAGCTATTCCTAAATCCTAGAAATCTGAAATTAATCTGAAAATTGGAAAAGATCTGCAAAAAGCTAAGTTAGAAGGATATTACCCGATGTGCTTGAACTAGAGAAGAAATCCTACAAAACAAACGATTTTGATTAGTTCTAAGAAATAAAAAAAAACCCTATCTAATTCTACTTCTACATCCACTAAAACAATTTGAAAATCGTTATCTAAATTCCCCGGCAATGGCGCCAAAAACTTGTTGGCTCGCCTCACGTGTAAGGCTGCGATGTAGTAATAAAACTCGGTAAGACCGAGGTCGATCCACAGGGAATTGGATAAAAAATTCCAAACTATTCTAGCAACTCAGTTTGCAATAGATAAGAGATTCAATTGGAATAATTATGTTAAAACAGTAACTTAATGAAAATCAGTAGTTTAAGGTACTAAGGCATTCAAGGATCCACTTGTAGCAATCCCATGTCAATCCAATCAATCCAACAAAGATACACAACTAGATTTGAAGTCCTATCTCTCATCTAGTTGGAAAATAAAGCATTAAAAACATTCAATCCCATTCAAGTTGAACTTTCAAGTTCTAGTCCCATTCAATCAATGTAGAATTCAAAATCATAGCCTTCGGAGTAACAGCCATGCTTATGGCCTATGGCCTACTCAAGGATTACTATAATTTGAATCTAAACAAGTACCATATGATAATCTGAGAGAATTGCAAGGAATCCATGTCCGGAGCACATGAACTCTCATAAAACATCTCAAATTATCAACTTGAAGAACTAAAATAGATCAAAATCCAAACTTGAATTAAAAGTACTTGAATTAACTGAATCAAATCATGAAATTAGCTACAAGCTTCACCTCTCAGCCTTAGCTGAGAGATTCTAGCCGAGCATTGTCATCCTACAACTAGAACTCAAATAAGAAAACATAAAAACTAGAAAAATCGGAGTTTGTAGGGTTACAGACACTCCACGACGACTTCTGTCCTCTCCCACGACGTTCCTTGGCTTTTGTGATGCCCTAGGAAGAACCCCTAGGTGTCCTTTTATAGTGAGGATGATCATTGGCGTCGGAATCTTCCAGAAACAGCGTAAGGATACGCAGTGCGAAGCAATTTTTGGAGCCAGAAATAGAAACAGTACGTTTTTGTATGTGGCCGACCGGTCGGACGACCGGTCAGACAGCCTGGCCGACCGGTCATGACCGGTCGGACCACTCTGTTTAATGGTCCAGGGAGTGCAGTGGACTTCCCACCTTGATGGCCGACCGGTAAAGACCGGTCGGACTACATTATATTTTTAGTCCAGAGGGTTTCCCAGCAGCCACCGACCTGTTGGCCGACCGGTCAAGACCGGTCGGACTACATTATATTTTTAGTCCAGAGGGTTTCCCAGCAGCCACCGACCTGTTGGCCGACCGGTCACGACCAGTCAAACCAAACTAGTCATGCGTCCAGCGAGCTCAGCAGAGGCACCGACCGGTCAAGACCGGTCGGCCAACTGGTCCTTCTTCCAGTGGTTTCCAAAGGCGTGGCCGACCGGTCGGACTTGCTATGCTTCTTCTTTTTCTTCTTTTCTTTATTCTCTTTTCTCCCTCTTTCTTCTTCCTTCTTTGGTCCACCTTAGACCTTCATTCACAGGTTCTAAATGGACCCTTTTTGGTCTCCAATTGAGTGAAGTCTGTTAATGCAAAGATTTGTCAATTACCATGGTTAGTGTGTCGTCAAGTCCCTGGCGGCTGAAGACAGTTTTCCTTGCGGCTGAAGACAGAAGCTTCTCGAAGATCAAGCCAGCTTCAAGCCTCTCCACCCAAACCTTTGATCCCAAAACCTTCTATAGATGGCCCAAAACCTTTCTAGGCACACCCTTAGCACCATCTATAGCTCACCTTCCATTAAGATCAGCAATGGAAAGGTTCTTGGAAGCAGAAGTTGCCTTAAAATTGAAAAACTATAAGTCTGCTCCCTCCGATACATACCCGATCCATCGGAGAATAGTCCGATAGATGTCCGATCAATCGGACATTGTGTCCGATCCATCGGAAAATAGTCCAGTTACATTGCAAACTCTCTGGGCACTTTTTCGAGCCATCGGAGGATTGTCCGATCCATCGGACAGTGTGTTCCGATCAATCGGACTGTATGTCCGATCAATCGTGCAATTGTCCAGCAAATATATAAAAAACTCTCTGGACTCTTTTACGATCAATCGGAGGTCTGTCCGATCCATCGGACAGGGCTCTCCGATCCATCGGACATAGATACGATCCATCGGAGGAATTTCCAGAAAAATTACATCAACTCTCTGGAAGAAATTCCGATCAATCGGACCATCTGTCCGATCAATCGGACAGGGTATTCCGATCAATCGGAACTAAGTCCGATCAATCGGAGGACCTGTTTTCAAGCAAAATTCAAATTTGACTAAAACTTATGTCCGATCAATCGGAACCTATCGAGCTGACCGTTTTCTGACCGTTGAATGGCATAATCTATTTATAGAACTCGGTTGGATCTTGCCCAACACACCTTAAGCACCATCTAGGGTTTGAGTGAGCCTTCTTCTCGAGATCCCCTTCTTCCAAACCCTTAGATTTGTTGAGTTCATTCTTCAATCCATGTTGATCTGACCAACATTGATTAAGCATTCAAAGCTTGGATTGAAACATGAACTCAACCCCTCTTTAATGGCATCTTGACCTACCTCTCATAGACATTCTCTTGTCATCAATGCCATTAATGGTGGTATAGGTAGAAGCTTTCCTCATATAAAAGCCATATCCCAAAATAGCCTCAACCTAACCTCAATCCCTCACCTTGGAATCTACAATGGGTCATTCGGAGCAAGGTTGCTGATCGAGGGAGCTGAAGAAGACGTCTTCCGTACAAGCCGAAGCTTCTTCAACAAAGGCATCATCAAGGGACTCAATCAACTAAGTATATTTAGTCTTTCGAGTCCAAGAAACCTCCTCAAGTTGAGGTTTGGGTTTCAGAGTTTGAAGACCCAAACTCGGTAGAGTCCTTGCGTAAGACAAGTCCTTGAGTAAGACAAGCCCTTGTGTAGGACTAAGTGGTCATGGATTAGTCCTATGGAAGGATGAATCCATGTGTTGAGTCGTAAGTCCTTTTGTAGGCTGTTAAGGTTTATGGTTAACCTCATTTAAAACCATAGTGATAGTGAAATCCGGCCACTCAAGGAGTGAGTGGATCAGCCGGGAGTGGAGTAGGTACATAACCGAACCACTATAAAAATCCCTTGTTGTGTGGTGAATGGATGAACTGATTTACTTTTTTCAAATGTGCTTTTATTGATTTATACTTTGCATATCTGGTGTTTGATGAAAGTGCTCTAAGAATACTTTGTATTGAGAAATTTAAAAAGTGTCCTATTCACCCCCCTCTAGGACAAGATAACTTGTTTCTTGCTTCTACAACAGCGGTAATCAAACTTATACCGCATTTTCAAAGTCTGCTCTCATCCCTACAATCACAAAACATGCGTTAGATGGGCCTTTTAATCATGAAAACCATGCATATAATGTGATGTAGTGGCTATGCAATGTATAAATTGGAGGTTCAACAACATCCAATAGTTTCACCACTTTGGCCTGAACCACGTCCTTCATGTTTGGATTGAGGCGTCTTTGTGGTTGCCTAGATGTCTTGGCATTTTCCTCAAGGTGTATGCGATGAGTACAAATCAGTGGGTTTATGAGTTTGAGATTCGCAATTGACCATCCGATGGCGCCCTTATGCTCTATTAGAGTGGCAATTAGCCTACTCTCTTGTTCCTCATCCAAGTGAAAGAAATCACCACCAGATATGTCACATCTCGACCTAAGTATACATATTTCAAATCACTTGGTAATGGTTTTCGGTCGAGCTTCGGTGCCTTGATATTGGATGGAAGAGGCTTGTTCTCATTTAAGGGTAAAGGTTCAAATAGTGCCTTCCATCTTTTGTTATCAAGTGTCGGCATAACATCCAAAACGGCATCTGTTTACGTTGCGTTTTGTAACAGGTCCTCCAGACATTCACCTTCCTTCCAAGCGATTTCTTCCTGAACCTGAAAAGAGACAGAGGAAAAACTACGGGTGGCCGGCGTCCAGCCGTTGGCCCTCCGATGCTTAAGTTAGATAGGGTAGGGCTATAAAGAGAGGAAAAAGATTATCGGGCTTAAAGATTGAATACCTTTATCATTTGTAGAGTCACCTATTTATAAAAATCTGAGCGATCCAGTCTGTTACGCAATATGTTAGGATTACTGCTGATTTTAAGGGATAAGATGCTTATCTTGTTAATCCTTAAGTAAGGGGATAACCTAAGATTTCCAGACGTCTAGTTGATTACGTCTCTTGATGGATATGTTCGAAGCTATGAATAGAGACAAGCCAAAACTGGCTTATATGGGCTACTGGTACTATGAGACGAGGGACGTCCTTGCTAGAGACCAGAGACCAGGACCGTTCATATGTCAGGAGCTACTCATATGAGGGGGCTGCTCATATCAGGAGTGCTCGTATTTTTGGGACGCGACCCCTTCGACGAGCACAAGCCGAGTTGGTCGCATTTTGGGATGCGACCCCTTTCGACGAGCACGAGCCGAGCTGCTCGCATTTTGGGACGTGACCCCTTCGACGAGCAGGAGCCGAGCTGCTCGCATTTTGGGACGCGACCCTTTTCGACGAACAGGAGCCGAGCTGCTCGCATTTTGGGACGCGACCCCTTTCGACGAGCACGAGCCGAGCTGCTCGCATTTTGGGATGCGACCGTGATTCCTCTTGATCATTCTTTGATCGCATCTCTTAGGAGGCCAAATTTATCTATAACAACTGCCCCCCAAACCCTTGGCGTTTGAGGAGCTATGCCAAGGGTTTTATTTGTATATGTAGCCGACTGTTGGGAAAGAATCGTGCATGAGTTATTTGATGTGGTTCTAAATTTATGATGGCCAGCTTTACGCAGCTTTTCAACCGTAAGAGGTGAAGCGTCGCTTGCCACGTGTCTCCGTAATTAATGCTTGCGCCCGTTCGTCTATCGTGCCGGATGAGAGGCCGCTGCGTGTCAACCAAATCAAATGAAATGATTGCGTATAAATATCGAATCCTGCAGGGTTTTCTTCATTTTCGAACTTCTGCTGTAGAAGAGTTCTTCTTTCTTCTTCTTCTCTGTTTTCGGAGCAAACCTCTTCGCTGAGGTAGTCTTTCTTCCCATTCTCCTTTTCTCCTATCTTGCTTTTTCTTTTACAATGGCGGGGGTTTCGGATGAAGAGGTCGTCCCTCTGGGAGATGATACCCCCGATTCATCAGAATCCAACAATGCTAGAGTACCGGCCGGGAGGTATTCTGCCGCCGGTTATTCCTCAATAATAACGGAAGAAAAGCTCTCTAGCCTTCGGGAGAGATATCGGGTCCCGGACTCCGTTAGTTTCAGGTTACTGGGGAGAGGGGAGACGGTCGATGCACCACCACCAGGCTGTATAGCCTTTTATGAGTATTTTTTCAAAGTCGGCGTGCGTCTTCCCCTTCACCCTTTCGTCCAGAATTTCCTACACACTTATAAGATTGCCCCCGGCCAACTTATCGTAAACGGCTGGCGGGTGCTTATAACTGCCTTCGTTCTCTGAAATCAAGCGGGTAACGATGAGTTAACCGCTGAGGAGTTTCTGAGGTTATTCTAGCTAAAAAGGGCCCCAGCTAGCGAGGGTTGGTATTACCTTTGTTTCTGGCACCGAAACAATTTTATTTTGGGAAACCCCTCCTCCAATTGCCCTGGATGGAGGAAAAAATGGTTTTACGTCTCCGGCAACTAGGAGTCCGAGGTGGGCTCCGACCCCAAAGGCCATAATGTTAACCGCTACTTTGGCGAAGGTGGGTTAAGTTTCTGCCCGTTTTTCTGAAAGAAACAAAAAACTTTGCTCTGTTTTGACTAACGTACCTTCCCTTTTTTCCTGTAGGCATTCTGACTGGTGCGAGGCCAAACTTGCGAGGAGGACTTAACGAAAAGTTAGTAAGGGTCTCCAAGCTCCCAGCGGCTGCACGCAACGTTAACATTGCCTTAGACCCACGTCACCTCTGCGCCGCGGGCTTGATTTCTCGAGAGGACATGGTGAACGTAGGCGACAAGAGGGGGGCATTGGGGATGCTCCCCCGTCTGAAGGGTGTGGCCTCGAAGAGGCAAAAGAAGTCGGCGGATGGTCCTTCAGCCACGCCTGTTCCAGCAGAAGGGTCTGCTCGCGGCGCACAGCCGCGTGTTGCTGCACAAGGGGGGGTTGCCACGACCTCTCGCATGACGGCAACCCCTCCGACTACTGCGACCCCTCCGGTTGGCACTCATAGCCAGTCAGTAATCGAAGTTGTTGATAATTCGCCGAAATGCGATCGAAGGGAGGGAGGCCTCTCTCCGAAGGGGACAGCATGCGAGCCTATTGTTGCTCGCGAATCAGTGACATCCGCCTCGGGTGCTGCGAATGCTCGCGAGGCGGGCTCCAGTGAGATGGTTGTAGCCCAACCCTCTGGGTCGGGAGTCTTTGTTATCCCATCACACTTGCACCCAATATGCGAGTTTATGTATAACATCTCCCCCAGCTCCTTCAGGGGCCTCCCTGAGCAAAGCCTAGAGGCTCTTTCTACTGATATTGGGGTGAGATTGATTCAGGT
>PVNU02003764.1:0-84722 GCA_003013855.2 Liriodendron chinense | reverse complement strand
AAAAATATAAACTAGAACTAGAAAAACTCGAAAAATGGAGTTGTAGAAGTTCCCTTTGATCTTCTCCACCTCAGCATAATCGAGACTCTTCTAGGATGCCCTAGGAAGAGAGTAGAGGTTCCCTTTTATAGAAAAAAGTCTGCCACCACCTCGGATTTGCGTAAGAATTTACGTAGTTATAGACAGTTTCAATTGATACTTCGATCGATCGTAACTATTTCGATCGATCGAAATTCTTTCTAGAGAGTTGCAGACTTTTTTGCATAATTTTTGATAGGATTTCAATTTATTAGAATAATTTCCGATGATGCTTCGATCGATTGGAACTAATTTTGATTGATCGAAATTTCACTCTAGCAATATTTTAGGGTCATTTTCTGAACTTTTTGCATCTTACTTTTCTGGCCCTGCAGCTCTGTACTTTGATGTTTTTGGTCATTTTAAGTCGTTAACTTGATTTCTCTAGGGCTTTTTCTTCACTTCTTTGGCTTATCAAAGCTTGGTCTTCTAATCACTCCAAATCCTTTAAATTAACAATAAATCCATGACATCTCTCTCTTTTACCTATAAACACAAAAATAAGCATAAGTTCTTAACATAAACAACTTAAACTATGAAGTTGTGCTATGAATTGGGGTTTAAATATGCACAATTCAGAGCTCAACAGTCATACCACATCCTGGTGGTCACAAGGCCCAAGGTCAACCTTCTGTCATGGTCGAGCCAGCTTCTGAAGATTGACTGTAGCCATGTTAACCTCTAGGTTAGATGGAAACATATTATTGTCAATCAACATTACTTCCTTTTCTTTTTTAGGGAATTTCAGCAACCTCCGATCAATATTATCTGTTGTTGAATAAAGTTGTTCGTCGAAGGAAGTTGAAGACTACAGACCTCGAACGTCTTTATGGTCATGCATATACGACCCGCGAGCGCCCCCGGTTTCTATAAATCATGAGCAGATAAGCCGTCTAGCGAGCTTACGCGGCCACATCTCATGTTTTGGACAAGCCTGCTCATTAACTGGTGAACCCCGTTATCCGAGCAGCCTTGGTCTCTGGTCATCGAGCGGGGACACTCCCGTTATTCGAGTAGCCCTGGTCTCTGGTTGTCTGGTAGGGACGTCCTTCGTCTCATAGTCTCAGCAGCCCACATAGGCCGGTTTTGGCTTATTTCTATTCATAGCTCCGAACCATAGGGAACCTCCATCAAGGAACGTAATAAGCTTGATGTCTAATTCATCACGCTAGCTCCTTATCTGAAGATTAATAGGATAAGCACCTTATCCCCTGAAGTTAGGAGTGATATTAGCAGCTTACATAACAGACTGGATTATTAGGATGCACATAAATAGATGGTCTCATAGATGGTAAAGGTACATAACATCTAATCCCACGTTTCACGCTTCATCTTACTCTCAAGCCATTTCTAACTTAAGCTTCAGAGGGCCAACGGCCAAGCGCCAGCCACTCTTAGTTTTTCTCTTTGGCTTTCAGGTTTGGAGAGTAGCTCAATTCGAGAAGTGCGTATAGAGGGGAGGAACTTGTTATCAGAATCTGACATTAACAGATTGGCGCCGTCTGTGGGAACGAGTATTCAATTCGTTCTCATTATCGATTGTTACCTCCCACTATGCCTCCTAAGAAAATGACTCATCCTTCCACCTCAAAGCAAATGCTGCCTCCAGCAGATGTTCCTGAGCCAAATCCTAACCCCCCTGAAGCTGCACCGCCAAGAATTCCTCCGGGGCGGCCCAACCCACCTGATTCTGTACCGCAAAATCCATTCTAAGATATATCTGGTGGTTTCGATAGTATTATGCGCTTTATAAGGGATACACTCCTTACTCTCCAAGCTGGATTTCAAACCCTCTCTAATTGGTTTGACCAACACTTTCCTGAATTGCAGCAAGCTCCGGAAGGACCGCCATTTCAACCTGCACCTGCAACTTCTAGACACTCTAGAAGAACCGCAAGTTCAAGCAAACCCTCCCCCAAACCGTATCTTTCACGGCAATCAAATTCCTAATCAACACCTGCAATCTATCTATTCTAGTGCTTCTCGACAACGTCAATCTGAAGAACAACTTGATGTCGAAACATCCAGTTATACTTTGCCCTGGGAAGGAGATCTCAGGAGAATCGAGGACCGTTTCACTATATTGAACAGCGATATCAGTCTAACCTCCCGACTTCCACTTTAGCATCAATCCATCGATCTGAACCTCCTTTTACTTGCGAGGTAATGGAGGCTTCTTTGCTTAAAAAGTATCGAACGCCCAGCGTTGTTCCATATACCGATATCGGTGATCCCCTTGAACATCTAGAGATGTACAAATCTCTTATGGAGCTAGAAGGATATAGCTCGAAAATTATGTGCAGGGCCTTTTCTTTAACTCTAAATGATGCAACACCTACTTGGTTTAATGGTCTGAAGCCTCGATCCATAGAATCTTTCTCTCAGTTATCGGATCTTTTCCTTTCCCAGTTCATGGGAAGCATCCGTACCAGAAAACCTACTTCTCATCTTTCAGATCTAAAGCAGCAGCATGGAGAAACAATTAAAGAATTCACAGTTCGATTTACGATAGAAGCAGTCCAAACAGAGGGTTATATTGAAGATAAGGGTCTCACTGCCCTTATAGCAGGCATTACGAGTGAAATTTTTTGATTCGCATTGGATAAAAATCCTCCTAAAATGATGATCGAGTTTTAGGCCAAAGCTAAAAAATATATTAACGCTGAAGAAGTAGCCTTGGCTTGTCATAGTATTCAGGGAAAGAAACAAAAGTCTGAGGAAATTTCTTAGAAAGTATCGGCGTGATCGACGAGATTGCTCTCCTAAGAAGTCTTATCCTGGAAAGTATCGCAATTATACGCCTCTTAATCAATCTCCAGAAAAGGTACTGATGGAGAACATAAGTCATATGTTAAATGGCCTCTGAGGATTAAATCGGATCCCGAAAAAAGAGACAAGAGGAAGTTCTGTTACTTCCATAAAGACCATGGGCATAATACCCAAGACTGTATATCTCTTAAATACCAGATTGAAGCCCTCATTCGAAAGGGACATCTTCGATACTATGTCGCACGACAAGACCATTTGCCCAAAGGATTTGATCCCCCAACGCATCATGAACATTAAGCGCGAAGGAAAAAGTCACCGCAACATCATCCTTCACAGGAAGATGCCAAACCTGTGGGTGAAATTCAGATCATTGCAGGTGGTCCGACTTGTAGAGGAGATTCCCAAGCCTCAAGAAAAGCATATACTCAAAAGGCGTGCCAAAAGCCTCAGCACATTTACTGGGTGTAGAAATCATCCAGCACGTCAAGTTTGAGCCATCATCAAATCTCTTTCTCTCATGAAGATGCTGAAGGAATTCATTTCCCTCATGAGGATTCCATCATAGTAGCGTTAGAGGTATTAAATTATTTAACTCACTGTATTATGTTGGATACAGGTAGCTCTGCAGATGTCCTTTATCTTGAAGCTTTCAACAAGATGACTCTTGCTAGAAATCTACTCAAAGCAGTCTCAACCTCCCTTGTCAGTTTTGGGGGTGAGGTGGTAACACCAGAGGGGAGTATTGACCTTCCCGTCACATTCGGAGAAGCTCCGACCAAAGTCACTATTTTCATTAACGTCCTTATGGTTGATCAAAATTCGGCATACAATGCCATCTTGGGCCGACCCTCGCTCAATAAGATATGATCAGCTCTACACCCCCTCTACTTGTACATCAAGTTCCCCACTCTAAACGGAGTAGGGCTAGTTCGAAGGAACCGAAAAAAAGCTCGGGCATGCTATGAAATCGCGGTACAAAATAAAAAAAATATCCAAGCAGCTCCTATTATAGCGATCTCAAGAGATTCAAAAAAATTCTCCGACAACAAAAAACCTGGACCCAAGGGATGATACATATTAGGCAGGAGCTCCTAGAGAAGAAACGGTCGAAATTTAGTTATCTAAGGACGATCCTTCCAAGAAGGTCCATGTCAGATCATCTCTGGATTGCATCTTCCGAGTCTATCTGACTGATTTTCTGGTCGAATATCAAGAAGTAGTCGCCTAGTCTCATAAGGATATGCTAGGTATCGACCCCGACGTCGCAGTTCACCGCTTGAATGTTGATCCAAAATTTAAACATATCCATAGTGTCAATGAGCGTTCACAGCTGAAAGGCAGATGATCATTCTCATGCGCAAGGCAAACGGTAAGTGGAAGATGTGAATAGATTACTCCGATTTAAATAAGGCGTGCCAGAAAGGATAGCTTCCCAACTCCCAGCATCGACCAATTAGTCGATTCAATAGTAGGACACGCCTTGCTCAACTTTATAGATGCCTATTCTGGTTACAACCAGATCGTGATGCATTCATCTGATTGTGAGAATACTGACTTTATCACTGATTGATGTCTGTACTATTATAAAGTGATGCCTTTCGGTCTAAAAAATGTCGGGGCCACCTATCAACGCCTAGTCAACAAAATGTTCGCTGCACAGATTGGCAGGAACATAGAAGTGTACATTGATGATATGCTCGTAAAAAGTGTTGTAGCCAATGATCATCTTGCGGATCTCTGAGAAGCCTTCGATCTGATGAGAAAGTACCAGATGAAGTTGAATCCAGAAAAATGTGCTTTTAGGGTGTCCGCTGAAAAATTTCTTGGGTTCATGGTTGGTCAGCGGGGGATCGAAGCAAACCCTGAAAATATTAAGGCTTTGATTGAAATGTAATCTCCCTCCCCTCTCAAAGAAGTTCAACGATTGGCTGGTTGTATTGCATCTTTAAATAGGTTTATTTCACGTGCCTGCAATAAATGCCTTTCTTTCTTCATGCTACTCCGTACGATTGCAAAATCCAACTGGGCATGGACCCAACAATGTGAAGAAGCATTTCAGTAACTAAAATAGTATATGAGCATGCCTCCCATCTTATCAAAGCCTGTTCCACATGAGCAGCTCTTTCTTTATTTATCTGTATCTTCCATGGCCGTTAGTGCCTCCTTAATAAGAGAAGACTCCGGGGTGTAGAGGCCCGTTTATTATGTCAGTCGAGCAATAGTGGATGCTGAAACCTGATACTCCGATATGGAGAAACTCACTTTGGCATTAGTGACAGCAGCACGGAAGCCACGGCCTTATTTTTAGGCCCATTCTATAATAGTACCTACCAATCATCCGTTGAGGCAAGTCCTTAAAAAACCTGAAGTATCTGGGCGATTAAATAAATGGGCGATTGAACTTGACGAGCACGATATTACCTTCTACTCACAAACTGCTGTAAAGGCCCAAGCCGTAGCAGACTTCATTGCCGAATTTACATATTCGACCCCTACTATTCCTACCTCCAGCGATGACCCGCTGGAGAGCGAGCAAGCACCTTACTTGTTTTATGTAGATGGATCATCATGCTCCTCTGGTAGTGGAGCTGGATTAATCCTAATTGCTCCTGACGGATCGCAATTTCAATATGCTTTGCATTTCGACTTTCGTGCCTCAAATAACGAAGCGAAATATGAAGCCTTAATTGTCAATCTCGAATTAGTAGGTATACTCACGATAAGGAACCTGCTCATTCATAGCGACTCTTAGCTCGTCGTAAATCAAGTACTCAATGAATTTGAGATGAAAGAAGAGCGGATGGCTTTGTATAAATCCAAGTACTTATCCTACTCGCGAAATTGAACAAGTATAAAATAATTCATATTCCTCGAGAGAAGAACAAGCTTGCGAATTCTTTGGCAAAATTAGCTTTTACACCTGAGTCCAATCTGACGCAAGCTGTTCCTATCGAGCATCTCTATACTCTAAGTATTGACCAAGTCGCTCCAGAGAAGGTTGTCACATTGCATTTAACTTCATGTTGGATGGATCCCATCAACCTTTACCTCTAAAGTGGATAACTCCCAGATGGTAAAAAATTAGCCCAACAAATTTGCTATCATGTTGCCAGGTACATCTTACAAAATGAAAAATTGTTACGAAAAAGTTGTACTTTACCGTATTTAAGATGTCTTCATCTAGAAGAAGCACACCATGTTCTAGATGAAATACATCAGGGGGCATGTGGTAATCATCCCAAAGGACTGTCTCTAACGTACAAAGCAATGAGGCAATGATACTATTGGCTTACTATGAAGGCAGATGCCATTGAATTCTCAAAGAAATGTGACAAATTTCAACGATATTCTCCAATCCCTCATTTACCGTCTGAATAAATGACGCCGATGGATGGCCCTTGGCCTTTCTCTCAATGGCGAGTTGATATAATCGGACCACTACCCATGGGAAAAGGACAAAACAGGTTCGCAAATTGTGACAGTCGATTATTTCACCACATGGGTCTAGGCGGAACCTCTAGCCACCATCACCGAAAAGGAAACTACTAAATTCATATGGAGGAATATTATATGCCATTATGGACTCCCCCATACCATAATTTCCGACAATGTAAGACAATTTGATAATGCCGCATTCTCTGAGTTTTACAAGAAATGGAAGATATGTAATATTCGAACTTTTCCATATCATCCTCAGGTTAACGGTCAAGTAGAAGCGGTTATTAAAATTATCAAGCACCATTTGAAGACTAAGCTTAGTGAACGTAAAGGTATGTGGCCAGAACTCCTACCAGAAGTCTTATGGGCTTATAGGACGACAACTCACACTTCAACAGGAGAAACACCTTTCTCTCTGACATTTGGCACTGAAGCAGTCGTCCCCGTAGAAGTTAAAGTACCCACTCATCGAGTAGAATATTATGAAGTAGCGCATAATGAAGAAGGTTTAAAACTTCACCTCGATCTCCTAGAAGAAAAAAAAGACATATCTCGTCTTCAAGCAGTGGCCTATCAATAACGTATAGCCCGTTACCATAATTTAAAGATCAAGTCTAGGGCTTTTCAGCTCGGTGACTTGGTGCTCAGACAAAACATCGGAACGGCCACTCGGTCGCTGGATCCTAATTGGGAAGGCCCGTATCGAGTCATCAAGGTTGTTCGACCAGGTACATATTATCTGGAAGAAATACGAGGAAGACCCCTATGTCGCCCTTGGCACGTGGAACATTTACTCCGATATTTTCCATAAAGCATTCATGATGAGAATATCGGATCATATCTAAATAAAGATGATCTTTTTCATTCTAGTTGTTCAGCTATGGAACCTATAACTTGGTCGCTACTCCATTTTTGGACCTGAATAGCATTGAAGAGAATATAAACATTCTCTTGACTAAGTTATCTGCTCACGACAGAGACAAAGACTCAATTGATAGGCTAGCCTATCTCTATGCAGACATGGTCGCCAAGACCTTCCTAATTGAGCCCAACTTATTTTCGTGAGTTGAGTAAAACATTCAAGTATGAATTCGTTCCCATGAATCTACAAAGAGAAGGCAAAGCGTTTTCCTTTCCATTAAAAAATTATCCAAATTACAAAAGAAAAGACATTAAGCTATTTTTTATCAAAGGAGAGGAGAAATCAAGATCAACACATAATCATTCATTCTTTAGCATCGCGTGGAGGAGGTGCTCGGCTCTCTACTTCAGGTTCCGTCTTAGGAACTCTTGCAGCTTCGGTAGCATACGTGACTTCATTTTCAGCAGTTGCTCTTTCCTCAACAGCGATGATAGCAGCGGCCTTGTTGAATTCCTCTAGGTTGAATGCTGGAGAAATCCGTTGCATTACTTTGATCGTAAATTCTCAACCAGCGTTGTACGGTTCATGCCGCTCATCTTCATAAAGCTGTGAAGTCCGAAACTGCAGAACCGCGCGGGGGCCTTTTTCAGATACCATCTCGACATAGGCTACCCTCTTCTCTTCCCAGTGGATGGAGTCGACCTTCAGTTCTGCGAAGGCCTTCTTCTCCAAGTTTTTGCTGACCTCCTTGAGGCGCGACTTGCACTTTGCGAGCTGCTCTTCGAGAGAGATCTTATCCTGGTGAAAGATCTCCTTCTCCTTCTCAATCTTCTCCTTCACCTTGGCAAGTCTTGCAAATTTAAGATCCAGCGATTGATACCTTTCGGTCAAAGCTTGGATCTTGTTGATGAGGATCTTCTTCTCCTCATTTATTTTGGTAATAAGAGTCTCGCGAGATTTTATATTTGATCCCTCCCTTGGATCGCATTCTCCATGGCCTTCTTCTTTTCTTCACCCTCATCCATAATAGGGCGAGCAGCATCGATGTCACGTCTCGTTCGTAGGGTAAGGTCCAGACTTTGTTCAAAAATCAAAGAAAGCGTCATTAAAGGTATAAGAGCTTCCTTAAGACAAAAGAAACGATGAAATATTTCATAAATACCTGGACCAACTTCACCCCTGTATCCAGGGAGAGATCCTTCGGACTGGGCTCAGGAAGAGCACAAAAGGATTGTGGAGTAATGTTGTCAAAGAGAAACTTGCAAATAGGGTGCAAGTAACCCGGAATGGTAAAAACCCCAGTCCTTGAAGGCTAGGTTACTACCATCTCAGAAGAGCTCATCTCACGAGCGAAAGATGGCTCCCGAGCAGGAGCCGACTCTCGAGTAGGAACTGACTCCTGAGCAGGAGCCAATTCGCGAGCAGCAGCAGGCCCGAGACTCCCTTCTCCCGAAGGATGATTTGGCCCCGCCTTGTCACCCCTCGGGGAGTTATCAATTATATTAATCATCAGCTGGTTAGGAGGAATAGTCGGAGGGGTCGCTGCAGCTTGAGCTGGGGGAGGGTTGTGCGGTTGCGAGCTGTAGCAGGCTCATTTGCTCGTGCGGGGGGATTTGAGGGACCAACGTCGTCCTCTTCTGCCTCTTCGAGGTAGTGCCCTTCAAACGGGGCATCACTCCTAGCACTCCCCTCTTCTCTCCAACATTCACCATCGCTTCCTCTTGGGAGATAAGGCTGGAAGCGGCTAGTCGTGGAAGCGAAAGGGAGAGGTTAATATCTCTGTCGTCCTCTGATAGTTTGAAAACTTTGACAATCGTCTCATTAATTTCCCCTCTCAAGCTGGGTTTTCTTCCAGCTGGAATACCTGTAAACACAATAAAAATTGAATAAGTAAGAGAAATAGAACCCTGTTCGTACTCGCATAGAAGTGAAGATTTACCCACCTTCACAAAAGAAGCGATTGACGTTATGGCCCCTGGGGTTGGAGCCCACGACAGATTTCCAGTTACCAGAGACATAAAACCACTGTCTCCTCCACTTGGGATAGTTCGAAGAGGGATTCCCCAAAATAAATTTCTCTCGGTGCCAGTAACACAAATTACCAACCCTCACTGGAGGGGGCTTTCTTGAGTTGAAACATCTTTAGAAACTCATCGACCGTTAAGTCCTCGTTGCCTGCTTTCTTCCAGAGGACATAGGTACTCAGCACAACTCTTTAGCCATTTACAATGAGTTGTTCGGAGGCAATCTTATAAATACGGAGCACGTCTCGGATAAAAGGATGAAGGGGGAGACGTGTTCCAAACTTAAAAAAATATTCGTACAAGGCCACGTAGCTCGGCGGTGGAGAGTACGGAGTTTCTCCCTCTCCGGGCAATCGTAGAATGACGGAGTCGGGAATCCGGTAGCTTTCTTGTAAACCATTTAACTATTCCTCCATCATTATAGAGGGGTATCCGGACGCAGAATAACTCCCCGCTGGCACCCTTGTGTTGTTCGATCCGGAGGAATCCAAAGTTTCATCTCTCAGAGGAGTAACCTCATTTTCTAAATCCACCGCCATGTAAAGGAAGAAAGAAGAAAAGAAGAAAGAATACCTCAGCAACGAGGTCATGCCAGAGATAGATAGAGACAAAAAAGAAGAAGGGATTTTCAAAAATCTCTAGCAAAACTTCGAAGTAAAGAAACCTCTGCAGGCTCCGGATATTTATAAGCAATCATTCTGTCAAGATTTGAATGACACGGGCGACTCTTTGTTTGGCACGACAATTGAATGGGCACGAGCATTAATTCCTGAAACATGTGGCAAGCGCCGCTTCATTTCTTTCGGCCGAAAAACTGATGCTTATTAATGCAGGCTCAATCGTGTACGGCTTCTCCTTCGAAAAACACGCTAGGCAGTTACACACGCAGTCAAGTCCTTTGATTAGCTGCTCAACACAAAGGACTTGGGGGGCATCTGTTGTATAACAAAGTTGGTTGTTGAAGGAACTCGAAGCCTACAGACCTCGAATGTCTTTATGGTCACGCATATACGACCCGCGAGTGCCCCGGTTTCCATAAATCGCTAGTAGATAAGCCGTCTAGTGAGCCTACGTGGTCGCATCTTATATTTTGGACAAGCCTGTTCATTAACTGGTGACCCCCATTATCCGAGCAGCCCTGGTCTCTGGTCATCGAGTGGGGACACTCCCGTTATCCGAGTAGGCCTGGTCTCTGGTCATCTGGTAGGGACGTCCTTCGTCTCATAGTCTTAACAGCCCATATAGGCCAGTTTTGGCTTATTTCTGTTCGCAACTCCGAACCATAAGGAAGCTTCATCAAGGAACGTAATCAGCTAGATGTCTAATTCATCACACTAGCTCCTTATTTGAAGATTAATAGGATAAGCACCTTATCCCCTGAAGTCAGGAGTGATCTTAGCAGCTTACGTAACAGACTGGATCACTCAGATCTGCATAAATAGATGGTCCCACAGATGGTAAAGGTACACAACCTCTAATCCCATGTTTCACACTTCATCTTACTCTCAAGCTATCTCTAACTTAAGCTTCGGAGGGCTAACGGCCAAGCGCCGGCCACCCTTAGTTTTCCTTTTTGGCTTTCAGGTTTGGAGAGGAGCTCAATTCGAGAAAGGCGTATAGAGGGGAGGAACCTATTACCATAATCTGACGTTAACATTATCCTAGATGATAATCCAAAAAACCATGTAATTGTTAGTAGAGTGGGAAAGGATCCCATACAACTTACAATACTTGGTCTTTTTCATCTCTTCATCCGTAGGTATTTTATGGTTATTGAGAACTTTAATGAATTTCATGACCAACATTATATCAAAGATTTCATCAGCTCGAGTAATGTTGAACGTATCTACCTAATGAGTTTTTTCTGTGTGGTCGGCATAGTTGCTTCTGTCTTAACCAACGCCGAACACACAAATGGCCTTTTGGTCACTACTTCGACTACAACAACCTCATTGTTAGGATCATAGTAATATGTACCAACTAATGAGGCATTTTGTATTTCCCCTTCTTGAAGAAGGGCTTCACACCATGATACTTTTCTTGTCAAATCATATAAATCCACAAACTTCACTTTGATAAAAGTTTTTTCATAGTTTATATTCCAAACCATCTTGGGCGAGTTGTACTAACTTGGCCTTAGTTAGAGTTGGGCACAAACCAAGCCAGCTCGAAAGCTTGGCTTGGATTGATTTGAAAAAGCTCGGCTTAGATTGGTTCGAATAGAAGTTTAAACTAAACCAAGCCTCAAAGTCAAGCTCATTTAAAAAAACAAACCAAGCTCAAACTGGGGCAATACCGACTTGGCTCAGCTCGAAGCTCGATTTTATTTGGCTCGTAGATTGTAAACATATCGTTTCTGTGGTGTGATTCACTTGAGCTTTGGATATGATTCAATTTTGGGATCATGTCCTAAAATGATATGTAAAAATGGATGGACGATTTGGAAAATACATATACATGACAATGTGGATAATATATAATACATATATACATGAATGCACACGTATTCCTTACACTTATAAAGTTATGCTTGTGTATTTTTATTTTGAAAAGGCTCTTACATGTCTATTTTAAAGTTGCACTCCTCTGAAGGATGTTAAACATCATGTAATAAGATACTTTTGTATTTTTTTTTATGTTATTTCTATTTTTTTAAAAATTCTTTTCTATTTAAACAAACAGACAAACAAAAGAGTCGCCACCTATTCAAACTAGGTCCGGCCCGTTTTGAAAATTTTGATCAAACTGATCCTGACTCGAACTAAATTTTTTTTGGAGCAAACCAAACTTGGGCTGCATGGGTTGACCCAAAACTAAAATAAAGCCGATCCACAAACTGGGGTGGCATAAAAATGAGCCAAACTAAACTAGGGCTAACTCGGCTCGGCCCGAATCGTTGCCCACCTCTAGCCTTAGTTGTGACTACCTTGCATTGGCTTTTTACTCTCTTAAATCAAGCAACATTACTTTCACACAATTCGCCTGACAACTGTCGAAAACCCTCGAGGTCAGCCATAGAGATTTCCTTATCCTTGTAGAAGAATTGTGCGTGGAATTTCTCTTCCATCTCTTGACATGTTTGGATGAAGATTGACAACAAATTATAATACCAAGTAAAAGCCACTACGGTTAAGTAATGGCCAAACAATTGTAATTTATGATAATCATGGTTGGCCAGTTCACCACATTGCATGGTAAAACATCTTATGTGTTCTATAGTCGATTGACCAGTGTCACCAGTGAAAAGTGCAAAGTCTGGTCGATAATTCCTAGGCATTGGGTACTACCTGCAATCCATTCAAGATAAGGTTTCTCGTAAACCGGGGTAGTGGTGTGCTATTACACTTTTTTGTCGCATACTAGTACACCTTATTTGTCAATTACGTAGGTCTTGAGTCTTGGTGTTGGTTGAGCCCAAAGAAGATGAAAACCAAAGACTTAAGTGGACCTACTGCATCAAGGAAGAAGAAACATGTAAATTAGATGCCTTGGTGAGCCAAAACCCTTGAACTTATTGTTGAGCTCTTAATTGTGCATATTCTAACCCCAATTCATCACTCATTATGCAAGGTTTTCACGATTTATAGACTAATCTAATGAATGAATTTGTAATTGTAGGATGAGAGAGATGATTCATCAATTGGAGACTTAAAGAAGTCATTTACAAGCATAGAAGATCAAAGGGCTAAGCGTCAAAGGATGAAAGAAGTAAGAGAAAAGAAGAAAGAAAACAGAAGAAGAGGCCCACGACCGGTCGTTCGACAGAAGAAGAGGCCCACGACCGGTCATTCGACCGGTCGCCCATATCCCAGGACCGGTCGCATGACCGGTCCGATCACTCAACAGGAGGGGCCACAGGGCAAATTTCACTGGACTGGCCAAGACCGGTCGTACGACCGATCGTCCACTGCTCAGACCGGTCGTGCGACCGGTCCTTGAATTAATTTTCTGGGTTAAAAAATCCCAAAACTCTCTGGACTTTTTTCACGTTTTTGAGACCGGTCGTGCGACCCGTCGCTCAGGAGCTCAGACCGGTCATGCGACTGGTCCTCTACGTAACTGAGCATGTTCTACAAGCTCCGGATTTCTTTGCGCACTGCGTACTCTTATGCAATTTCTAGAAGATTCTGATGCTGCGGAGCCTCCCCACTATAAAAGGACACATAGGGATCGTTCTTAGGGTATCGAAGAACGGATTAAGCACGGTGGGAGATGGCGGAAGTGGATTTCGGAGTTCCACAACTCCTCCTAGTTTGTTTACTGTTTTTATGTTTTCCTTAGTTTGTTTCA
Source organism: Liriodendron chinense (assembly GCA_003013855.2). NCBI lineage: Eukaryota > Viridiplantae > Streptophyta > Magnoliopsida > Magnoliales > Magnoliaceae > Liriodendron > Liriodendron chinense. The sequence goes on along the minus strand of PVNU02003764.1, from coordinate 71,261 downwards.
TGTTTCCTTGGATCATGAATGGCTAAACCTCTTAGCTAGGGCTAAGAGGTGAAGCTTGTAGTGAATCTAAGATGTTTCAATTCATTTAAGTTGGTTTTAAGATTGGATTTCATGTTTATGAGCAATGGTTTGAAGTTTAATTCAAGTTCTAAGTAGTTTTTCTTAGTCTTATGATGACTTATGGATGTTTGGAAGAAGTTCTTGAGTTCTTAATTGTTGTGAACTAATCTAGACCTGTATGCTCTGAGGAATCAGAATACGCTCTAGATTCATGATCTTCATGTGGGAGCTTCCTACCAAAGTTCTACTTTTCTAAAAATTCTGTACTATGTGGGACTGTGTATGTGATTTGAATCAAGTTCAAACCATGATCTAGTTTTATCTTGTGACAGGATTTAATGATGGTTATGATTGTGAACTTAGTCTATTGGAATTGGGACTGACCTATGCAATTGAGTATGCTCGTCCTAGCTTGCATTGAGTGAATCATATACATTGATCTTACATATGGCAGATTGTTTGGTTTAACTGCTTTATCATCCGGCTAGATAGATCTTAATTTCGATTATAGTTGAGAAGTGTGAGACCACAACGAATTGAGCATCAAGGATTGCTACAAGTGGATCCTTGAACCCCTAGTGCCTTTTTATTAATTGATTACTTCAGTTTAGTTTAAAATTGCTATTTACATCAATCTTCTCAAATCTGGTTGTTAGCTTTTCAATAGAAATTATTGGAAGTATTTGTGAATTCCTATATAAGTCCCTGTGGATCGACCTCAGTCTTACCGAGATTATTACTACATCGCAACACTACACTTGGGGAAGCGAACAAGTTTTTGGCGCTGTTGTCGGGGACTCTGACGGTTTTTCATAAAATTTCTGAAAATAGTATCTATTTAAGATTTTTAGGATTCTAGTACTAACTTAGTTTGTTTTGTTTGATTTTTCTTTTGCAGGGATTTCTAGGAAGCTGAAGAAGACATAAGGATCTCAAGTGCCAAATCAGGTTCTATCTTTCTAAACTGACTCTTGTTCTTCTCCTATTCATTCCTATCATATTCATCTCTTGTAGAGTGGGTGGAGACTCCTTTTTGGATCTCTGATAGGTAGGCCTTGTGCCACCTGGATTCCTATTGGTCGGCTCTGCCGTCTTGGATCACCTTGTGCTCAGAGATTTCTCTTCTCACCTCTATTCCTCTTTCTTCTTCTTTTTGCACTTTTCTCAAAAGATTCAAAGAGTGGGTGGGGAATTCTCTGAACCCCTATTGACCAGGAGAAATCGGTCTCTATCCTTGCTTCTGGCCTAGCCATTGTAAGACACCTTGTGCTTCAGTCTTAGAGAAGAGTAAAGAAAGGAAGGAAGAATTCTTTTTTCCTTTTTGTTTCATTCTTTTAGGTTTTGCATGCCACATTGGGCTCAGGATTCTAATAACCAACTCATTAGTGAAGGGGGAATAGTTAAAGGAATTGACAGAGAACCACGTGCTAGGAGACATCTAACTTCTCCAATTTTGTCTGAAAATATGACTGTAAATCAACCTAATCCAATGACCAATCCTAATTTGGACTAAAACCAAACCGAAACGGGAGAGAATGTGGTTGAGAATGTTCCCCAACCAAGAACATTACGTGATTACTTGCAACCAGCAAGAGCGAGCACTCCCTCATGCATAGTTTTTCCACAAAATGCAGGGAATGTAGATTTGAAACAGGGAGTAATCCAACTCCTCCCGAGATTCCATAGATTAGACAGTGAAAGTGCCTATCAACACCTTAAGGAATTTGATGAGGTAATAACCACCATGCACTTTGCAAATGTAACTGATGATGTGGTTAGGCTTAAATTATTTCCTTTTACCCTTAAAGATAAAGCTAAAGGTTGGTTACATGCATTAAGGCCAAGATCAATTGGTGCATGGACTGATATTCATAGGGAATTCATAAAAAAAATTCTTACCTACTCACAAAATGAACATGTTGAGGCGCCTTATCATGAACTTTGGCCAAAAGGAAGATGAGACCTTCTTCCAATGTTGGGAGAGGTTTAAGGACTTGTTAAATGCATGCCCACATCATGTCTATGAAATTTGGCAAGTTATAAGCTTTTTCTATGAAGGATTGACTTCACCCATGCGCCAATTCATAGAGATGATGTGTAATGAGGAGTTCATGAATAAGGAAGCCGATGAAGCATGGGACTATTTGGAGGAATTGGCTAAGAATGCATAGTCTTGGGATACATCTAAACCATCAAATTCCAAGACTAGCCAACAAAGGGAAAAAGGAGGAATTTATGTCCTATCGAAGAGGATAGCATAAGTGCACGGGTGGCTAGCCTCATAAGAAAAGTCGAGGCCATGGAATTAAAGAAAGGAGAGACGATCAACTCTAATGACGTTGAAACTGTTTGTGGAATTTGTGCCAGAAATCAACATATAACACAAGATTGTCCCACAATCTCAGCGGTTCAAGACATCTTGCAAGAACAATCAAATGTCATAAACAGTTATCAATGGCAATTTAGTGCTCCAAACTCAAACACATTTAATGCTAGTTGGAAGAACCACCCCAACTTCAGTTGGAGGAATGGACCCACTGCGAATGCAAACAATATCCCTCAAGCTTAGCCTTTACTAGGTCCATCCCTAGTCATTACACCAAAAGTTACACTAGAGGAGATGTTGGGTGCATTCGTATTGGTTCAAGCTGAATATAACAAGACTAATTCTCTGAAAATAGATGGGTTCATACAAGAGCAATTGAAATTCAATCAAAATTCAACTCAAGCCATCACTGAATTGAAAACCTCAATGGCTAGAGTTGAATCTCATCTCAGTGTTAGGGAGAAAGGCACACTTCCTGCCCAACCTCTTCCTAACCCAAGAACCCAATTTAAGATACAAGACGCAAGCTCATCCTCTCCACATACTGAGCATGTTCAAGCCATCACCACTTTGAGAAGTGGAAAAATAGTTGATAAATATAATTCGATGAAGGCTCCAAAGCCTAAGGATTCGAAAAATTTCAAAGAGGATGATAGCTCAAACAACACTCCACAAGAGAAAGAACCGGAAAGGCAATACAAGTCGGTTGCCCCGTTTCCCCAAAGGTTGATTTCACCCAAACCTTTAGACAAAAACCTGAAAATTCTAGAGTTTTTCAAGCAGGTGAAGATCAACATCCCGTTGTTAGATGCCATAAAGAAAATACCATCCTATGCCAAATTTCTAAAGGAATTGTGCACAGTTAAAAGGAAACACAATGTTCACAATAAAGTACTGTTGACTGAGAATTTGAGCGCTATTATCAAACAAGAGGTGCCCCAAAAATACAAGGATCCGGGTAGTCCAACCATCTCATGCATCATAGGAGACTACCGAATTAAACAAGCCTTACTCGATTTGGGGGCAAGTGTGAACCTCATTCCATACTCGGTTTACGAACAACTTGGGTTAGGTGAATTGAAACCCACCAAAACCACACTCCAACTTGCTGATAGATCCATTCGTATACCGAGAGGAGTGATTGAGGATGTTTTAGTCCAAGTTGATAAATTCTACTACCCAGTAGACTTTATTGTCTTGGATACACATCCCGTGATAGGTATCGGTGCTCAAATTCCCGTCATACTTGGCCGCCCTTTTCTAGCTACTTCCAATGCGATTATCAATTGTAGAAACGGGCTTGTACAAATGTCCTTTGGAAAGATGACACTTGAGTTGAATATATTTGATTTATGAAAACAACCACGGGAGGTTGATGATGAGATCCACGAGATAAACATGATTGAATCATTCGTGGAAGATACATTTCCCTCAACATTATATTCCGACACTTTGGAGGCATGTGTGGCCCACTCTCATGAGATAAATGATGACACAATACAAGAGATGGATGCCATGTTAGATGTGATGCCGGTACTTGATAACAAAAGATGGAGGGCCCTATTTAAGCCTTTACCCGTAAACGAGAACAAGCCTCTCCCATCCAATATCAAGGCACCAACACTCGACTTAAAACCATTACCAAGTGAGCTGAAATATGTCTATTTAGGTCGAGATGATACATATCCGGTGGTGATTTCTTCCCGCTTGGATGAAGAACAAGAGAGTAGGCTAATTGCCACTCTAATAGAACACAAGAGTGCCATTGGGTGGTCGATTGCGGATCTCAAAGGCATAGACCCACTGATTTGTACTCATCGCATACACCTTGAGGAGAATGCGAAGACATTTAGGCAACCACAAAGAAGACTCAATCCAAACATGAAGGATGTGGTTAAGGCCGAAGTGGTGAAACTATTAGATGTGGGTATTATTTATCCAATATCCGATAATCAATGGGTGAGCCCAACTCAAGTGGTGCCTAAGAAATCTGAAATCACCATCGTAGCCAATGCCAATAATGAACTCCTTCCAACTAGAGTCACTACCGGTTGGAGAATGTGCATTGACTACAGGAAGCTAAACACTGTCACGAGGAAAGACCACTTCCCCCTACCATTTTTTGATCAAATTTTAGAAAGGTTGGTGGGTCATTCCCATTTTTGCTTCCTTGATGGCTATTCAGGGTACAACCAAATAGAGATTGCTCGTGAAGACCAAGAAAAGACTACATTCACATGTCCATTCGGCACTTTCGCCTATCAAAGGATGCCGTTTGGACTATGTAATGCCCCTGCCACCTTTCAGCGTTGTATGATGAGTATCTTTTCTGATATGATGAGAACAATTCTCGAAGTCTTCATGGATGATTTCTCAGTATTTGGTTGTAGCTTTGATGAGTGCCTTGAACACTTGAAATCTGTGTTGAAAAGATGTGAAGAGAAGAACCTTGTGTTGAATTGGGAGAAGTGTCACTTTATGGTTCAAAAGGAAATTGTACTTGGTCATATCGTTTTACAAAATGGAATCGAGGTGGACAAAGCGAAAATCGATCTTATCTCTAACCTTCCACCACCCAAGAGCATACGAGATGTGCGGTCCTTTTTGGGACACGCAGGATTTTATAGAAGGTTCATAAAGGACTTCAGTTCACTCTCTCGTCCTTTATGTAACCTACTTCAAAAGGAGAATTCCTTTGAGTGGAATGAAGATTGTCAAAATGCCTTTACCACACTTAAAGGCATGTTGACATGTGCCTCCATAATGCAACCACCTGATTGGAGCCTTCCTTTTAAAATTATGTGCGACACAAGCGACTATGCTATTGGGGCCGTGCTAGGCCAAAGAAAAGAGAAGAAGCCATGTGTTATCTACTATGCAAGTAGAACCTTAAACTTGAAATTGCGTCGGGTAGCCTAACACGACACCCTACGCATACGCGTGCGAAAGCTTGAGGAGCAATTAGAATTATGGCTAAACCTATAGGAGGGGGTGATTAGGACCTTTTTAAAACTCTTTTCGCCTACTTAAACAATTCAACAAATTAAGCTACGTAAGCGAATAACACTTCGGCTTCCAAGCCTAAGTGGGTCCAATTATAAGACTAGCAAATGATAAGTGCAATCAGCAACCTAGTCTAAATAACTCATGTGGACTATAGGGGATGGATCAAGAAATGCCCAAGTCAACATGAGGTAGTGAAGGTACATCTTCTGAGTGTGTGTGTGCCTATCAAGTGCCTAGCATGCATTCCTAACTAAGCATTCATAATTAATCAATTAAACATAATGCATAAAGAGAGAAATGTGCTCCAATACAATCACAAACACAAGGATGTTTAGTGGTTCGACTACTTGTCTACTCCACTCCCGGTTCAAGTACTCAACCCCTTTAAGCACACCGGCATTCACCGGGGAGTTTACAGGTTCCTCCCAACCTACACGTTTGCACCCGTGTTGGTGGCTCCCCCTTGGAGACTTTGTTTTAGGCCCAACTAACGTGCCAAGGAACGGCTGAAGTCCCTAGATTTTAGGCCCAACTAATAGGCCAAGGATCGGCTACCGACCCCGGGGCGAGTTTGTCAAACAAACTCTACACTCAACTCCCACAGGGAATTGAGTGGATGGACTCTTAACAAGACAACCTTACTTGTTGGATTGAGCCCCTTTGTAGCGTCGTCTTGGGTTGCTTCTTCTCGCTCTCCCGTGCTTGAATCAGCTCCCCTTGTGTTCCCTCGATCTTTGACGCCGCCGCTTTGCCAAGGCTTTAGCTCCAACGATCAGCTACCTTGCATGTGATGCTCCATTGGAGATGCCCAAGGTGCTAGGGAAGGTAGGTTTGAGATCTCTACAACTTATGGGAATAGGTTACCTAGAGAGTCTCACCTACAACGATCTCATTGTTGAGCTCCTAATTGTGCATATTCTAACCCCAATTCATCACTCATTGTGCGAGGTTTGCATGGTTTATAGATGAATCTAATGCATGTTTTGTGACTACAGGATTGAGAGTGAACTCCAACCATTTGAAGACGAAAAGAGCATGTTTAGGACCTTGGATGAAGACCCAAAGGAGGGCCGAAGCATAGAAGGAAGTAAAGAAGGAAGAAAGCAGATGAAAGAAAGGAAGAAAACAAGAAGATAATGAAGCTGACCGGTCGTGACCGGTCGGCCAAGGAAGCTTGACTGGTCTAGACCGGTCAGCCATGCATACCAAGGCTCTAATGAAGATGACCGACCGGTCTTGACCGGTCGGCCACGCCCGCTGGAATGTCATTGAATAAGCCCGACCGGTCTTGACCGGTCGGGCATACTTGCTGGAACATGAATGAAGATGTCCGACCGGTCATGACCGGTCGGGCATGGTTGCTGGAGTGGTCAGATATTGGGGTCGACTGGTCATGACCGGTCGGCCATGCGTAAGAACTTAGAAGCTTCTAAATACAGCCCGATTTTCTCTGCGCTGCGTAAGTCTTACGCAATTTCTCGATTCTTCCAAAGTTGTGGAGCCTCCAGACTATAAAAGGACACCTAGGAATTGTTCCTAGGGTATCCTAGAAGGGTTCAAGCGAGGTTGGAGGCTGTGGAAGTGGAGATTGGAGTTTCACAACTCCTTTTGGTTTGCTTTGCTGTTTTCATGCTTTTTATAGTTGTTTCATGTTTCCTTGGATCATGAACAGCTAAACCTCTTAGATAGGGCTAAGAGGTGAAGCTTGTAGTGGATCCAAGATGTTTTAATTCATAGTTAAGTGGTTTTAATTGTGGAATTCATGATTATGAACTAAGGTTTGAAGTTTATACAAGCTTTTGAGTAGTTTTTCTTAGTCTTATGATGACTCATGGATGTTTGGGAGAATTACTTAATTGCTTAATTGGTTTGTGACGGTCTAGACCTATATGATCCGAGGAATCGGAGTGCGCTCTAGTACTATGTTCTTCATAAAGGAACTTCCTACCAAAGTTCTACTTTTCTGATTTTTCTGTAATGTGTATGGACTGTGCATGTGATTTGAATCCAGTTCAAATCCTGATCTAGCCTTGTCTTGTGACAGGACTTGAGGATGGTTATGATTGTGAACTAGACCTTTTGGAAAGGGGAATGACCTATGCAATTGAGCATGCTCAGATCAGCCTGCATTGAGTGAATCTTATGCATAGAACTTACATATTACAGACTATTTGGTTTAACAGCTCTATCATCCGACTAGATAGACCTGAATGTCGATTCTAGTTGAGAGAATAAGAAACCACAGCGGATTGAATATCAAGGATTGCTACAAGTGGATCCTTGAACCCCTAGTGCTTTATTATAATTAGTTACTTTCGATTTAATTCAACTTTTGTTACTCATATCAATTTCATACAAAAATCTGATTAGTAGTTTTTAATAGACATTTGTGGATGAGTTTGTGAAATCCTACATAAGTCTCTGTGGATCGACCTTGGTCTTACCGAGATTATTACTACTTCGCAACCCTACACTTGGGGAAGCGAACACTCATCATAGAGTATTGGATAGGAATATGACTATCAAGATCAATCCAATCTCTAGAGATCAAAAGAGGGACAAGTGCATTTTCTTCTTGAGCTTTGAATGCTCCATACTTGTGATGAATCACAAGGAAGATCACTTGTTTGGGTTAGGAATAGGGCTCTTAATGATCTTCAACAATGGTGGCTCCTATATCCTCAAAATCCCCTCTATTAGCTCAAAAAAATGAATCCCCCTTTTAAATAGATTTTCTTCCAACGGTAAAAAAACGGGCAGATTCGTGCATCTCCGATTGATTGGAAAAAGTGTCCGATTGATCGGAGCCCAGTCCGATTGATCGGAGACAAGTCCGATTAATCGGAAATCTATCCAGAGAAGTCTCTGGAAGAAATTTCGATTGATCGGAACACTGTCCGGTTGATCGGACGGCCCCTTCCGATGGATCGGAAGACTATCCGATTGATCGGAAATATGTCCAGTGAGTTTTCAATTTTTTCTGGGATAATTTCCGATTGATCGGAATTTCTGTCCGATCGATCGGAGTCCTATCGGAGCACCTGTCTGATTGATCAGAGTCTTATCGAAAACTGCTGTTTGAGCCTTTTTTATTGCAGCAGCTTCCACCTCTTTAATTAGTCTAATTTATCATGTTTTTCATGGAGTTCTAAGACTAATGATGATGACTAAAGGTATACCTAGGTGGTGCAAGTCATCTAAGAGGTTATGGGTTAGGTTTTGGTCAAGGCAAGGCACACCAAGGCATCACATTTACCTGTTTCTTCTTTCTTGATGCAGCCGAGCCACTTGAGTCTTCGGTCTTCGTCTTCATTAAGCTCAACCGACACTAGACCTACTGACCTAAGTAATTGACAAACAAGGTGTACTAGTATACCACAGAAAAGTATACTAACAAAACTCAGCCCAAGCAAACTACACTACTACAGAAAAAGAACTTTTAGCCGTAGTTTTTGCGTTGGACAAGTTTTGGTCCTACTTGATTGGATCCAAGATCATCATATTCACTGACCATGCCGCGATTAAGTACCTTCTCTCTAAGAAGGATGCTAAACCACGGTTGTTAAGATGGATCCTTCTACTTCAAGAATTTTACATAGAGATACGTGACATGTAGTGGCTGACCATCTGTCTCAACTTATTCTCATCGATTCCCCTGAAACGACCACGATCAATGACATGTTCCCTGATGAACAACTTTTTGAAGTCTCCCAATTGCCATGGTATGCGAACATTGCTAACTATCTTGCTACAGGTACGATTCCTACACATTGTAAAAAGCAAGATAAGGATAAGTTCTTCACTGAGTGCGAAACTTCCTATGGGACGACCCATACTTATTCAAGTATTGTCCTGATCAAATCATAAGGAGATGTGTGCCAGATGATGAACAATAAAGTATCATCTCCTTTTGTCATTCTCAGGCATGTGGTGGCCACTTTTCTGCTAAGAAGACCACAGCCAAAATTCTACAATGTGGGTTTTATTGGCCCACTATGTTCAAAGACACACATGAGTTTTGCAAAACATGTGAGCCTTGTCAGAAATTGGGGGGAATCTCCCGTAGAAATATGATGCCACTCAATCCCATCTTAATAATTGAAATTTTTTATTGTTGGGGCATCGATTTCATGGGTCCATTCCCATCTTCTTTTGGAAACGTATATATCTTGCTTGCCGTTGACTATGTGTCCAAATGGGTCAAGGCAATCCCATGTCGGAATAATGACCATAAAACAGTCATTCGTTTCTTAAAAGAGAATATTCTTTCCAGGTTTGGAACACCTCGAGTCATCATTAGTGATGGAGGGTCTCACTTTTGTAATCGCCCATTAGAAACCTTAATGAAGAAATATGGCGTCACTCACAAAGTGAGCACCCCCTATCACCCACAAACAAGTGGACAAGCTGAGATATCCAATAGGGAGATTAAACATATTTTGGAGAAAACGGTGAACCCCGATCACAAGGATTGGTCACTTCGACTTACCGATGCGCTTTGGGCCTACCGTACCGCTTTTAAGACCCTTATTGGAATGTCTCCCTATAGACTTGTTTATGGGAAGGCTTGTCACTTGCCTGTGGAGTTGGAACATAGGGCATATTTGACAATTAAGAAGATGAATTTTGATTCCGACAAGGTGAGCTCGTTGCGCAAACTTCAATTAAATGAACTTGCGGAACTCCTGAACGAAGCTTATGAGAATGCGAGAATTTACACGGACAAGACGAAGATATTCCATGATAAGAACATTCTTCATAAGACATTCATGATTAATCAAAAAGTCTTTCTGTATAATTCTCTTCTACATTTATTTTCGGAGAAATTGAGATCTCGATGGACCGGTCCCTACATTGTGCAAACTGTTTACCCATATGGGACCGTTAAGTTGTTAAATCCAAGGAACGACAACATCTTTAAGGCGAATGGTCAGCTATTAAAGCCGTTCTTTGAGAAATTTCCTTCAGAAGGTATGTCCATACCTCTGACTGATCCTGTGCATTAGAATGATTGATCTCCTAGTCTGATGGAGGGATAGAGTAGTTGGGAATAGGATTTTGTTGCTTTTTCATAGGTTTGTTAGAAGGAGGAAGAATTCCACTTTTCACTCTCTCAGGTACTATCATTCCTCACTCCCTTTTATTTTAGAATTGCTCTCATGTTTTGCTCATTGCACATCTTTTACATTGAGGACAATGAAAGATTTGGTTGGGGGGTGTAGGATCACTTGGATGAATCCAGCGTTTTGTAACATTTCGAACAATTATGTAGAAAATTTTCAATTTTTCTAAAATTTAAAACTCTTTTGTTTCTATGCATTCGAGATGATATGAGTATAGGAAGAGGAGATACGAAGTGTACGAAGTTGTAAGTCTTGAACTTCTCTTAGCATAATGGTTTTATATGTGAATTCCCCTATTTTTATGATTGATAGAAAATTTGAACACTCTTACACCTAGTTCACATTACACGATTCTCATGGGTTGAAGGGATTATGTGATTTGTGGATTAGCTAGATTTTGATTTAAGGTGTTGAGACACCAAGCCGGGGTACTTTGTCCATCCTTGTCTATGGGAAAATAACGAAAGATATGGATTTCTAAAAATCCTATCTAATTTAATAGAAAAAAAGGAAAAGGAAGGATGAAATTGGGAATGATGGAAAAATGGTGGAAAATTCCGATTAGGGCTACTTACTACCAACCGGGGGATGGTCTACCCGTAACCAAAGCCGAAAATGGGACGTAGTGTGAAAGCCGTCGGACGGACGGTAAGGCAAATTCCTGTCATTGGCTTGATGTTGCTCTATATTCCTTGAGATCTATAGTCTAGTTGATCTATGAAGAAGATAATCCTGAAAAATTATGAGATGAATTGTCACTATGCACACTCGGTTGAATTTGTTCAAGTTCTTTTATTTACCAACCAATCAGCGGGAATTTCATATGGACACTTATTATGTCTTGAGAGTTTATGATTTCAACCTCTATCACCTAATCTTTCTGAATCTTACACTTGTGTGTCTTGGGATGTATAGAAGAATGGTTTCTAAAGGAGAGTTGGGTTTTGGAGAATGGAATTGGTTTCACGCATGTTTTGCTCGGGACTAGTAAAATGCTGGTTTGGGGGGGGGGGGGGGGGGGGGGGGGGGGGGGGGGGTGTTAAGCTCTTAATTGTGCATATTCTAACCCCAATTCATCTCTCATTATGCAAGGTTTTCATGATTTATAGACTAATCTAATGCATGAATTTGTAATTGTAGGATGAGAGAGAGGATTCATCAATTGGAGACTCAAAGAAGCCATTTACAAGCATAGAAGATCAAAGGGCTAAGGGTCAAGGATGAAGAAAGAAGTCAGAGAAAAGAAGAAAGAAAGCAGAAGAAGAGGCCCATGACCGGTCGTCCGACCGGTCACCCATAGCCCAGGACCGGTCGCATGACCGGTCCGATCACTCAACAGGAGGGCCTATAGGCAAATCTCACTGGACTGGCCAAGACTGGTTGTACGATCGGTCGTCCACTGCTCAGACCGGTCGTGCGACCGGTCCTTAAATTAATTTTCTGGGTTAAAAAATCCCAAAACTCTCTGGACATTTTTCACGTTTTTGAGACCGGTCGTACGACCGGTCGCCCAGGAGCTCAGATCGGTATGTGACCGGTCGTCTGCGTAATTGAGCGTGTTCTACAAGCTCTGGATTTCTCTGCGTACTGCGTACTCTTACGTAATTTATGGAAGATTCTGATGCTGCGGAGCCTCTCCACTATAAAAGGACACCTAGGGATCGTTCCTAGGGTATCGAAGAACAGATTAAGCACAGTGGGAGACGGCGGAAGTGGATTTCGGAGTTCCATAACTCCTAGTTTGTTTGCTATTTTTATTTTTTCCTTAGTTTGTTTCATGTTTCCTTGGATCATGAACGGCTAAACCTCTTAGCTAGGGCTAAGAGGTGAAGCTTGTAGTAAATCTAAGATGTTTCAATTCGTTTAAGTTGGTTTTAAGATTGGATTTCATGTTTATGAGCAATGGTTTGAAGTTTAATTCAAGTTCTAAATAGTTTTTCTTAGTCTTATGATGACTCATGGATGTTTGGAAGAAGTTCTTGAGTTCTTAATTGTTGTGAACTAATCTAGACCTGTATGTTCTGAGGAATCAGAATACGCTCTAGATTCATGGTCTTCATGTGGGAGCTTCCTACCAAAGTTCTACTTTTCTGAAAATTCTGTACTATGTGGGACTGTGTATGTGATTTGAATCAAGTTCAAACCATGATCTAGTTTTATCTTGTGACAGGATTTAATGATGGTTATGATTGTGAACTTAGTCTATTGGAATTAGGACTGACCTATGCAATTGAGTATACTCGTCCTAGCTTGCATTGAGTGAATCATATACATTGATCTTACATATGGCAGATTCTTTGGTTTAACTACTCTATCATCCGGCTAGATAGATCTTAATTTCGATTATAGTTGAGAAAGTGTGAGACCACAGCGAATTGAGTATCAAGGATTGCTACAAGTGGATCCTTGAACCCCTAATGGCTTTTTATTAATTGATTACTTCAGTTTAGTTCAAAATTGCTATTTACATCAATCTTCTCAAATCCGGTTGTTAGCTTTTCAATAGAAATTATTGGAAGTATTTGTGAATTCCTACATAAGTCCTTGTGGATCGACCTCGGTCTTACCGAGATTATTACTACATCGCAACCCTACACTTGGGGAAGCGAACACCTATCCAAAACCCAAACCTCTAGATGGCATGACCTAACAGGCAAACCTTTAGTCATCTTAGATTAGCCTTAGGTGTTCTAAAAGATCATCCAAAGATAGGTCGAAGAGGTTACATGAGCTACTGGAAACAAGATAGGCCAAACAACAGAAGTCATGTGTTTTTCGACCGGTCGTCAGAAGCCAGAAACGGGACAACACACAGACCAAGTCCCTGGCCAAAATTAGACCTGTTGAGGACAGGTCGCAGACCGTTTGAGGATTGGTCATGGACCAGTTGCTTAGGGTAGAATTTGGGACATCAAAGCACACCCAGTCCCAACCCTAATTCGACTGGTCATGAGAAATGATCGACCGATTGTGGACCCTGTCGACTAGTTGTGGTTGAGCTAAGACCGATGTGAACTAGCCGTTTACAGCCGTTTTATATCCGTTGGAGCTTTATTTATATAAAGGCTGGACTCGGTTGAGGGTCTCAATAGAGAGATTTGAGAACATTAGAAGCCACCCACATTGCCCATACTATTAGGCTTTAATCCTAACATCTCTAAGTCATCTTCCTTGTGATTCACCACAAGATTGAGCATTCAAAGCTCACATGAAGATGAACTTGCTCTTTTTTAATCTTTAGATGTTTTAGGTACCTTGACCATAGGTAGATCCTTAGTCTAAATCTCTCTAGAGATCCAATTAGGTAGAATTCCTCTAGGCGATCAAATCCTACTAGTTGTAGAGAATTCACCACCACCTCCTAGCACCTTAGGCATCTTTTGGAGCATCACAAGCATGGTAGCTAATCATTGGAGATAAGGCCTTGACAAAGTATTAGAGACAAGATCGGAGGCGCAGAGGGGAGATGATTGAAACACGGGAGAGTGGAGATCAAATAATCCTAGTGGTGTTGAATAAGGGGCTCAATCTGACAAGTAAGTTTTCATTGTAAGAGTCTGGTTGCACTCTTTCCTTATAGAGGTTGAGTGATTCGACCAAGACTCCAAAGAGAGCCTCCGGCGAGAATGTAAGCTAGGTTCTTGGATTGGAATTGAAGGGTTGGGAGGAACCATGTCAAACTCCTGGATTGGATGTAACCCATAAATATCCTGGTTGAGAAATGAACCAGTAAAATCTCTGTCATAGATTGGGAGGAACCTTGTCAAACTCTCCAGTAGGGTGTAACCGATTTAAAATGCCTAGGTTGAGAGGAACCTGATTTAAACTCCCTTAGTGAATTCCGGTGTGCTCAAGGGATGAGTACGTGAACCGAGAGTGGAGTATACAAATAGTCGAACCACTAACATGCTTGTGTTTGGAATTGATTTGAGCACATTTCCTCTTATGCATTGGATGTTTAATTGCTTTATTATGAATGCTTAATTGGAATGTAAGCTATGTTTTAGATAGGCACTGTAAGACCCGTACCCTTATTTGCCCTCCGTACGCTTAATTTCCGGTGCCGGTACGTCCCGGGCGGATCAGATTAGCGAGCCTTGACCGCGACCTTATTTTAGTACCGCATCAACCCGAGACCTATACCCCGGCGACCGCGTAGGCGCTGCGATTCCAACGCCGCGCGGCACGCCCCATTACGATACCCGGTGTGAAAGTTATGATCTATCGCGTAATCTGAGGTGGGCCGCGCAACGTGCGTGTGTGGTGGGCCCCACTTGCACAAACTCCAAGACCATATCCCATCAATCAATCAACATCCCATCAATCCATCACCATCATTCTCACCTACACCTATCCCATACCCCTACCCTACACACACCATACCCCCCATCCCTCTCTCTCCTCCCAAAGTCAACTCTCACACCATACCCCCCATCCCTCTCTCCCATGCTACCCATTATCACCCATGATTGCTTCTCTCTCTCTCCCCCCATACAATACCATACGTAGGGGGAGAGGAGGCTTCCTCACTTCCCATTTTGCAAGAGAGAGAGGAGAGAGAAAGAGATTTGAGAAAGGAGAGAGAAAGAGGAAGAATTGAGAGAAGAGAGAGATTTGGAGGGAGATCTAGGATTTGAGGGTGGAGATCCTTGCTTGGAGGGCCCCAACCATCACCCGGACCGTCCGGATCGTCCGATCATCAACTCGATTCAATCCAACCGTCCATTATTTGAGGTGAGTGCAAGGGGTACATAAATCCCCCATTTTCTTCTTTCCCTTCATTTCTTTTCCTTTTCTTTTGGGCCCACCTGATGGTGGACAACCTGATGGATGGATTGGATCATCCATGAACGGGCCCCACTTTGTAAAAATAATTATAATAATAATTATAATAATAATAATAATAATAATAATAATAATAATAATAAAATAAAAAAAAAAAAAGAAAGAGAGAGAGGGCTGCCGCTGGACAGCCAGCGTCCAGGGGACGCTGCTGCCCAGCAAGGCAGCCGGTCGGCCAGGAATAGGGCCCCCACACGTGGGACCCACCCTGATGAATGTATTAGATCCATGCCGTCCGTCTGTTTCTCCAGCCCATTTTAGGGCTGGGCGCCAAAAATGAAGAAGATCCAGATCTCAGGTGGACCACACCATTGAAAACAGTGGGGCTGATGACGCCTACTGTCGGAGTTTCTTGGGCCCACCGTGATGTTTGTGGACCATATTACCTGCCCAATATTGGGCTCGTTGGGACCCCAATGAGCTGGGGGACATGATGAACGGGGTGGATCGCCCCTAAGTGGGCCCCACTCGATATAAACACAAAAAAAAAAAAAAGAAAAAAAAAAAATATAAAGGACACTGGACGTCCAGCGTCTGGACGTTCTGACGCTGGAACGTCCAGCGTCCAAGGGGACGTTGCAAGGGGTCCCGCTCGTGGGACCCACCTTGATGTTTTTTTGTTCCATCCACGCCGTCCATCGGTTTTCCCAGATCATTTTAGGGCCAGGACCCAAATATGACGCCGATCCAAATCTGCAGTGGACCGCACCGTGTAAAACAGTGGAAATAATAACTTCTATTGTCGGAAATCCTTTGGCCCACTTTTTAGTTTCTAGGCCGAATCAGCCGCCCAATATTGGGCTTGTTGGGTCCCTAATGATATGGGGAATCTAATGGATGGATCGGATCTTCGCTAAGTGGGCCCCACATGAAATGATCACAGGAAAACAAAAAAAAAAAAGAAGAAAAAAAAAAAATTAATCTATATGCATGTGCTGGACGTCCAGCGTCTGGACGTCCTGACGCTGGAACGTCCAGCGGCATTTGAACGTTGCAAGGGGTCCCGCTCGTGGGACCCACCTTGATGTTTTAGTTCCATCCACGCCGTCCATCGGTTTTCCCAGATCATTTTAGGGCCGGGGCCCAAAGATGGGCCCGATCCAAATCTTCAGTGGGCCGCACCGCTTGAAACAGTGGGAACAATGATTCCTACTGTCAGAATCTTTTGGCCCACCTTTACGTTTCTAGATGGATTTGCATAGCCAATATGGGGCTTGTTGGGTCCCCCACGAGATGGGGAACCTGATGAACGGAGTGGATCAGACCCATGTGGGCCCCACTTGATATAAGTACAAAATAATAAAAAGAAAAAAGAAAAGAAGAAGAAGAAAGAGGAAGGACGAGGAGCCTCTGGGCGTACCAGCATCATTGTACGCTGGCTCGGCCAGCAGGTGGCCCACATGTGGGTCCCACCGTGATGCATGTGCTGTATCCACACCGTCCATCCAGTTGGGGAGATCATTTTAGGGCATGACCCCCAATAATGAATCAGATCCAAGTCCCGAGGGGGCCCCACCACAGAAAACAGTAGGGACAGTGCCCCACCGTTGAAACCTTCTTATGGGCCACCGTGATGTTTATTTGAGATCCAACCTGTTCATAAGTTCACACATACATGGAGGAAGGGACATCAAAAAGATCAGCTTGACCGAGAACTCCTGTGGGCCCCACTTATTAAAAAAAAATATATATATATATATATATATAAAAAAAAATAATAATAATAAATAAATAAATAAAATAATGCTGCTGCCCAGCAGCCTGTCTGTATGGACTTTGGCAATGGGCCCCACTCGTTGGGCCCACCTAGAATGTATGTGCTGCACCTATCCCGTCCATATGTTTTTTCCAGCTCATTTTAGTGGGCCATGCCATGGGACAACAGTGGGAATAATAATCTCCACCATTGAAGCCTTCCTAGACCCAAAATGATGTTTATTTGTCACCCAACCTATCCATAAGTGGCTGGGCCCAAAATTTAAGCATATCTTAATGTCAAGTGGACCATGCTTCGGTGGAAATAATGACGTCCAACATTGAAACCTTTCTAGGTTCTACAGTGATGTTTATTTGCCATCCAATCGGTTCATAAGATCACATGAATATGTATGAAGGAGAAAACACAAATATCTGCTTGATTCAAACTTATTGGGATCAGTTGGGTACCACGCTGCCCAGCAGGTGGCCCACCCTATGGGTCCCAACGTGATGTATCTATTAGCTCCACCATGATGTATCTGTTTTATTCATGTTGCCTATCTTGTATGTGCAGGCCCAAGTATGGGGCCGATGTAGTCTTAAGTGGGCCATACCACGAAGACCTTTACATTCCAATGGGATCCACAGTTCGGGTCCCACTCTCTGTATATATATATTGGGCCATTCAAGGCCAACAGTACATGATATGCCTGGTAATATGCTAGTATACTTAGCTGGATAGGTCACACTGATAATATGCTTAGTGTAATGAATATCATACCCATTCATTTGTACATACGCATCATATGTATGCCTGACTGTGGACGATGTCGATCATAGCATATGCCTTACAGCTTGAGATACTTAGGGGACCCGTATGAGATAGGGTCACCCTACATGATTGCGCGGTATGCGCAGGTTTGGTGCATGGCTTTAATAGTGTGACTCATGCATCTCGCATTATACATGTCATGATCAGATTCTCACCCCAGCGGCATCGGGGTTTTGGACCACCACAGTCACATCGTGGATGGTAGGAATGGACACCGGAAATATGTTCTAGCACTTGGGCGCCAAAGATGTCCTTGGGTGAAAGTCCCTAAACCCTGTGGTACCAGTAGGATGCTCCAATGTCTAGACCGAGTGGATTTATGAGCGCATGAGGGCCAAATACCAGTAGGCCGCGTCTCCCACTGTGTCGGGGTCGGTTGGAAGGGGGTGTGACCTTACCCGCCCGGGTGCAGAGGGCTATATACTAGGTTGAGTTTGACCAGCTCGTGAATGGGTTCGCTATCGACGAGCCGGGTGAATTATCTTATATGTCATTGATGAGGCGGATAGTGAGGTCTCTTCCACTCGCTTGGTTATGCGCGCGATGGGCGGCAACCAATGTCTGGAGTGTACTAGACCCCGGTGATGTCCCAGTTTTAAACCGTATGATATATGACAGTTGAGGGTTGACATGCACACATGGCATCATTAGCATATGACACTCGGCCATATAGGCCCATTGCATTGCATAGCCTCGAGATGGCTAATGACATTCATAGACTTGGTAGTGTAGCCTGCCATCATTTCCGCTTACTCTGATATCTGTATACCTGTCATATGCATTGCGCACACACCACGCACTCTCTAAGCTTCATAGTAAGCTTATGCACGTTGTTTACGTGCAGGTCATACTATAGCACGACAGCAGTGAGACAGGGGCGCGCATTTGACTTTCAGCTTTCAGTTATACCTTGTATTTCCTTTTCTACAGCACTGTACTCAAAAGACTATCTTAGTGGATATGTGATGTGATGTTTTTTTTTGGTTTGGTATACCTATGTTTATGCCCATCTATAAAAAAAAAAATTCACCTTGAAAATCCTCCTTGTGGGATCCCAGGATCGGAACCTGGCGTATGGGAGCTAGGGGCCGAGAATGGGGTACTACGGAGGCTTTGGCACCGGATTCGGCGGCCGGGAATTTAGTAAGCCCGGTCCCCGAGTTTGGGGCGTGACAGGCACAATCACACAGAAGATGTATGTTCACTAGGCTTGTAGACATACACTTAGCATGATGAATTTTATATTTTCTATATAGCTCTTTAGACTAGTGCTTAGATACTTATATCCTTTTGTAGTCTAGATAATCACACATTAATTAGAAGCTCAACATGTTACATCATTATAATCTATATGCCTTGGCTAGTTTGCTATCTAAGACTAAATTATTTAAGACTAATGAGGCTTGAATCCTCTAATATGCCTATATGCACAGAAAAGAGGCTAAAATCCTCAGATTTTCCTATAGTTTTCAAATTTTGGATACCCTTACCAACTATTTCTAGTTTTGTTCATCTTAAGGGTAACATCTTTTCCTCAATCCCCTCATGAAATTAGCAAATGAGGAGGGGTTGGGAACTATTTCTCCTAGAAGGGATAATGGTCAGGATCCTCTCTTAGATTGGGGGGAGACCATGAGAATTCTCACTGGTTTCTAGCTCTCATTACTAGTGGAGTCACTATATTCAAATTGGGCTCCTTTGTGTCATCACATGTTGCTGCCATAGCCTTCTTGCCTTTTCTCTTAGGCTTGGTTGTGCATTCATTGGTAACATGACCATATTCATCATAGTTGTAACATTGGATGGGATTGAATTTGAATGATTTCCCTTTGAATTTCTTACCCTTCTTGTCCTTCTTATCATAACTCTTCCCTCTCTCAAATTTGAGGAATCTCTTAAATTTCTTGTTCAGTTCTTCTTCCTTATCATCACTATCTTCAAAAGACTCACTCTTAACATGTTTTTGCCTATGTGAGTGCCTATGTGAAGTCTTTAAGGTGATGATTTTCTTCTTAGAGGGAGCCTTAAAGTGTAGTTCATGTGTTTCTCAAGAACCTAAGAGTTTTTCTACTTTAATATTATCTATGTCTCCACACTCTTCTAAGGCAATGACTTTGGAGCTAAATCTCTCTAGGAGGGACTTAAGAATTTTTCTATAAATTCTCCCACCCGGAACCCTTTCTCCTAAGCCAAACATGGAATTGTAAATATGATTCAGATTAGCATAGAATTCATGAAAGTTTCATCCTCACCCCATTTTGATATTTTCAACTTGTGTGGTGAGGAGTTGCAATTTGGAACGTTTGACGGTAGACATCCCTTCATGTGTTGTCTCTAGTATCTCCCAATTGATTTTCTAGTCTTACAATTACATATACGAATGAATTCATCGGATGAGACAACATAAAAGATTGCGTTGAGACCTTTGGTATTGTAGCCACAAAGGGACATTTCTCGGGTACTCCAATTCTCCATTGGTTTGAATTGGGTGACTGTAACTCCATCTCGTTCCACTGTTTCCACCGATGCGGCCAGCCTTGTATAATAGTGTGCAAGACCGAGGGGTCTAGGGACATTAAAAATATCTGCATGCGGGCCTTCCAATAGGCATAATTTGACCTATAAAAATGGTAGATGAGTGATAAAACTACTTTCCTCTTTAGTAGACAAAGTGCTCAAGCTCCGGTATCGAATCTTACTCTAGACTATTAAGTCCTTGAAGAGTAACCCGCTCTGATACCAATTGAAATTGTGTTTATCGCTCACACTCGTAGACGCTAAGTGTGTGGAAGCTATTAAAGCGGAGCTTAGAACTACGGCTAAGTCCTAAGGGGGTGTTAGGACCATTTTAAAATTATTTAAAAACTTTTTTTCTAATTAAACTAATTAGCAATTATGAACTAATTAAAGCAAGAACACTTAGCTTCCAAGCTTTAATGGGTTCAATCACAATGTCTAGAATGATTAAGCATTTAAGTAAACTAGACTAAGCACATATATTATAGCCTGGTTGGAAGAAGCTAACTGTATTCGGCCTATCAAATCAATTGCCCAACCAAGGAACAACCATGACTTAATAATAGAATGTATTTCGATCGATGGCACATGTTGTATTGGCCCATTCATTTGGCAAGTCTCACAACCTTCTATGTATCAATCATAATCGACTGCCATCTTCGGCTAAAACTATCTGTAACACCTTAAGGTAATCCTCATTTTTCACTTGACTTGATGTGTGCCATATATTCCTTCGTGGACTTCTACCATGGCTAGCATTGCTTCTTTTCTTCCCAAGCACCTCAAAAGAACTACATTGGATCCTTTCCGATATAATTCGTTATCGACCATAACATAATTGATGGCCGTTCTTCGGAGATCTCTGTTAGCCTTTATGCGTGGACATTGAAAGTAACCCATAATTGGTGTTCTCCAATCGTCTTCTTCTATCTCAACCTGACATACCTCCATAGACACTTGTCGTTCAAATACTGAAGGTAAGGACTTGGTTTGTATTTAGATCGTCCGCCCGGGCGACCCAGAGTATACTTCTAGTCCTGCTTCAAATTGTGCCATTTCATTGGCATTAATATTAGAATCACAGGTACTATGCATTAGTTCGACTTCATCAAAAGCTTTAACCATTTGTATTGCCAACGTATAATAAGACAATAGGGCTGGGCTAGTACATTTGAACTTTCCATCTACCTGGTTTATTACCAGTTGAGAATCATCAATCACCATTATATTCCTGGCTCCTAATTCCATGAGCAATTCTAATCCGATTATCATGTCTTCGTACTCGGTCTAGTTATTTGTACACTCAAATTCAAGATGAAAGACATATTCATGTTTAGTTCAATCGGGAGCAATTAACACAATCTCTGCCTTAAACGCCCTTTCGGTTCTAGAACTATAAAAAATCATCTTCCATGGTGTCAAATAGACATGATACAAATCCAAGACTCCTGGGGATAACTAAATTCCTAAATCGGAAGGGTGATCGGCCAGGAAATTGTAATAGCTTGTCCTTTTACTGCTTTTTGAGGAACATACTTAAAATCAAATTTAGATAATGCCAAAACCCATTTACCGATTTGGCCCCTTAATATAGGCCGATTTAGCATATATTTAATTAAGTTTGTCAAATAAATTACATGGACTTCTTCAGCTAGCAAATAATGTCGAAGCTTTGTTGCTATGAAGTAAAGGGACATGCACAATTTCTCGATGGTAGAATAACATTTTTCGGTGTTCAACAAAGTCAGACTTAAATAGTAAATTACCCGCTCTTTGTGATTGTCTCCCTCCTGTGATAACAGAGCTCCGATTGATTTTGATGACGTCGCCACATATAATTTAAGCGATCGATTCTTCATGGGGGCACTAACACTGGAGGCTTCATTAAGCATTCCTTAATTCGGTCGAAAGCCAGTTGATATTCTGTACTCCATATGAATTCATCATCTTGTTTGATCTTTAATAAAGGAGAAAAAATGTTAGTTTTACCAGCATAGTTTGATATAAAACGTCTCACGTAATTGACCTGACCAAGAAAATGTTATAATTCTAGTTTGGTTTCCGACGGACGAGTGTTGATGATTGCTCATGCTTTATTTTGATTGACTTCGATCCCTCATTAGTGCACAAGGAATCTTAAAAAAATTTCGGCCGACATCCTAAATGCACACTTAAGGGGATTCATTTTTAATTGATGGACTCTCATTCATTTGAAAGCTCTTTTTAAATGAGCGAAATGGTCCGTAGTATCGGCCAATTTGACCACTACATCATAAACATATACTTCCATAAATTCGCTGACCATGTTATGAAATATCGCATTCATAGCCCTTTGATATATAGCGCTAGCATTTTTTAAACCAAAGGACATGACTACCCAGCAGTACATTCTCAATGGTCCGGGACAACGAAAAGCTATTTTAAGTACATCTTCGGAAGAAATATAAATATGACCATCCATAAAATATACCATTCGATGCCCAGCCACTTGGTCAATCAATTGACTAGCTATCGGCATTGGATATTCATCTTTTGGAGTTGTTAAATTCAGATTTCTAAAATCAATGCATACTCGAAGCTTACCATTTTTCTTGACAACTGGAATTATATTCGAAATCCATTGTGTATTTGATTAGCCTGATGAACCCCACTTTCAGAAGTCGTTCAATCTCTTATTTGATTTTTTGAGTAGCTTCAATCGACATATGACTTGGAGGTTACTTATACGGCCGATATCCCTTTTTGAGTGGTAACCTATGTTCAACTAGGCTACGATCAAGCCCAGACATCTCTTGATAATTCCACGCAAAATAGTCTGCATACTCTTTGAGAAACATTACAAGTTCGTGTTGAACTTGTGGTGAAAGAAGATCACTGATGAAAGTGGGTTTTGGATCGTCTTCAGTGCATAAATTTACTTCAACGAGAGGATCTTGTACTTGAGCTTGGTTATCGTCTAGTTTTTCAGGAGCTTCTTTTAGATCAGCCATGGTTACATCGTCATTGGTCACTTGATCGGCTAGTATAATGGCATCAGCAAAATTAACAAAACAACCATCTTCCTCTCTAAGACTATCCTCTACTGTTTTCACCCTGGTTGTTAAGTCGATCGATCCATGATTAGCTAATGTTGGGCTAGTCATAGAATCTCTTCTATTACGTATTTCTAGGTCGGTCGATGTGGGATAACACTCATCAGCCAATCCTTTTTAAGAGAAGCTATATCAGCAATCCCTTGGATTATGTTATCTAATTTTTTAGTAGTCGAAATACCCGTTGGGCGCCCATATTTATTTCTTCCTATAAATTGTATCGTACCTATCTCTTCTTCATAATAATAGGCCTCACTGGCATTCAAAGTAGCCAAAAACAGTTTGTTATCAGTAAGGACCAATTTAACCCTGTCTTGATTCCAGAATGTAATGAATTGGTGTAGGGATGATAGTATACACCCAATGGAATGAATCCTGCCCTTTCCTAATAATGCATTATATCGGGAGGAAGTATCAACCACAAAGAAAGGTGCCAGAACTTTCTTGGTCCCTACCAAAAGATCAATAGGTAAAAATTTTTAGTCATCTCACCTGCAAAGTTACTTACAGTGACATCCGATGGAATTAAATTTGCCATAGTTTTCCCTAATTTCAATATTATTCTGATCGGAAGAAAATTTACTTTTGAGCCATTATCAACGAGAATCCTAGTGATCGAAAAATCATCTAAATGGGACGATATGTAAAGTAACTTGAGATGTTGAGTTGTATTGACGGGTGGCCTCTTTATTACGACCTTTTGGCCAAAAAACCCAGGTTCAACAGTAACTGTTTTCACCCGGGTTGCCCATACGGTTTCTAGTGTAGTTTCATTTGTTTGAACTGCTATTGATGGGCCCAATTCTTCCACATCTCTTGCCATTTTTCTAAGTTGAGTTGGGAATGTTGTTAAAACTAGAAAATGTCCAAGGCAGTTTTCTTATGTTTCTTTATTCTGGGGTTCTGAGTAATAAAGACATTCATAGACAATCACAAGCATTCACAAAGTACACACAAGAAAGCATCGCAAGGCGAATTTTTATTCCAGAGATTCCGAGATCTTTTACATTCCAGGCTGTGATACTGGTCACGAACCCTTAATTATATCAATGGTTGATCACCCTTGATTAAAAGGCAAAAGTAAATGTATGCATGCATCAGATAAATTAAATAAAGCATTAAAAGAGCATAAATGTAAGTGTACCACAAACAACATAGAGATTTTTATGTGGAAACTCTTATGGGAGAAAACCACAGCATAAAGCGACAAAAGTTCCACTATGAATGATAGTTGTACAAAAGATGGAATGTTCGGGAGGAAGTCCGGATAGACCGAGCAGGTAATTTAAATCATCAGGGACCATGGTCTTTGAGTTCATGGTTGTAGAGATCAAGTTTTGGGTTTCTCATTGACTAAGCCATCATTTGGACAAGTTAAATGCCCGTCCCATGTTCTTTTGGGTGTTCGTCAGGATTTTAATCGAGTCATGTATATATCACAGTGCCAATGACCGTCACTGAGGACGGATGACCACAAGAAGACATGTCACAATTCCTATGTAGTGCATCATAGTGCCAGTAACCGTCACTGTAGACGGGTGACCGCAGGAAGACACACATGGTTGCCATGCTCAACACAGTGCCAGTAACTATTGCTGCGGACGAGTGAACACCGAAAGGCATATTACAGCTGCCATATGATTCAATACAGTGCCATTGATTGTTGCTGCAGATGGGTGACTACAGGAAGATACATCATGGATGCTAAATGGTACGACATAGTGCCAGTGACCGTCGCTGCAGATGGGTGACCACAAGAAGACACATCATAGCTGTTAAATGGTACGACATAATACCAGTGATCGTGAACCTTGTCACATTATGGCTGTCGGGTGGTACAACACAGTGCCATTGACTGTCGCTGAGGATGGGTGACTACAGGAAGACACACTGCAACTACCTGAGCTGGTCAACTGATGGACCCCGCTTTGGATGGGAAGTACATCAACTGGTTTTAGCGACAGTAGTTCATAATGAAGTATTTTGAGATATTTTGGAATTTTTTTATTACAGTTTTCGATGATAACCATAGTCCCTTTGATTTAGTTTCATATCTCGATCCGGGATGAATAGAGTTCATATAATAGATACGATGAGCACAAAGTAAATATACTTTATCTTTATTGCATGCTTGATAAAGGATTGCATTTATACTTGATGCTTAGTGCATCAGGTGAATTATGCACTTGATTTGGTTAATCTGCTTTATGCATGTCTTTAGTTCAACCACATTATTGTTAATGATTGATACTTTGAGAGATTGGATCACTTGGATGGGCTGTGTCGAGCTATATTTCTTTGAGAGTTCAAGCTCAATGAGCTAAATCGTACATTTCTGGGCATGAAAATGGTTAAATATCGGGGCTGATATATGCCTGTTTATGTTGATAATTGATAAACGATGGGGATTAATGTCCTACAAGTGCTTGATTTAGTTGCCTTATGATAGGAGGATGTTATATCCGGCTTGGTGTTAGTGAGATTGCGCCTAATTTTACTTGGAGTCAGTCAATCTTCGAGCCAACAGGGCACTTTTCAAGGTTGAAAATGACTCAATACTGGGCCCGTTTACTACTTAATTAGGATATTCGGAGATTAGGATAGCGAATAATATCGTTGCGATGCATTATTACGGTGTTTTTGATCTTGGAAGAGCTAAGTCATTCTCTTGGCGTCGGTCAAATTCTGCTTATTTTACTCACTTTTAGTTGATTTGTGCTCTTACAAAGGGGTTTTTCAGACTTCAATTTTGACTAAGTGTTGGTCATGTTTTATTAAATCGCTAATTTGGCCCACTTAACATCGACCGTTGGGAGATCCGGCTTGGGGGATGGATAAAACTCGGTGATGTGTGTCTAGGAGCAATAGTATGATGGAGAGGCGAGCCATATCGTAGGCGGACCACACCACGGAATCGCAAGGTTGGTAAGACCGTCCAGGCACATGCCATGTTGTTGGTGGGTGCATGTGCCCTGGGCTGGGCACACCCCAGGCGCATGTGGCCAAACTTAAGAAAGAGAGAGAGAAGGAACTATCCTTCCGGGCGCATGTGCTAGCTAAGCTGATGGGCGCATGTCCCTTTTGGACTTAGAGAATTTCATCCACCCCATGGGGTGGGCGCATGTGGTAGGAGTGGTGGGCGCATGTCCCCACACTTAGCCATTTTTATCTATTTCTCTTCTCTCTTCTCTCTCTCTCTCTCTCTCTCTCTCTCTCTGCACTTTGCTTTGGTGGGAGAAATCCCTTTCCCGTGAGGGATTTTGGCAAGGGAATTCGGAGTGGGCGCATGATACCTTGTGTCACTCTGTCGCCTCTCTACAGATGAAATCCTCTCTCTGTCATTAGGTGAGTGCACTATTTATAGTGTGTTAATTGGGTCTTGGGTCCAAACAAAGAAAAAATGTGAGCGCATGTGTTTGGAGGAGAGTTTCTGGGCAGATGTACTGAGTGGATGCCACTGAGCCGGTTGCATGTGGTTGGAGTGGGTGCATGTGCCCATACTTAGCAATTTTTGGAGTTTTCTCTATTAGTGCACTTTTTTCATAGCATTCTAGTGCACCTTGTTTTTCAATCACTTAGGTCAGTGAGTCTAGTGTCGGTTGAGCTTAATGAAGACGAAGACCGAAGATTCCAGTGGCCCCGTTGCACCAAGGACGAAGAAACAGGTAAAAGTGATGCCTTGATGTGCCTTAACCTTGACCAAAATCTAACCATTATCCTCTTTGATGACCTTGACCATATTAGGAAACCTTTAGTCATCATAGATTGGCCCTAGGTGTACCAAAAGATCACCCATTCTATGGCCTAAGAGATCGGGGTGTGAAAAAGTTGGGTCAGTAAACTGTTTGGCTGAACCCAAGCTTGTCCGACCGGTCACGACCAGTCGGCTGGACTGGACCGATCAGTCAAGATCGATCGGACTGACCCCAGTCCAGGCAGCATATGCTGTATGAGTGCAGGCCATTGGGCTGACTGGTCTTGACCGGTTGGCTGGGCTAGTCCGACCGATCACGACCGGTCGGACAGACCCCTTTACAGAGATAGTAAGCTCTCTGTCCATTTTTGGCCTCTGGCCGACTGGTCAAGACCTGTCGACACTAGCCATTTTTTTCCCGTTTTAAATTCGTTGCACATCCTTTTATAAAGGGGCTTGGCTTATTTTGAGGGGAAGGAAGAGGGATTTCAAGAGGAGTGAAGCCACCATTGTTGGAGACCATTTGAGGCTCATTCCCAACCTATGTAAGGCATCTTTCTTGTGCTTTAACACAAGATTGGAGCATTCCAAGCTCATGAAGAAGATGACCTTCATCCCCTCTTAATCTCTAGAGTTTGGACCTTCCTTTATAGGCATATCCTTGTCCAAAACACTAAGATGAGATCGTGGTAGGAGAGAAACTCTAGGCAACCCATTCCCATTAGTTGTAGAGTTCTCAAGCCTTACCTCCTATCACCTTGGGCATCTCAAAGGCATCACAAGCAAGGTGATTGATCAAGTGTAGCTGAGGCATTGGTGATGCAACGGCAACACGATCGTGGGAGCAAGGGAAGCTAATTGAAGCACGGGAGAGCGGAGATCAAGCAACCCGAAGCGACGCTGAACAAGGGGCTCATCCGACAAGTAAGGTTATCTTTATTGAGAGTCCATCCACTCAATTCCCTTTGGGAGTTGAGTGTAGAGTTTGTTAGTCAAACTCGATCTAGGGACGTTGGCCATTCCTTGGCCTATTTGTCGGCCTAAAGACTAAGGGTTGTTTGGCACTCCTTGGCCCGTTTGTCGGGCCTAAATAAAGTCTCCAAGGGGGAGCCTCTAATACGGGAGTGAACGTGCATCGGGTTGAGAGTTAGCCTATGTCTAAAACTCCGTTCGGGTTGAGAGTTAGCCTGTAAGACTCGTACCCTGATTAACCGAACGTACATTTAGTTTCCGATGTCGGTACATCCCGGACTGACCAGATCGACGATCTCTCATCACGACCCTGATTTAGTACCGCAACGACCTAAGACTTGTACCTTTGCGACCGCACGGGCGCCACGATTCCAACGCCGCGCAGCACGCTCCGTTTCGATGCTTAGTTTGAAAGATGCGTACTTGTGCGCAATCCAAGGTGGGCCGCGCAACGCGCATGTGGCGTGGGCCCCACTTGCACAAATCCCAAGAAAATGTCAAATCAATCACCATCACCCTCACCCATACCCTTCTCATCACCCTAGTCTACACACACTATACCCACCCCATCACTCTCTCACCTCCAAAGTCAACCCAAGCCCATACCTCCCATGCCCTCTCCCATCATCATCATCATTACCTCATGCACTCCCCTCTCTACCCATACAAGATCCATACGTAGGGGGGGTGGGTCTTCTCATTCCCATTTGCAAGAAAGGAGAGAGAAAGAGAAAGAGAGAAAGGAGAGAGAGAGAGAGAGAAGAGAGAGAAGTAGAGAGAGATCTAGAGGGAGATCAAGAGAGAAAGAGAGAGATTGAAGGAGGAGATCTAAGCTTGGAGGACCCTGATCATCATCCGGACCGTCCGATCGTCAACCCAACCCCATCCAACCGTCCAACCATCATTGTGAGTGCAAACTTCCCCCCTTTTTCTCGTTTACCTTTCATTTTCTTTTCTTGGGCCCACCTTATGATGGGCAATGAGATGGATGGGCTGGATCGTCCATGAATGAGCCCCACATATCTTTAATAATAATAATAATAATAATAATAATAATAATAAAAAAAGGGGACTCACAGCGTCAGGACGCTGGGAGTAACTAGCGTCCACGGACGCTGGAGTCGTTGGACTGCCCAGCAGTGGCCCACTCGTGGGACCCACCATGATGTAATTGTTTTATCTGAGCCGTCCATCTGTTCTCCCAGATCATTTCAGGGCCAAGGCCCAAATGTCAAGAAGATCCAGATCTGGGGTGGGCCTCACTACAGAAAACAGTAGGGACAGTGACCCTACTGTTGAAACCTTCCTACGGCCTACCATGATGTTTATTTGAGATCCAACCTGTTCATAAGTTCACACATGCGTGTGAAGAAGGGAAAGCAACAATATCAGCTTGATCGAAAACTTCTGTGGGCCCCACTTGATGAGATCAATATAAAAAAAGAAGAAGAGAGAAGGGGGCGTTGGCCGTAGGCTGGCTAGGCTGCCCAGCCGGTGGCCCACTCGTGGGACCCACCTAGAATGTATGTGCTTTATCAATTCTGTCCATATGTTGTTCTAGCTCATTTTAGTGGCTGCGCCCAAAATTTAAGCACATCCAAATGTCAAGTGAACCATGCCACGGGAAACAGTGGGAATAATGATTTCCATAGTTGAAACCTTCCCAGGCCCTATAGTGATGTTTATTTGTCATTCAACCTGTTCATAAGATCACATGGATATGGATGAATGGGAAAACAAAAATATCAGTTTGATTCAAAACTCTTGGGGCCCATTTGGGTGCCACGCTCCAAGCAACGTGCTTTGGCACGCTGCCCAGCAGGTGGCCCACCCTGTGGGTCTCACCTCGATGCATCTGTTTTATCTATGCCGACCATCTATTTTTTTTTTCCATATTATTTTAGGACTGTGGGCCAGCATAATGAGGTAAGTACAAACCTCAAGTGGACCACACCGTAGGAATCAGTGATCATTGATGCCCACTTTTGGAAACCTTCCTTGGGGCCATTGTAATGTTTATTTATCCATCTAACCAAAGGTGATGGGGCCCAACTTTGGGTCCCACCTTGATGAATGTTGGGTATACCTTGTCGTTCTTCTTGGCAGGAGTGTGGGCCCAATTTTGGGTGGGCCACACGTAGAAAATAAGGGTGATTGAACGCCTACTATTGGAAACTTTATAGGACCCATCTGCAATGTTTATTTGCTATTCTTCCTGTTCATAAGTCACCCAGCCATGGGTGGGGTTCCACACGTGTGGTGTGCGGGCCCCACCATGGTGTTTGGGTGCCATCTCACCTAATTAGTCGGAAAGCACAAATATCGAATTGATCCCAAACTGTTGGGGCCCATTGATGTATGTGGCTTCCCCACTCCTTTGTGCGGTTATCCCCAACCACGGGTCCACCTTGTTATGCATGTGTTCTATCCACGTCAACCATTGGCAACCATGGTGCGATATGTATGTTGGCCATCCATTAGGACCGCTTTAATTTTGTGCTTAATCCAAACCATCCGAATGAATGGACCTAGCATGTTATGTACATGATGGCCTTGGGACCACCTTAGTGTACGTGTTCGAATGACCGCGTTGTCCATCCCGTGGATCCACCTTGATGATTAGTTGTGTAAACCCTTGTTGAAAGGTCATATAGATTTGGATGCATGGGAATTCCTAAAGTTCGCGTGAACCAAGTCATAGGGCTACCTTCTTACCTCACCCTGTTGAACCGTCTTGTCAAATCAGCTTGTTAACTCACCAAGTTAACCCGCCTTGTCAACCTGCCTTATTGACCCACCTTATTGACTCTCCATGTTGATTGATCCTGGTAACTCAGCTTATTGTATACTCATATGACTCACCCCTTCTACCCTTGTATCGAACTATTAAAGACCACCATATCGTATATATCCCATCCACACCGTCCGTTTACCTTTAAGATGAGTGTGGGGCTCATCCTCGACGTTCGTATGTCATCTAGGCCATCTATTATATGGAGCCTATCTTGTAGTATGAGGTTAGACCTGTCGTCCCTTTTTGGACCTCATTGTATTGACCATCTATCTCAGATTACCCTACCATGTATGATCTGTCATGACCTGTCTATCTTGCAACCTGCTACAACCCGAAGATTGTACACCCAAGTGCAGGTAGAGAAGTAGTAAAACACTCGGTAAGACCGAGGTCGATCCACAGGGATTGGGGTTAAGAACACTTAGAGGAATTAGTTTAGGTGAGTGATATGAAATCTGGTTTATCCACGAGAGTGGAGCAAGTTGTGTGTGGTGAAAGACAAAAATAGAAAAGGGGCTAAGGCATCAGGGATCCACCTTTGATTCATTCACAAGATTTGATTCATTGGTCCAACTATCACTCAACTGGAATTGAATAAAGATTCACTCCAATCGAAAGATGAAACAGTTAAACCATTTGCATATTTCATAAAAAATGGTGATCTGAACCGATTGATTTGAAGATGAAGCACTCGTTACTTGATTGCAGGGAATTCCAAGCATCCACTGTGCCCGGAGTCGACAATGGATCAAGGAATTGTACAAATCAACAACTTTGCCAACAAGTCAACCGATAAGATAACAATTCATACGATCAAATGCATACTTACAAGATAGGAGGCTTTGATTGACCGATCCAACCGTTAAGATCTCGTCTATCGATCACAGGGAATCTAAAGCATCCTATGTGCCCGGAGTCTACAATGGATCAAGGGATTTTACAGATCGATGACTTTACCTGCACTAGCTCGATGATCGTAGGGAATCCAAAGCATCCAACGTGCCCGAAGTCGACGATGGATCAAGGGACTTTATCGATCATGAACTAGCTAATTGGCGTGCAAGGGATCCCAAGCATCCAACGTGCCCGGAGTCAACGATGGATCAAGGGGCTTGCACAACAATAGCGTCTGCCGAGGCGGATAACCAAACCAATTACCCAAAGAGAACTCCAACATTTACACCACACAATGTTGAACCAAAAGAACCAAAGCTTGTAAATTTCTTCAAAGGCTTCACCCCTAGCCTTAGCTAGCGGTTTAGCCAACCATGCTACAATGGAAGACTAAAACTCACTAAGAAAGAAAATTTTACACTACTCTACACTACAAATGAAAGAAAGAAAGAAAACTAAAGAAGAGAAGAGAGGAGTTGTAGAGAATGGGATTCGAGGAGTGGGATGATTCAAATGAGGAGGAGAGGCCTCCTTTTATAGACTTTTGAGAGGCTCCCAAGCCTCCTCCCAATCCTAGGTGGCACTCCAAACCCAAAGCAGATTTTTATTTAGGTTCGGGAATGGAGTTAGGCTTGGAGTGCCCAAAGCAAACTTTTCCTTTAGGTTTGGGCTTGGAGTTAAGCTTGGAATGACATGTGGTAAGAAAGTACTCCAAGCCTAGGTGTCACTCCAAACCCAAAGCAGATTTTTATTTAGGTTTGGGAATGGAGTGAGGCTTGGATGATGAGGTGGCATTCCAAGCCTTACACATGTGTGGAGAGAGAGAGAGAGAGACAGAGAGAGAGAGAGAGAGAGCTGATGCACACGAGAAAATGAGGCTGCTGGAGTTCAACTCGTGTAAGGAGAGATGTCCTCCATTACTGGATGTGACTGGCCATGAAGATGGAGATGGGTCGACGGTTGAAGTCTGCTACAGTTTGTGTTTGCTGGACTGCATCATGGATGGCAACGCTGATTGATGTGTTACATGTTATAGTGATGCACATCAAATGTGCTACAGTGGATGGTGATGAAACTTCTCCAGTTGCTGGACGTTGTGCATGGGGCCATCTTGATGGATGGTGGATGTGAAGCTGGTTGATGACAATCTGCCATCATTTGATGCAGCCCAGTGAGGAGTGGGACGTTCTTCAACAGCAGTTGCTGTGGACGGTGATTGGAGATGAAGGGGACGGTGATGGAGGCATGAGCTCAGCTATGGGGTCCACCTGATGAACGGCTGGAAACAGTCCAGCATCTTGGACAATGGATGAGGTTGGGTCTACTGGACGTTGGAACTGTGGACTGCTACATGTGTGCAGGCATGGAGAAAGAGCAGGGACTTCCAGTGCTTGTTGATGAGAGAACTGGGGCTCAACCTTCCTTTCTGTACGTTGGAGTGGGGTCCATCTTGATGGACGACTGAGGAGCTGGAGTGGACTGCACGTGTGGGCTGGAAGACGTCCACCTTTATTGGACGGCTGAGATGAAGCTAGCCGATGATGGAGATGAAGGAAGGCTGGATGTGGACGGTTGCCACTTGCTGGACGGCTGCTGATGGATGCTGGACGGTGATGATTTCTGTAATGGAGACGTGCTCCACATTGATGGACGGTTCATCCAGCAACTGGATGAATGGACGGCTGGAAGGATTTGCTGCTGGATGATTACTCTTATCTATTGGATGGCTAGAATGGACGGTTGATGATGATGGGCCGTGACTCAGCTGGACGTCCATTAGATGGTTGAAATGGGGGGATGGGTGGTGATGGAGTTGATGGACGGTTGAAAGCTTTGATGGCCGGTGAAGTGGCTTCAACTGCTGGACGTACTTGCAGCACGTGTGAGGGTGCTGGAGATCCAGCTGCTTGTTGATGCAAAAAGGGCTACTGATCTTGCTGGATGCCAGACACCATGGACGGTCAGCTGCTGCCTTGCTTGGATGGTGAAGATCACACCGTCAGTTGCAGGGTCCATCGTTTGATGTTTTGATGGAGGGTTGTCCACCTCTACACGTTGATGCAGGTGGCATGGCTGTCGGACTAATGGATGGTGGATGGAGATGATGAGACCGTTGGATGATTGGGCTAGATTAGAGTGGTATGCTTGGACATGTGATGAAGTGGACGTGGATCAACCTTGCATGGATTGTCGATGGTGGAGGCCCACTTCATCCACTGATTGGTGTGTTTGGTCCCACATGTTGATGCTCAATCTTGATCGTCCAAACTTGCACAACTTGGATCTCCAAAATGAGCAGCTGAGATGCATCCTTCCAGGCCATCTTCACCGTAGAAAATGGTATAGTCTTCGATCTTTACGGCCTGATTCAAGGACCGGGTGGTTTAATCATACACCAGTATGCCGAATATTAAACAGTAGTGTTTTCCACTGCACGTGGTCTGTTTGAAAGGAGGTCTGACCTAACCTGCCGGAAGAGTGTTGGCAAAGTGGGTTGAGTTTGACCAGCTTTGAGTAGGTCCGCTATTGGACCAGATAGGCTTTGGCATTCTACTGGTGAGTAGTGAGGTCTGTGAGACCCCGGTGATGTTCCGTTTCAGAGATGGTATTGGTATCACTGTATGGTGTTGGACGGTCCTGACGTGGGTGGGTGTGATGTGGGCGGGGTTGTAAGCCTAGGCGAGCTACCACACTGGGCGAGCTACCAGTTCCGAGTCCTGCATTGCTTAGGTGATCGCATTATGACTGTTCGTATCTGGACCACTGTACTGAGAGGTGGTGATTTGCATACATGCATTGGATCATTGTATGTGACATTAGGCCCTGTAGGCCATTGCATAGTATGAGTCTATAGCCTTGGTTGGCTGGTTACCTGTATTGCACGCTTGCATAGCCATGGTAGGCTAGTTATATGTATTGCATGCTTGCATAGCCGTGGTAGACTGGTTATTCATATCACATGATCTTGTAGCCTAATTAGGCGAAGTCTTGGTTTAAAGTTCTCATCATGCGTTACTACTTACTCTGATATTTATCATGCTTGTCATATGCATTGTTGTTGAGCTCTTAATTGTGCATATTCTAACCCTAATTCATCACTCATTGTGCGAGGTTTGCTGGGTTTATAGACAAATCTAATGCATGTTGTGTGATTGCAGGTTTGAGAGGGAACTCTGCCAAATTAATGATGAAAAGAGATGATTTAGAACCTTGGATGAAGACCCAAGGAGGGCCGAAGGAAGAAGGAAGCAAAGAAAGAAGCAACGAAAGAAGAAAATAGAAGAAAGAAAGGAAGAAAGCAAGCAGAAAAAGAGATCGACCGGTCTTGACCGGTCGGCCAAGAGAGCCTGACCGGTCTAGACCGGTTAGCTAGGTGCGCTGGAACCATACTAAACAAGGCCGACCGGTCTTGACCGGTCGGCCATACCTGCTGGAGCTGCACTGAAGACGTCCGACCGGTCATGACCGGTCGAACAAGGTTGCTGGAGTGGCTGCTCATTGAGGCACGACCGGTCTAGACCGGTCGGCCGTGCGTAAGGACTTAGAACTTTCCAAATTCAGTCCGATTTTCTCTGCGCTGCGTAACTTTTACGCAGATTCTCGATCTTTTTGAAGTTGTGGAGCCTCCAGACTATAAAAGGACACCTAGGGATCGTTCCTAGGGTATCTAAGAAGGGTTGAAGCAAGCTTAGAGGCGGCGGAAGTGAATTTTGGAGTTCCACAACTCCTTGGAGTTTGTTTTTGCTGTTTTTATGAATTTTGTAGTTGTTTCATGTTCCCTTGGATCATGAGCAGCTAAACCTCTTAGCTAGGGCTAAGAGGTGAAGCTTGTAGTGGATCCAAGATGTTTCAATTCGTAGCTAGTTGGTTTTAAGTATGGAATTCATGATTATAAACTATGGTTTGAAGTTTATACAAGTTTTTGAGTAGTTTTTCTTAGTCTTATGATGACTCATGGATGTTTGGGAGAATTACTTAATTGCTTAATTGGTTTGTGACGGTCTAGACCTGTATGATCCGAGGAATCAGAGTGTGCTCTAGTACTATGATCTTCATGAAGGGACTTCCTACCAAAGTTCTACTTTTCTGATTTTCTGTAATATGTATGGACTGTGCATGTGATTTGGATCAAGTTCAAATCCTGATCTAGCCTTGTCTTGTGACAGGACTTGAGGATGGTTATGATTGTGAACTAGACCTTTTGGAAAGGGGAATGACCTATGCAATTGAGCATGCTCAGCTCAGCCTACATTGAGTGAATTCTATGCATAGCACTTACATATTACAGATTATTTGGTTTAACAGCTCTATCATCCGACTAGATAGACCTTAATGTCGATTCTAGTTGAGAGAATGAGAAACCACAGCGGATTGAACATCAAGGATTGCTATAAGTGGATCCTTGAACCCCTAGTGCCTTCTTATAATTGTCTACATTCAAATTAGTTTAAAACTACATTCAAATTAGTTTAAAACTATTATTCACATCAATTCTATTCAAAATCTGATTATTAGCTTTCAATAGACGCTTTTGGATGCGTTTGTGAAATCCTACATAAGTCCCTGTGGATCGACCTCGGTCTTACCGAGTTTATTACTACTTCGCAACCCTACACTTGGGGAAGCGAACAAGTTTTTGGCGCCGTTGCCGGTGACTTTGACGGTTTTTCACAAATTTCTAAAATTAGTATCTATTTAGGATTTTTAAGATTTTAGGACTAACTTAGTTTATTTATTTGATTTTTCTTTTCAAGGATTTCTAGGAAGCTGAAGAAGATACAAGGATTTCAAGTGCTGAATCAGGTTCTATCTTTCTAAACCTTACTCTTCTCCTTCTCCTATTCATTCCTATCTTATTCATCTCTTGTAGAGTGGGTGGAGACTCCTTTTGGATCTCTGAAAGGTCAGCCTTTTTTTCACCTGGATTCCTATTGGTCGGCTCTGCCGTCTTGGATCACCTTGTGCTCAGAGATTTCTTTTCTCATCTCTACTCCTCTTTCTCCTTTTTCTGCACTTTTTCTCAAAAGATTCAAAGAGTGGGTGGGGAGTTCTCTGAACCCCTATTGACCAGGAGAAATCGGTCTCTATCCTTGCTTCTGGCTTAGCCATTGCAAGACACCTTGTGCTTCGGTCTTAGAGAAAAGTAAAGAAAGGGAGGAAGAATTCTTCTTTCTCTTTGTTTCTTATTTTTTTTGTTTTGCATGCCACATTGGGCTCGGGATTCCAATAACCGACTCATACGTGAAGGGGGGATAGTAGAAGGAATTGATAGAGAACCACGTGCTAGGAGACATCTAAACTCTCCAATTTTGTCTGAAAATATGGCTGCAAATCAACCTAATCCGGGCCAAACCAAACTGAAACAGGGGAGAATGTGGTTGAGAATGTTCCCCGACCTAGGACTTTACGTGATTTCTTGCAACCCGCAAGAGTGAGCACTCCCTCATGCATAGTTTTTCCACAAAATGCAGGGAATGTGGATTTGAAACCAGAAGTGATTCAACTTCTCCCTAAATTCCATGGGTTAGACAGTGAAAGTGCCTATCAACACCTTAAGGAGTTTGATGAGGTGATCACCACCATGCACTTTGCAAATGTTACTGAAGATGTAGTAAGACTTAAATTTTTCCCTTTCACTCTTAAGGATAAAGCCAAGGGTTGGCTTTATGCATTGAGGCCAAGATCAATTGGTGCATGGACTGATATGCACAGAGAATTTATAAAAAAATTCTTCCTTACTCACAAAACGAACATGTTGAAGCGCCTTATCATGAACTTTGCCCAAAAGGAAGATGAAACCTTCTTCCAATGTTGGGAGAGGTTTAAGGAGTTATTAAATGCATGCCCACATCATGGCTATGAAATTTGGCGGGTTATAAGCTTTTTCTATGAAGGACTGACTTCACCCATGCGCCAATTTGTAGAGATGATGTGTAATGGGGAGTTCATGAATAAGGAAGCTGATGAAGAATGGGATTATTTGGAAGAATTGGCTGAGAATGCACAGGCTTGGGACACATCGAAACCAACTAATTCCAAGACTGGCCAACAAAAGGAAAAGGGGGGAATGTATGTCTTAGCAGAATTGGACCCACTGCAAATGCAAACAACACTCCAAAAGTATTACTAGAGGAGATGTTGGGTGCATTCGTATCAGTCCAAGCTGAGTATAACAAGACAAATTCTCTAAAAATAGATGGGTTCATGCAAGAGCAATTGAAATTCAATCAAAATTCAACTCAAGCCATCAATGAATTGAAAACATCTCTAGCTAGAGTTGAATCTCACCTTAGTGTTAGAGAGAAGGGCACACTTCCTGCCCAACCTCTTCCTAACCCAAGGACCCAGTATGAGATACAAGATGCAAGCTCATCCTCCAACCATACGGAACATGTCCAAGCTATCACCACTTTGAGAAGTGGGAAAGAAATTGACAAATCTAATCCAGTGAAGGCCCCAAAGCCTAAAGATCCAGAAATTCCCAAAGAGGATGATAGCCCCAACAATACTCCGCAAGAGAAAGAACCGGAAAGACAATACAAACCGGTTGCCCCATTTCCACAAAGGTTGATTTCACCTAAACCTTTAGATAAAAATCTGGAGATTTTAGAAGTTTTTAAGCAGGTGAAGATCAACATCCCGTTGTTAGATGCAATAAAACAAATACCATCGTATGCTAAATTTCTAAAGGAATTGTGTACAGTCAAAAGGAAACACAATGTTCACAACAAAGTACTTTTGACCGAGAATTTGAGCGCCATCATCAAACAAGAGGTACCCCAAAAATATAAAGATCCGGGTAGTCCAACCATCTCATGCATCATAGGAGACCACCGGATTAAACAAGCCCTACTCGACTTGGGGGCAAGTGTGAATCTCATTCCATACTCGGTCTACGAGCAACTTGGGTTAGGTGAATTAAAACCAACCAAAACCACACTCCAACTTGCTGATAGATCCATCCGTATACCGAGAGGAATGATAGAAGATGTTCTAGTCCAAGTTGATAAATTCTACTACCCAGTAGACTTTATTGTCTTGGACACACATCCCGTGATTGGCACCGGTGCTCAAATTCCCGTCATACTTGGACGACTGTTTCTAGCTACCTCAAATGCCATTATCAATTGTAGAAACAGACTTGTACAAATGTCCTTTGGAAATATGACCCTTGAGCTTAACATATTTGATTTATGCAAACAACCACGGGGAGTTGATGATGATGTCCACGAATTAAACATGATCGAATCATTCATGGAGGATACAGTCCCCTTATCACTATTTTCCGACCCTTTGGAGGCATGTGTGGCCCATTCTCATGAGACAAATGATGACACAATACAAGAGATGGATGCCATGCTAGAGATGATGCCAGTGCTTGATAATAAAAGATGGAGGGCCCTATTTGAGCCTTTGCCTGTAAACGAGAACAAGGCCCTCCCATCCAACATCAAGGCACCAACACTCGACCTAAAACCATTACCAAGTGAGCTGAAATATATTTATTTAGGTCAAGATGAGACATATCCAGTGGTGATTTCTTCCCACTTGGATGAGGAACAAGAGAGTAGGTTAATAGCCACTCTATTAGAGCACAAAAGTGCCATTGGATGGTCAATTGCGGATCTCAAAGGCATAGAGACCCACTGATTTGTACTCATCGCATACACCTTGAGGAGAATGCGAAGACATCTCGGCAACCACAAAGACGACTAAATCTAAACATGAAGGATGTGGTTAAGGCCGAAGTGGTGAAACTATTGGATGTAGGTATCATTTACCCAATATCCGATAGCCAATGGGTGAGCCCAACTCAAGTGGTGCCTAAGAAATCCGGAATAACCATCGTAGCCAATGCCAGTAATGAACTCGTGCCAACTAGAGTCACTACCGGTTGGAGAATGTGCATTGACTACAGGAAGCTAAATACTGTCACAAGGAAAGACCACTTCCCCCTACCATTTGTTGATCAAATTTTAGAACGGTTGGCGGGTCATTCCCACTTTTGCTTCCTTGATGGCTATTCAGGGTACAACCAAATAGAAATTGCCCGTGAAGACCAAGAAAAGACTACATTCACATGTCCATTCGGCACTTTCGCCTACCGACGGATGCCATTTGGACTATGTAATGCCCCTGCCACCTTTCAGCGTTGTATGATGAGTATCTTTTCTGACATGGTGGGGACCATTCTCGAAGTCTTCATGGATGATTTTTCCGTATTTGGTTGTAGCTTTGATGAGTGCCTTGAGCACTTGAAGTCTGTGCTGAAAAGATGTGAAGAGAAGAACCTTGTGCTCAATTGGGAGAAGTGTCACTTCATGGTTCAAAAGGGAATTGTACTTGGTCACATCGTTTCACAAAATGGAATCGAGGTGGACAAAGCGAAAATTGATCTTATCTCTAACCTTTCACCACCCAAAAGCATACGAGATGTACGGTCCTTTTTAGGACACGCAGGATTTTACAGAAGGTTCATAAAGGACTTCAGTTCACTCTCTCGCCCTTTATGTAACCTACTTCAAAAGGAAAATTCATTCGAGTGGAATGAAGAATGTCAAAAGGCCTTTACCACCCTTAAAGGTATGTTGACATGTGCTCCCATAATGCAACCACCTGATTGGAGCATTCCTTTTGAGATTATGTGTGATGCTAGTGATTATACTATTGGGGCCGTGTTAGGTCAAAGAAAAGAGAAAAAGCCATGTGTCATCTACTATGCAAGTAGAA
Source organism: Liriodendron chinense (assembly GCA_003013855.2). NCBI lineage: Eukaryota > Viridiplantae > Streptophyta > Magnoliopsida > Magnoliales > Magnoliaceae > Liriodendron > Liriodendron chinense. The sequence continues at coordinate 30,681 of PVNU02003764.1, read as the reverse complement.
CCCTAAACTCAGCCCAAGCAAACTACACCACTACTGAAAAAGAACTCTTAGCCGGACAAGTTTAGGTCCTACATGATTGGATCCAAGATCATTATATTCGCTGACCATGCCGCGCTTAAGTATCTTCTTTTTAAGAAGGATGCTAAACCACGGTTGTTACGATGGATCCTTCTACTCTAGGAATTCGACATAGAAATACGTGATAAGAAAGGAGTAGAGAATGTAGTAGCTGACCATCTTTCTCGACTTGTCCTCACTGATTCCCCTGAAACGACGGCGATCAATGACATGTTCCCTGATGAACAACTTTTTGCTGTTTCCCAATGGCCATGGTATGCGGACATTGCTAACTATCTTGCTACAGGTACAATTCCTACATATTGGAAAAAGCAAGATAAGGATAAATTCTTCACAGAGGTGCAGAAATTCTTATGGGACGACCCATACTTATTCAAGCATTGTCCCGATCAAATCATAAGGAGATGTGTGCCGGATGAGGAACAACAAAGTATCATCTCCTTCTGTCATTCTCAGGCATGTGGTGGCCACTTTTCGGCTAAAAAGACCACAGCAAAAATTCTGCAATGTGGGTTTTATTGGCCCACCATGTTCAAAGATACACATGAGTTTTGCAAAGCATGTGAACCTTGTCAGAAATTAGGAGGAATCTCCCGTAGAAATATGATGCCACTCAATCCCATCTTAATAATCGAAATTTTTGATTGTTGGGGCATCGATTTCATGGGCCCATTCCCATCTTCTTTTGGAAACTTATACATCTTGCTTGCCGTTGATTATGTTTCCAAATGGGTCGAGGCCATCCCTTGCCGGAATAATGAGCATAAAACGGTCATTCAATTTTTAAAAGAAAATATTCTTTCCCCGTTTGGAACGCCTCGAGTCATCATAAGTGATGGAGGGTCTCACTTTTGCAATCGCCCTTTTGAAACCTTAATGAAGAAATATGGCGTAACACACAAAGTGAGCACTCCCTATCACCCACAAACTAGTGGACAAGCTGAGATATCCAATAGGGAGATTAAACACATTTTAAAGAAAACGGTGAACCCCGATCGCAAGGATTGGTCGCTTCGGCTTACCGATGCGCTTTGGGCTTACCGTACTGCTTTCAAAACCCCTATTAGAATGTCTCCCTATAGACTTGTCTATGGGAAGGCTTGTCACTTGCCTGTGGAGTTGGAACATAGGGCATATTGGGCTGTTAAGAAGATGAATTTCAATTCTGACAAGGCAAGCTCGTTATGCAAACTACAATTGAATGAACTTGCAGAAATCCGGAATGAAGCTTATGAGAATGCGAGAATTTACAAGGACAAAACGAAGATATTCCATGATAAGAATATTCTTAACAAGACATTCACGATAAATCAAAATGTCCTCATGTATAATTCTCGCTTACATCTATTTTTGAAAAAATTGAGATCTCGATGGACCGGTCCCTACATTGTGCAAATTGTCTATCCATATGGGACTGTCGAGCTATTGAATCCGAGGAATGGCAACATTTTTAAGGCAAATGGGTAGCGATTAAAGCCGTTCTTTGAGAAATTTCCTTCAGAAGGTATGTCCATACCCCTGAATGATCCTGTGTATCAGGATGATTGATCTCCTAGTCTGACGGAGGTATAGAGTAGTTAGGATTAGAATTTTGCTGCTTTGGTTTACTTTTGCTTAGGTTTGTTAGAAGGAGGAGGAATTCCAATTTTCACTCTCTCAGGTACTATCACACCTCACTCCCTTTTATTTTTCAAATTGCTCTCATGTTTTGCTCATTACACATCTTTTACATTGAGGACAATGCAAGATTTGGTTGGGGGGTGTAGGATCACTTGGATGAATCCAGCGTTTTGCAACATTTCAAGCAATTATTATGTGGAAATTTTTCGATTTTTCAAAAATTCGAAACTCTTTTGGAAAACATCGGTTCTATGCATTCCAGATGATATGAGCATAGGAGGAGGAGATATGAAGTGTATGGGGCTGTATGTCTGGAATCTCTCATAACATAATGGTTTTATATGTGAATTCCCCTATTTCTGTGATTGATAGAAAATCTAAACACTTTTACACCTAGTCCACATTACACGATTTTCATGGGTTGAAGGGACTATGTGATTTATGGATTAGCTAGACTTTGAATTAAGGTATTGAGAAATCAGGCCGGGGTACTTTGTCCATCCTTGTCCATGAGAAAATAATGCTGGATATTGATTTCTAAAAATCCTATCTAAATTAAAAGGAAAAGGAAAAGGAAGGATGAAATTGGGAATGATGAAAAAACGGTGGAAAATTCCGATTAGGGCTACCTACTACCAACCGGGGGATGGTCTACCCGTAACCAAAGCCGGAAATGGGACGTAGTGTGAAAGTCATCGGAAGGACAGTAAGGTAAATTCCTGTCATTGGCTTGATGTGGCTCTATATACCTTGAGATCGATAGTCTGATTGATCTATGAAAAAGATAATCCTTGAAACTCGTGAGATGAATTTTTCACTGTCCACACTAGGGTAAATTTGTTCAAAGTTCTTCTATTTATCAACCAATTAGCGGGAATTTCATATGAATGCTTATTATGTTTTAAGAGCTTACGGTCTCAGCCCCTGTCGCCTAATAATTCTGAATCTTACACTTGTATGTCTTGGGATGTATAGAAGAAGGGTTTCTGAAAGAGAGTTGAGTTTTGAAGAATGGCATTAGCTTCACGCATGTTTTGCTCAGGACTAGCAAAATGCTGGTTGGGGGGGTGTGTTGAGCTCTTAATTGTGCATATTCTAACCCCAATTCATCACTCATTGTGCGAGGTTTGCAGGGTTTATAGACAAATTTAATGCATGTTGTGTGATTGCAGGTTTGAGAGGGAACTCCGCCAAATTAATGATGAAAAGAGATGATTTAGAACCTTGGATGAAGACCCAAGGAGGGCCGAAGGAAGAAAGAAGCAAAGAAAGAAGCAAGGAAAGAAGCAAGGAAAGAAGAAAATAGAAGAAAGAAGGGAAGAAAGCAAGCAGAAAAAGAGACCGACCGGTCTTGACCGGTTGGCCAAGAGAGCCTGACCGGTCTAGACCGGTCAGCTAGGTGCGCTGGAACCATACTAAACAAGGCCGACCGGTCTTGACCGGTCGGCCATACCTGCTGGAGCTGCACTGAAGACGTCCGACCGGTCATGACCGGTCGAACAAGGTTGCTGGAGTGGCTGCTCATTGAGGCGCAACCGGTCTAGACCGGTCGGCCGTGCGTAAGGACTTAGAACTTTCCAAATTCAGTCCGATTTTCTCTGCGCTGCGTAACTTTTACGCAGATTCTCGATCTTTCTGAAGTTGTGGAGCCTCCAGACTATAAAAGGACACCTAGGGATCGTTCCTAGGGTATCTACGAAGGATTGAAGCAAGCTTAGAGGCGGCGGAAGTGAATTTTGGAGTTCCACAACTCCTTGGAGTTTGTTTTTGCTGTTTTTATGAATTTTGTAGTTGTTTCATGTTTCCTTGGATCATGAGCAGATAAACCTCTTAGTTAGGGCTAAGAGGTGAAGCTTGTAGTGGATCCAAGATGTTTCAATTCATAGCTAGTTGGTTTTAAGTATGGAATTCATGATTATGAACTATGGTTTGAAGTTTATACAAGTTTTTGAGCAGTTTTTCTTAGTCTTATGATGACTCGTGGATGTTTGGGAGAATTACTTAATTGCTTAATTGGTTTGTGACGGTCTAGACCTGTATGATCTGAGGAATCAGAGTGCGCTCTAGTACTATGATCTTCATGAAGGGACTTCCTACCAAAGTTCTACTTTTCTGATTTTCTGTAATATGTATGGACTGTGCATGTGATTTGAATCAAGTTCAATTCCTGATCTAGCCTTGTCTTGTGACAGGACTTGAGGATGGTTATGATTGTGAACTAGACCTTTTGGAAAGGGGAATGACCTATGCAATTGAGCATGCTTAGCTCAGCCTACATTGAGTGAATTCTATGCATAGCACTTACATATTACAGATTATTTGGTTTAACAGCTCTATCATCCGACTAGATAGACCTTAATGTCGATTCTAGTTGAGAGAATGAGAAACCACAGCGGATTGAACATCAAGGATTGCTACAAGTGGATCCTTGAACCCCTAGTGCCTTTTTATAATTGTCTACATTCAAATTAGTTTAAAACTATTATTCACATCAATTCTATTCAAAATCTGATTATTAGCTTTCAATAGACGCTTTTGGATGCGTTTGTGAAATCCTACATAAGTCCCTGTGGATCGACCTCGGTCTTACCGAGTTTATTACTACATCGCAACACTACACTTGGGGAAGTGAACAATTGTGCACGCCCACACGCACTCACAAAGCTTCGTTCGAAGCTTATGTGCATTTGTTACGCTGCAGGTTATACCAGAGTGTATCAGCAACATTGAGTTGGATTTAGGAGTGCAATAGCAGGAGGTGCTGGATCGTGCACAGTTTTTATATTTACGCATTGTGTATTTACCTTTCAGTACTGTATGTAAACGAAATGACTTAGTGGAAATATTGTGTTTGTCTTTGATGGTATTCATATGGTGATGCTCATGTTTCAAAAAAAAATTCAGACCCTAAAATCCTCCTTGTGGTATCCCAAGATCAGAACCTGGCGTGTGGGGTTAGGATCCGAGATCGGGGTACTACGGAGGCTGCCACCTCTGAATTCTGGTTACGGCAAATGGACGTCGAGAACCGAATTTGGGGAGTGACATAGCCCTTTGTCTAAAACTCCGGTTATGGTTGAGAGGTGATCCGGTAAAACCTCCGTGTAAAGGTTGAGAGGTGAACCTCATTTTAAACCTCGATAGTGAATGCCGGTGTGCTCAAATGAGTTGAGTACTTGAACCGAGAGTGGAGTAGACCCAAAGTCGAACCACTATACATGCTTGTGTTTGTGATTGAATTGAGCACATTGATATCTTAGCATTGTAAGTTTAATTGTTTAATTATGAATGCTTGATAGGAATGTATGCTAACCACTAGATAGGCACATCCACATACAAGATGTACTTTCATTAGTAGTGTAGACTTGAGCTCATTGATCCATTCTCATAAGTCTACATAGGTTGCATAGGTTAGGAGTTTGATTAGTCAAATCATTTGATTGCCTATGCATATTTAGACTAGGTTGTTTATTGTTTAAACCATATGCTAGTCTTGTGATTGGACCCACTTAGGCTTGGAAGTTGAAGTGTTCTTGCTTAGTTTAATTTGTTAAATTGTGTAAGTAGGCGAAAAGAATTTCAAAAGGTCCTAATCACTCCCCCCATAGGACTTAGCCATAATTCTAGTTGCTTTTAAGCTTCCGCATATATGAAGTTGTTGTGTTAGACTACCAACGTACTTTCATTCTCCACTTCAAAGAGGAAGGGAGAAAGAGATGGGCGCATGTGGAGAGAGTGTGGGTGTATGTGCCCCCTGTGGTGGCCGCATGTGCCCATACTTAGCCAAATTTTGGAATTTCCCCACTTGAGAGAGGAAGAGAGGGAGAGGTGAGCGCATGTCACTAGGGTGTGGGCGCATGTCTCCCCTTCTTGTATGCATGTCCTCCTTGTGGTATACGCATGTATGTCCATACTTAGAATATTTTTTAATTTTTAAGCTCCGACTGTTCGCTCCAAAAGATAGGTACCTTTTTGAAGGCCGAAGTCACTGACGCCAAAGCACTTTAAGCCTCTCATCGGGCTATTGAATGAATGAAATGGGGTATGAATGATTAACTACTGCAAATTTTGATAGTTCCTTCCCAATTTGGACCCTCCTGGTTGGCTCCAGATAGGGACAAAATATGCTTCGGTGTGCGCAGGTAAAGGTATGAATCACATGGCATTCAAATTTAGGTGTTAAGGGTTTTTGGGCATTTTGGATCATTTACCAGCAATACACATGTCTAGTTCCCTTCCAAAATAGTATTTGTAGGCTTTCGGATCTTTTCAATCAGCTCTAAATAGGGCAAAACGCATTTCGATGTGCGTAGGTAAGGATATGCGCCGCGCGAAATCCAAACTTGCTAGTTAAGGGTTTTTGGGTATTCCGAATTATTTGGCAGTAATATGCATGTCCAGTTCTACTCCAAAATATTATTCATAGGTTTTGGTCATGATTGCGTGGGTTAGGGCTGCACTAGTGTCCGATCGCATTTTCCAGGTGGTTTTTTATTTTGGAATCGATTCGAATCATCGTAGATGGACCGTCGTATGTTGTTTTATCATGGGTGAGATTTTGAGCCCCAAGAAGTGTAATTACCGTATTGCTTTCAAACACAATGGGCAGCATTGTTCTAAAAGTAATTCTATTACCGAAACATTGCCCTCAAGTATTTCTTGTTGACTATCTTGATCATTGCTCTTGTTGGAAGGGGGTTTTTCGTCATTTTAATTAATGGACGAAGTAACCTCCATAGGTTCGTTGATGGCCATAAGCTCATCTAATAACAAATCATCATCAACTAACTATTCATCGATGAAGCACCCGGCCGATTCATTAACATATGTGATGTTATTACCTGGGTTGCATGCTTCCTTTTGTGGCTAATATTCAAAGGCTGTAAGGACAACGTGATTCACATTAATATTGCTGGGTTTTTCTTCGGGTTGAGGCACCTACCAAAGTGATCGAATATTCCGCCTGACAAACTGTGTTACTCTTTCAGTTTCAGCTTTGGCCTCGACCCTTCTCTTGGCCACTATTTGGCATTGCCATTGTCGTTTTTGTGATCGCGTCATCAGCTTAGGATGTCTCATCCTTTTCCATACTTCTGGTTGCATGCGCGGAGGTCTGACCATCCTTGATCGAATAATGACCTAGACTTCTTGATGCTTCTTTTTAGATGAACTCCCTCGACCGCTATCGACTGTATATTCAAAGCTTTGATTTCTCTCTTTGAACAATCGACTAGTTAGTCTATATTGCTGCAACCTTCTTGCAAAATGACTGCACAGTCTCATACTTGGATTTGGACATCGCTCATTTTTAGGTCGACAGGGCATCTTGGCTTCCTCCTTTTGCTGATGTCGATATGTCGTCCTAGTACGAGATTGCGAAAATACTTGTTGACTTTCCTTCAGTCTTAAATCTATTTTTTGTCTTGGCCAATCATTGGTTCATAGATCGGTTGTGACCATATTTGTTTCCATGTCGAGCGGAAATGGATCTGTATCGATTAACATTGCCTCTTCTTCTTTTTCTGGAAATTTTAATAGGCCTTTGTCAATATTTTCTTGGATGAGATTCCTGAAAACAACACATTTGTTAGTGGAGTGATTTTGAGTTCCATGCTGTTATAGGCAAAATGGTGGAGATAAGATTTCAAGCGGAAATGCCCATTTCGCCCTCGAGATGATCTGATCAAGAGTCGCAGAACGGGTAAGGGTGGAGTACGGCTTCGACTCTCGAGATCGTATGCTCGGGAGTCGAAGAATGGATAAGAGCGGGACGTCCATTCGACTCTCGAGATTATCTGATCGAGAGTCGAATATTGGATAAGTGCGGGACGTCCATTCGACTCTCGAGCTCACCTGATCAGGAGTCATAGATTGAAAAATACGGAGCAGCTATTCGCAAGTCTCGAGTCTTCATAACCGATAGTCAAATACGGCAAAGCTCGATCCGCGAACAGACCTTCTCACAAGTCGTTGAAAGACGTTACATCTAAAGTATGTACTTGGACTCGCGACCACATTCTAACCTGCGAGTAGCTTTCCTGCGGTAATATCTCTTAGCTTTCAGTACTAGCACCCGATTCCCGTCGAGCAGCTTCTCCAATCCCTCTGCGACACCAAGCAGGGCTACAACCAGTTCGGTGGTTTCCAACTACGGGCGTCTCCTTCCTTTTCGGAGGCTATGACTCCAACTATGGGCGTCTCCTTCCTTTTCGGAAGCTATGATTCCAACTACGGCTTCCAGCCGGATTTCAAGGGATTACCATCAAGGGGCGTGATTGTTGAAATAAGTCATTGGGTTGGATCTGACTAAAAAGATAGGATCTTATCCCACGAAATCAGCGAATTCTCAGTATCGTATGCGACATCAACGGGATTTCGACATCTCACGTAACAAATTGGATTGCTTCAGATCTATATAAAGGGGTGGCTCCATTAAGAGCAGGTAGGCACACATCATTCAATCTTGGTCCCGTTTTGCTTGGCTTCTCTTCTTACTGTGGCCTAACTTAAGCATCGGAGGGCTAACGGCTGGTCCCCAGCCACCCTTATTTGTTGTCTTGCTTCAGGTCTGGTGGTGAAAATCCCTGTTGGAGTGAAGGAGAAAAGCTGGAGGATCTCGTTACAAAATCTGACATTAACAGTTTGGCGCCGTCTGTGGGAACGACTTGATCATCGAAATCAATCGTGCTAACCACCGATCAAAATCCTTCAGCGATGCCTCCTAAAAGGCTGTTCATCCTTCAACTTCAAGACAGGCACCACCTCCGCCTGATGAGACGGAATCCGTACCTATCCTTCCACCTGCTCCGACGAATATCCCTCAAGGAGCCCCGAATATGCCGTCAACAAACCCATTATTGGAAGCCTCTGGAAATCAAGATGATGTCCTACGTTTCCTCAGAAACACTCTCCTAACTCTAAACGCCGGAGTCCAAGCGCTGTCAAACCGGCTTGATCAGCACTTCCCCGAACCGCAAAGACAATCCTCTGAAGGGTTACCACCGCAACCCATACCGGTAGCTTCCAGACACTCTATGGACGAACCACAGGTCCCGCCACTCGGCGGCCATCCCCCTGTACCATCTCCACATTCCATACATTCCAGTTCGTCTCGACAACCTCAACCGCAAGGCTCCACCGCCGAAATATCTAGCTATACCCTACCATGGGAAGGAGATCTCAAAAGAATCCAAGATCGTTTTGATGTTATGGAACAGCGATATCAGGCAAATCGGCCATCTGCCGTCATGGCTGCAATACACCAATCTGAATCTCCCTTCACCAGCGAGGTCATGGAAGCCCCATTACCCAGAAAGTATCGAGCGCCTGTTATCGCTCCGTACACAGGAATTGGCGACCCTCTGGAACATCTGGAAACATATAGGTCCCTCATGGAGTTGGAGGGACATGGTTCAGAAATCATGTGTAGGGCCTTTCCCCTAACATTGAAGGATGCAGCTCGTACGTGGTTCCGGGGGTTAAAGCCCCGTTCCATCAGTTCCTTTTCCCAGTTATCAGAGATATTCCTTTCTCAATTCATGGGGAGTATTCGCATTAAGAAGCCAGCCTCCCATCTAATGAATTTGAAACAGCAGCATGGGGAGACAATAAAGGAGTTCACAGTACGATTCACTGCCGAAGCCGTTCAAACTGAGGGATACACCGAAGAAAAGGGTCTTACAGCCCTCATTGCCGGGATAACGAGCGAGAAATTCAGGTTTGCCTTAGATAAAAGCCCACCGAAAACTATGGCAGAATTTCAAGCCAAAGCTCAGAAATATATCAATGCAGAAGAAGTCGCATTGACACGCCATGGAGTACAGAGCAAGAAGCGCAAGCCAGAAGGAGCCTCTTCTACGGATAAGAAATACCGTCGTGACCAGCGCGATCGTTCTCCCAAGAGGCCTTACTCTGGTAAATATCATAATTACACTCCTCTCAATCAGTCTCCTGAAAAGGTTCTAATGGAGATTAAACACAAGCCATATGTGAAGTGGCCTGCAAAGATCAAATCCGATCCCGAGAAGAGGGACAAGAGCAAGTTCTGTTACTTTCACAAAGATCACGGGCATAGGACCCAGGACTGCATCTCTTTACGAGACCATATCGAAGCCCTTATTCGAAAAGGCCATCTCCAGGATTATGTTGCTCGTAAAAATCGATCACCAGAAAGGGCGAAGACCTCATCTCGCCAAAAGGAACCACCTCATCATCAAACCGACCAGGAGGACGCCGAGCCCACGGGAGAAATTCGCACTATCGTCGGGGGACCAGCTTGTGGGGGTGACTCTCAAGCTTCAAGAAAAGCATACGCTCGGAAGGCGTCCAAAGAACCCCAGCAAATCTATTGGCTGGAACAGACGTCCAGCTCCTCAAAAGCAAGCCATCCTCCAATTTCTTTCACCCTCGAAGATGCAGCGGGAATCCACTTCCCTCATGAAGATTCTATCGTGGTCACATTGAAGGTATCAAATTATCTGACTCATCGGATTATGGTGGATACAGGTAGCTCAGCCGACATTCTGTATCTAGAGGCTTTCAACAAAATGGCACTATCCAGAAGCCTCCTCAAGCCAGTATCGACCCCCCTCGTCGGCTTTGGAGGAGAGGTAGTAACACCCGAAGGAAGCATCGATCTCCCAGTTACTTTTGGAGAGAGTCCAGCGAAGACCACCGTCTTCGTAAACTTCCTCGTCGTGGATCGAAAATCAGCATATAACGCCATTTTGGGGCGGCCGTCTCTGACTAAGGTTGGAGCGGCCTTGCACCCTTCATATCTGTGTGTTAAATTTCCGACCCCAAATGGCATCGGGGTCGTGCGAGGAAGTCAGCAGGAGGCACGGTCCTGTTACCAGATAGCCCTCCAAGATCGAAAGAAGGCTCAAGCGACACCTGTCATGGAAATAGTTCAAGGTTCATCCGACGTTCCCGCCACCAGCGTTGGATCCAAGAGAAAATGCTCTGAAATCAGGAACTCCAGGGGAGGAAACAGTGGCGATCCACCTGACCGAAGACGACCCATCTAAGATCGTGCGCATCGGGTCCTCCTTGACCACTGTCCATCGTCAAAATTTGATCCGTTTCCTCACCGAATACAAGGATGTGTTTGCTTGGTCTCATAAAGATATGCCAGGCATCGATCCTGATGTCATCGCACATCGTCTCAACATTGACCCGAAGCATAAACCCGTACATCAGCGTCGACGTGCCTTTACTGCAGAAAGACAAATGGCAATCAAAACAGAAGTTGAAAAGCTTCTCGCGGCTAATTTCATAAAGGAAGTTGACTACCCAGAGTGGGTCGCAAACGTAGTTCTCGTCCGGAAAACTAATGGCAAATGGAGGATGTGCGTCGACTATTCAGACTTAAACAAAGCATGCCCCAAAGATAGCTTTCCGACATCGCGGATCGACCAGTTGGTCGACTCAACAGCTGGACATGCTCTCCTCAGCTTTATGGATGCTTATTCTGGTTACAACCAGATTGTGATGCATCCACCTGATAGCCAGCATACTGCCTTCATCACAGATCGAGGACTATATTGCTACCAGGTAATGCCGTTCGGTCTTAAAAATGCAGGGGCCACTTATCAACGTCTTGTCAACAAAATGTTCGCTGCTCAAATCGGTAGGAATATGGAAGTGTATGTCGACGATATGCTCGTGAAAAGCATCGTTGAAGATAACCACATTTCAGATCTTCGAGAAGCCTTTGATCTGATGAGGAAGTATCAAATGAAGTTAAATCCAGAAAAATGCGCGTTTGGAGTGTCTGCAGGAAAATTTCTTGGGTTCATGGTTGGCCAGCGTGGAATTGAGGCAAATCCTGAAAAGATTAAAGCATTAATAGAGATGAAATCCCCTGTTACTCTGAAAGACGTTCAGCGTCTAGCAGGTCGCATCGCATCATTGAACAGGTTCATCTCGCGAGCATCTGACAAGTGTTTGCCCTTCTTCAAACTCCTTCGTGCAACGGCCAAGTCTGATTGGAAGTGGACACCTCAGTGTGAAGAAGCTTTTCAACAATTGAAGCAATACATGAGCGCTCCTCCCATTTTATCTAAGCCTGTAGCACATGAGCAACTCATTCTTTATTTATCTGTGTCTCCCACGGCCGTTAGCGCCGCTTTAATAAGAGAAGATTCCGGGGTGCAAAGGCCCGTTTATTATGTCAGTAGAGCAATGGTCGATGCAGAAACTAGGTATTCTGATATGGAGAAACTGGCCCTAGCCTTAGTCACTGCGGCTCGAAAACTGCGACCATACTTTCAAGCCCATGCTATTTTAGTACCAACAAATCATCCGCTACGCCAAGTCCTTCAAAAACCTGAGGCTTCAGGACGTTTGACTAAATGGGCGGTCGAGATCAGTGAGCATGATATCTCATTCTGTCCTAGGACAGCAGTCAAGGGCCAGGCCGTGGCTGACTTCATCGCTGAATTTACGTATTCTTCTGAAGATAATGTCATGACCAGCGACCAGCCTCCTTGGTCTCTCTTCGTGGACGGGTCGTCGCGGGCCACTGGTAGTGGAGCGGGCCTGATTTTAGTGGCTCCCGACGGGTCGCATTTTCAATACGCTCTGCGTTTCGAATCACGCGTCTCCAATAATGAAGCAGAATATGAGGCCCTAATTGTTGGCCTCGAACTGGCCATTGTCCTCGCAGTCCAGAATTTGATAATTCATAGCGACTCCCAGCTCATTGTCAATCAAGTTCTTGGTGAATTCGAAGCCAAAGAAGAAAGAATGGCCTTATACAAGTCTCGTGTCCTCATCCTGCTTGCCAAACTGAAGACTTATAAAATAATTCATATCCCTCGTGAGCAAAACCAACTTGCCGATTCCTTGGCAAAACTCGCTTCTGCGCCGGAATCAAAGTTATCACATTCAATCCCCATCGAGCACCGTCAGAACTTGAGTATCGACCAAGTGACTCTCGAGCAAGTTATATCGGTACAATCGTCTCCATGCTGGATGGATCCTATCATCCTTTATCTTAGAGATGGATACCTACCAGAAGACAAGAAAGCTGCAAGACAAATTCGGCTTCGAGCTGCCAGGTACACCTTACAAGATGGAATCTTGTTGCGAAAAAGCTTCTCCTTGCCTTATTTAAGGTGTCTTCATCCAGAAGAAGCACATCGTGTTCTAGATGAAGTACACCAGGGGGCATGTGGTAATCATCCCAGGGGGCGATCTCTAGCATATAAAGCGATGAGGCAAGGATATTATTGGCCTACTATGAAAGCAGACGCCATCGAATTTTCTAAAAAATGCGACAAGTGTCAACGATATCAACCTATACCTCGTGTACCGTCTGAGCGGATGACCCCAGTCGACAGCCCTTGGCCTTTTGCTCAGTGGGGGATCGATATCATCGGGCCCTTACCTATGGGAAAGGGACAGAATAGGTTCGCGATCGTGGCGGTTGATTATTTCACCAAATGGGCCGAAGCAGAACCATTAGCCAAAATTACTGAAAAACAAACTACTAAGTTTATGTGGAGAAATATCATATGTCGCTTCGGACTTCCTCATACTATAATTACCGATAACGGAACGCAGTTCGACAACGCAGCCTTTGATGAATTTTGCGACAAATGGAAGATACGTAATCTCCGCACTTCTCCATATCATCCTCAGGCGAATGGGCAGGTCGAGGTAGTGAATAAAATCATAAAGCATCATTTAAAGACCAAGCTAGGTGAATGTAAAGGGGTGTGGCCAGAACTTCTACCAGAGGTGTTATGGGCCTATAGAACCACGGCTTGTACATCGACAGGTGAAACTCCTTTCTCCTTAGCATTTGGTGTTGACGCAGTAGTACCAGTGGAAACTCAAGTGCCCTCATATCGGATCGAACAGTATGATCCCGCAAGCAATCAGGAAAACCTCCGACTTTATCTCGATCTCTTGGAAGAACGAAGAAATGCTTCCCAAGTACGAGTGGCAGCATATCAACAACGTATTGCTCGTTATCGGAATGCGAAGGTTAGACCTAGATCCTTCCAGCCCGGAGATTTGGTCCTAAGGCAAAATCTTGGAGTTCCTGCTCGTTCATTGGATCTGAATTGGGAAGGCCCGTATCGGGTTATTAGGGTTGTGAGACCCGGTACTTATTATCTTGAAGACATGTAAGGGAAGCCTGTACGTCGCCCTTGGCACGTGGAGCATTTGCTACGATACTACCCCTAGATTCGATGTAGTTTTATTACAACGTTTTATGAATAAAGTGAAAGATATCTTTTGGCCGCTACTCCATTTATATGGACCTGAATAGCCCTGAAGAGTGCTTACACATCCTCTTGGCCAATTGCCTACCTTTGGTAGGACTGAAATTGTTACTAGTTGGTCGCTTCTCCATTTACATGGACCTAAATAGCCCCGAAGAGAATGGATACCATCTCTTGACCAACCTTCTGCCCTTGGTAGAATCAAAATCTCAATCAATAGATCAGTCTATCTCAACGCGGACATGGTCTCACGACCCCCGGATTGAGTCTAATTCATTTTTTCATGAGTTAGTTACTCGCGATTGGTGAGAGGAGGGATCGCACTCCGGAATGCGAGCACCGCAGCTCGTGCTCAAATTAGGGCAGCGATCGGGGTCACACCCTAATCGCGAGCACCGTAGCTCGGGCTCGAATCGCAGTCGTACACCTTAATTGCGAGCACCACAACTCGTGCTCGAATATGTGGTCATACACCCTAAATGCGAGCAGCTCAGCTCATGCTCGAATTAAAGGGTCACATCTCTGATGAATCCATTCGAGATCAACATAAAGCAAAAAATGAAAGATGAAGGGAGAACAGCAACAAAACAGTAACACTTTCAAAAATATCTTTTCATTGATAATTAGATGATTACAGATACATGATCGCAGATACAAGAGAGAAGAAAATAAAAGGAAATCAATCGCTTGGAGGAGTCACGCTCTCGACTTCAGGGCCCATTTCAGGAGCCCCTCCAGCCTGCGTGGCTTCAGTCACCTCGTTCTCGGCAGTAGCTTGCTCTTCTGTAGCTATGATGGTCGCGACTCGACCGAATTCCCCCATATCGAAGGATGGGATCATTCGTTGCACTACTCTTAGTGCAAAGTCTCGACCAGCATCGTATGACTCATATCGTTCATCGTCATACAGCTGCGAAGTCTGGAACTCGGAAACTGCCCGAGCACCTTCCTCCGAGAGCATTTTTACAAGGGCGACTCTCTCCTCGTCCCAGTGGATCGAGTCGTCCTTAAGCTGCGCAAGAGCGGTGCGCTCCCTGGTCAAGTTGTCGTAGGCCTCCTTGAGCTGCGACCTGGCCCCCGCGAATTGCTCCTCTAACGAGATCTTGTCCTGCCGGAAGATCTCCCTCTCTCTCTCAGCCTTCTCCTTCAGACCCGTGAGCTTCACGTAGTCTGAGTCCAAGGCCTGATACCTGTCGGTCAGGACTTGGATCTTCTCGATGAGGATCTTTTTCTCCTCATCTCTCTTCGTGATCACCGCCTCACGAGCCTTGAGCAGTTGATCTCTTCCTTGAACTGCCTTTTCCAAGGCAGTCCTCTTTCCCTCAGCCTCCTCTATCGTGCGACGGGCGGCAACGATATCACGCCTCGTTCGCAGAATAAGATCTAAACCCTACAAAAGAGATGAAAAATGTAAGAGTATTCTGGAACGTAATAACTGATCGTAGCAGGTCTTGACGAAGTCTTACCTGAACCATCCTCATCCCCGCTTCGAGGATAAGGTTCTCAGGACTTGGCTCGGGAAGAGAGCCAAAGGCGTGAGGCGGGACGTTCTCAAACAAAAATTTACATACAGGATGAAGGTGGCGGGGAATAGAGTACGTCCCGCTCCCAGACGGTTGGGCAACGACCAACCCGGCCTGCTCGCGAGGTGGAGGCATTGACTCGCGAGCAGGTCCCTGCTCAGCAGCCGGGACCAATTCGCGAGCAGGAGGTGGCTCTTGAGGCTCTACCTGCTCTCGAGCCTCTTCGGCTGGGGGGCAGCCGGACCCCACCCCATCTGGGGAATTATCAGCAATGTTAATCACTGGTGGCCCAGGTGCGACCACCAGTGAAGGAATAGTGGGCCCAGCTGGGGCCCCCGCCATGCTCGCGGGAAGGGCAGGCTGATCGCTGCCCGTGCGGATGGAAGATTGAGAAGGTTCGGCAGGGGTTCTCTTCTGCTTTTTGGAGCCTGTGCCCTTCAGTCGGGGCAGTAGGCCTCTCTTCTCTCCAGCCTTTGTCATTTCAACTTCTCTTCTGGATATGAGGCCTGCTGTTGTAAGTCGCGAAGGGGACAAGCAAGCCTCGATATGCCTATCTCCGACAGGCACCTTGTACACCTTGACAATCTTCTCGTTGATCCCTCCTTTCAGATTCGGTTTTCTCAAGGCCGGGATACCTGCGAGCACAAACGGGGGTCAAACGAAGAAAAACCCAAAAAAACCTTTCTGGGGAAATTGCACAATGCGTGATTGTCTACCTTCACAGAAAAACCGGGTCACTCCTGGACCCCTGGAGGAGGCAGACTCCCAGCTCCCGGAAGCATAGAACCACCGCTTCCTCCAGCCGGGATAGTTCGAGGAGGGCTTCCCCAACACGAAATTATCCCGGTGCCAATAACACAAATAATACCAGCCTTCGCTGGAGGGAGCTTTCTTCAGACGAAACATACGGAGGAACTCCTCCGCCGTGAGTTCCCCGTTGCCAGCCTGAGCCCAAAGGGCAAAGGAGCCCAGAACCACCCTCCACCCGTTCACAATGAGTTGCCCAGGGGCAATCTTGTAACACCGGAGTACATCGCGAACGAAGGGATGGAGGGGAAGGCGTACCCCCAGGATAAGCTGATACTCATAAAATGCTACGCATCCTTGGGGGGGGGGGGGGGGGGGGGAGTCGGGTGTTTCTTCACCTCCGGGCAAGCGGAGGGTTACTGAGTCGGGGATCAGGTATCTCTCCCGTAGCTCAGCCAGCCGGTCCTCCGATAAAACGGAAGGATATCCGGCTGCTGTGTATCTCCCTGCCGGAACCCTTGCACTGCTGGAGGCAGAGGATTCCGGAGTGGCATCACCAAGAGGGACAGTGGTCTCGTCAGAGTTCCCAGCCATGAGATAAAAATAAAAGAAGAAAAAAAGAAGTAATACCAAAAACTGAAAGGAAAATGAACACCGGAGGAAGAAGAAGAATGGAAAGAACTGCAGGTTCCTTTCGAAAAAGCTTCTGTAGAAAATCAAAGAAATGGCGGACTTCGTACATTTATAGGCAATCATTCCGCCGTATCTGATGGCACGTGGCAGTCCCTCTCTTGACACAGCGCTCGAGCAGGCACGCCCATTAACTCCTCAAACACGTGGCGAGCGCCCCTTCATTTTCCATCAGCGAAAAGGCTGCGGAAAGCTGGCGCTCATTAATTTCAGCCCATCATGTGGGGTGCCGTTCTCGATGAAAGCAGCGGGCGGTTTCGTGTGATAGTGAGCTAAGTCCTTTCCTTAAGAATTCTTGGCGGCAAGGACTTGGGGGGCATCTGTTATAGGCAAAATGGTGGAGATAAGATTTCACGCGGAAATGCCCATTTCGCCCTCGAGATGATCTGATCAAGAGTCGCAGAACGGGTAAGGGTGGAGTACGGCTTCGACTCTCGAGATCATATGCTCCGGAGTCGAAGAATGGATAAGAGCGGGACGTCCATTCGACTCTCGAGATTATCTGATCGAGAGTCGAATATTGGATAAGTGCGGGACGTCCATTCGACTCTCGAGCTCACCTGATCAGGAGTCATAGATTGAAAAATACGGAGCAGCTATTCGCAAGTCTCGAGTCTTCATAACCGATAGTCAAATACGGCAAAGCTCGATCCGCGAACAGACCTTCTCACAAGTCGTTGAAAGACGTTACATCTAAAGTATGTACTTGGACTCGCGACCACATTCTAACCTGCGAGTAGCTTTCCTGCGGTAATATCTCTTAGCTTTCAGTACTAGCACCCGATTCCCGTCGAGCAGCTTCTCCAATCCCTCTGCGACACCAAGCAGGGCTACAACCAGTTCGGTGGTTTCCAACTACGGGCGTCTCCTTCCTTTTCGGAGGCTATGACTCCAACTACGGGCGTCTCCTTCCTTTTCAGAAGCTATGATTCCAACTACGGCTTCCAGCCGGATTTCAAGGGATTACCATCAAGGGGCGTGATTGTTAAAATAAGTCATTGGGTTGGATCTGACTAAAAAGATAGGATCTTATCCCACGAAATCAGCGAATTCTCAGTATCGTATGCGACATCAACGGGATTTCGACATCTCACGTAACAAATTGGATTGCTTCAGATCTATATAAAGGGGTGGCTCCATTAAGAGCAGGTAGGCACACATCATTCAATCTTGGTCCCGTTTTGCTTGGCTTCTCTTCTTACTGTGGCCTAACTTAAGCATCGGAGGGCTAACGGCTGGTCCCCAGCCACCCTTATTTGTTGTCTTGCTTCAGGTCTGGTGGTGAAAATCCCTGTTGGAGTGAAGGAGAAAAGCTGGAGGATCTCGTTACAAAATCTGACATTAACACATGCCATTTACAATATTCTCCTTTTCTTAATTCTTCGGCCGTAGAAATTTCGTAGTTCGATGAAATTTTAATAAATTTCTCGCCTAGTAAGAATTTAAATATTTCATCAGCTCATGTGATATTAAAAGTATATATTTTTTAGGTCCTTTGTGCGGCCAATGTTGTTGTTTCAAGTTTGACCAATGCTGAACAAACAAAAGGCTTTTTAGTAACAATCTCGGCAATTACAACTTCATAGTTAGAATCATAGTAATACGTCCCAAGCGACGAATTCTTTTGCCCGGAACCCTCTTGCAATAGTTCTTCATATCTTGAAACCTTTCTTGTTAAATTATATAAATCAACAAACTCTATGCCAAAAACTTGTTACGGAGTTTGTATTCCAATCCATCTAATGCCAATTGCACAAATTTAGCTTCCGGCGTAACTACCTTGCAACAACTCTTGGCTTTCTTAAATCGTGCGATGTAATTCTCACATGATTCCCCAGGCAATTGCCGAAAACGTGCAAGGTAAGCCATGGTCATTTCCCATTATTTATAAAAAAAAACCGAGCATGAAACTTTATTTTTAATTCTTGCCAAGAATGGATCAAATTCGGCAAAAAATAGAATACCATGTGAATGCCACAACCGTTAAAGAGTGGCCGGACAATTGTAACTTGTGAAATCATTGTTAATCAATTCTTCACACTACATTGTAAATCGGCCTATATGCTCAATGGTGGATTGACCTATATCACTAGAGAACAGTGCAAAGTCTGGCCGATAATTTCTTGGAAGAGGATGTTGAGGGTTAATCCATTCTGGATATGGTTTATGGTAAATTGGAATGTTATTTCGGCCTAAGACTTGTCTCGCCATTTCTTGGACCAACTGTACTATTTGGTCATAGTCCATGCGTTGGGGTTCAACAATTGGTGGAATCTTAGGACCAACACATGGCAATCCTTCTTGGAACAACGGATTTCGTAGAAATGGTTGGAAAGGTTACATTGTAGGCGCTGTGTGAGCACATGCCTCTAGCCCAAAATTTCTAACCTCCCTATCAGGTCATCTGTATTCAACTAGCGGAGCTGTATTATGGCAACCTGAAATTGGTGTATTCCATTGATTCAATGGTGGTGGTTGGGCAACAAAACTCCCTTCATTTTGTGGTAAGGGAAGGAACACCCATTTTGTTACTACATTCAGTAAACGATGCATAGCCACAGCTTGTTGAGCCATGAATCTGTTAAAATTTTTATTCTGTAAATGGAGATGCTCGGCTTGAGCTTATATTAACTCTGCCTGAGATCTTTCTTGTTCCCGAACATGTTGAACATTCATTCATACTTCCCTTAAGCCAGCCGTTATGTCCTTTAGAGACGTAGTCTGTGAAGATTGTGAGGTCATCGGCTGATCAACAGGGCGAAATGATGTACTTCCATTCAAACTCAACTTAGGGGCTGATTGAATAGGAACCTCCATAAGAGGAGTTGGAGGAGTTGGGGTTGTGGGCTTAACCCCAGTAGCTCAGCCTCACTTCACCATATCCGACCGTTACTCCTAATAAAAGAACTAAAGTGTGGCCCCCCACCGAAGTTGTCGCACGGTCAATAACCAGCAAACTGTCTTATGGCAACCAAGCAGAAGAGAGTCCAAAATATGTTGAAATCAAGTCCCATCGGACATGCCAAAAAATGTTACTCGCTATTATTCAGCCACGCATGTGAGATATGTGCAGGCATATCAGAACCGATTGTGCGGCTCAATTCCAACCGAACAACGATGACCCCGAGAGCCAGAATAGGCAGATACCCAGTAATCAACTATATATGGGGAGAATCTGTGTAGATCGATCGCCTATTTAACCACTCGCTTAGTTGTTTAAATAGAATTAGGAGATACTTGGAGGATGGGGTTCGTCCTCTAAAGATGGGTTGCACTCTTGCCTTTTGTAAAAGGACTTTTCAATATAAAATCGGATAACGTAAATCAAATAACAAAAGGGAATACTTACAATCGATCGCTTGGGACAAACTGTAGTTCATCTTCCGGAACTGAATACATTATCAAGATGAGTCCAACGTATGAGTGTAGACTTCTGTTATAATTACCACTACTGCTTATTGGATACTAGCTATCAATTTTCTGCTATGCAATGTAATCCCAAACGAGAAAAAGACTATACTAATGAAAGCTAAGATAGATTACGCTAAGAAGCGCAAATAACATGATAAAAGGAAACATGATAAATTGAGATATTTGATTTGATTTGGTTGGTGCTGGACCCTGAGCTCGGCCTTCTGTTGAGCTCTTAATTGTGCATATTCTAACCCCAATTCATCACTCATTATGCATGGTTTTCATGATTTAAAGACTAATCTAATGCATGGATATGTGATTGTAGGAATGAGAGGGAGATTTCATTAATTCATAGTTAAAAGAGTCACTTTGTATGCATTGAAGATCAATATAACAAGTGCCAAAAGATGGAGAAAAGAAGAAGAAAGAAATAGAAGAAAATATGGAAAAACTGTTCCAAGACCTGTCACCAGACAGGTTGACAGGAGTCCAGAGAAACATAGCTTGCTGGACTGTTTTTTAGTTTCTTAGACCGGTCGCCAGACAAGTCTAAGGTGCTCCAGAAAGTCCGATTTTCAATTCCAAGTTTCCTAAGTGCGGGAAGACTCCATAGTTCTGTGATTCTTCCAAGTCGGTGACGCCTCTAAGCTATAAAAGGACCTAACCCATCTAGCAACGTGGGGAGCAAAGGATTCAAGACTTAGGAGGC
Organism: Liriodendron chinense; assembly: GCA_003013855.2. Classification (NCBI taxonomy): domain Eukaryota; kingdom Viridiplantae; phylum Streptophyta; class Magnoliopsida; order Magnoliales; family Magnoliaceae; genus Liriodendron; species Liriodendron chinense. The sequence continues at coordinate 9,667 of PVNU02003764.1, read as the reverse complement.
TTCCTAGCCTCCTATAACTAGTTTTCTTCTTTTAGTTCTAGTTTTAGTTTTGTTTTTATGCTTTTCATTAGCTAACCTCTTAGCTAGAGCTAAGAGGTGCAACTTATAGTTTACTTAGATGTTTTAATTCGTTTTATTGGTTTCAAGTTGGATTTATTAAAGAATAATGGGTTTTGGAAGTTTGAATAAACTTCTAAGTAGTTTTTCTTAATCTTATGATGGCTCATGGATTTTTGGAAGAATTGCTTTAGTTCTTAATTATTTTGCATGGTTCTAGACCTGTACGCTCTAAGGAATCGGATTCAATACGCTCTAGACTTGGATCATCATGTGGGAACTTTAAACCAAAGTTCTACCTCTTTGTTCTAAATTCTGAATATTATGTTGATTATTCATATGATTTGAATGAAGTTCAAATCATAATATAGTCAAGTCTTGTGACAGGGTTTGATGATTATTATGGTTATGATCTTAATATATTGGAACTAGGATTGACCTATGCAATTGAGTGTGATCAAGTCCTAACTTGAATTGAGGGAATCATGTTGATGAACAACACATGTGTTGGATTGCTTTGATAATATAACCGCTCTATCATCCGGCTAGATAGGATTTGATTTCGATTCTAGTTGAGTAATTGAGTAACCACAACAAATTATGCATCTAAGGAGAGCTATAAGTGGATCCTTGATGCTCTAGTTATCTTTTCATCATCAATTTTTTTCTATTTCATGTTCAAAACTGATTTCACAAACCTCTTAAGATTCTAGTTATTAGGATAGTTTGAATTGTTTACCTCCTTCCCTGTGGATCGACCTCTGTCTTGTTGAGATTATTACGACATCGCAACCCTACACTTGTGGAAGTGAACACCTTCCTCCTTATTATTTATAATCGTTTATTACGTAACTGCTTAATTCTCTTGGCCGATTGTTCTTTTGGTCTTTCTTTTTCATTACTTCCTTCCATAACTGTTTTGCTGATCTGTTTGAGCCTCTTTGTCTACTATGGTGTCATGGCATCATTCCAGAACGCCAGCTGGATCACCACGAAATTAGCTATAACTCCGATTACTTCCTTTGTTTCTTCACTTCGTAAAGCTGTGTAATCATGTGTACTTCATTGATTTTCTCTTTTACATCTACTAGAAATAGGGCATAACAACTTTAACCTTTGATATTTGTTTTGTCATCTTATAATAGGTATAGAAGATGAAATCATCTTAAATACTTCTACCATTTCTAACATTTTTAGTCTATAATTATTAAATATTTAGTAGAGATTATCTTGAGTTGCCTTTTCAGGTTTTCTGGTAATCGTGGGCATCCCGAACATCCATTGGTGTTCTTAAGTGTATAAGAAGAGTAAGAGAGCTTCTTTGTGACCTTTGTTGTTCCAAAAGCACTCCACGAACTTGTATTGTTCCCTTAGGATTTAAGTTCCATAAGGATTTACATTTGTCCCTGTTAATAACTGTAGATGTAACGCCCCAAAATTCAACACCCGAATATACCGCCCGAGCACGAATTTTCGAGCGCTACTAAGGTAATAATTACAGGAATACAAATAATAGTAGCAATTTTTTTTATAACTAAACCATATCCATACTCTTATTTTAACTTACATCATAAAATAAATTACAAATGTTCATAATTCACAAACATGACACTGATATACTCATCTACGATTCTATTGACTTAAAACTAAATACAATATCTAAAAATAAATAAAAACGTCTTCATTAGAGTTGGTGTTCTCCTCTTCCTGGATCTTCACTATGTTCTCAACTTGTGCCTTGTCCTAGAAAGATTCCATGTCACCTCTTGAACCTACAGTTCCCTAAGAAGGGTGAGCAAAACAATGCCCAGCGAGTAGGAGTACTTACTCCACTCCATAATATGAATCAAGCATCCAAGTAAACAGATAAACAGAATCAAAACATAACTATTCAGTCTGTAAGTTGTAGAATGCCATGCTCACACTTTTCCACCCTACAACGACACATTCATTAACACTAAACACACATCCCATAATGAATTCCCATGCAGCACGCATAAATCAACCATATACGTGGCCTTTAATGCAAGGTCTTTAGTCAGGTTTCACACAAGTAAATCAACCATACGAGGTTACGCCTGAAAAATAGTATCACAACCAATCACAACCAGACAGGTGAGGTACATTCCGATCCTGACACGGTACGCTCGATCCTGACACGGGTCGCATTCCTGACGAGACGCAATTGCTCCGATCCTGACACGGTACGCCCGATCCTGACACGGGTCGCATTCTCAATGAGAAAGCAATTGCCCCGATCCTGACATGGGTACGATCCGATCCCAACACGGGACGCATTCTCGACGAGAAAACATACCACACTTGCTGGTTTCCCATATTCCAGTTCATCCAATGATGTATCCATACATAGGTGTCCCATAACCACACCCATATCCATCCCATACAAACTTAACCACACTTAACCACACCCATATACACCGACCATGCTTAACCGTACTTGGATAATCATGGTTAAGAACCATTTACATACCCCTACTCTGATTTAATTTCGTGGACTTAACCTCACCATAAACCGCTCTATGCATGGGTCCATCATATGTGATCATATAAACATAAACATGTGATAATGAGAATTTACTGCATGTTAACACAATTTAATGAATCATACAACATAACTATTTAAGAAACAAATCAAGTGCATATATATCAAGATGGCAAGAATGCATCCACATTACGAAACACAGCATTTTGAGGGGTTTAAGAACTTTAAACTAAACTATAACCATACATTCAAAGAGAATGGACAGTTGTTGTCCCCACAATTTCGTTTAATCTGACTGTTTGGGAGGTCTGATGTGTACCAAATTTATTTTACAGTTTTAAGACTTGCTGGTCTAAGCATTAGACAGCTTAGATTGGGCAAAATATTCCTCAATGGGATCCAAAAGTTGGAGTCCAATCAGATTAAGATTCTGTTATTTTTCAAGGTGTCAATCCCATTATTTCAAGTGGTGTGGGCCACCTGGAACCCCGTTTTGGCCCATATTTTTATGGTGAATCCCACACAACCCAACAAACAGTGTGGACGAGGTGGATTTATCCAAAAGTTCACATGTGGGGCCCATTAGTGCTTGTTGTCCCCACTTTAAAATCTGCTCACCTTCAGATTTATATTGTATTACATTGTCCACTATTTGAGACGGTGTGGCCCACTCGGTTATCGAAACCCTTTGAAATTTAATTTCCAGCCTCCTGACATAGTAATGTAACAAGTGAGTGGTATAGATTTGACAGAAAGCTTAGAGTGGGGCCCATGGATTACCCGCTGTCCATGAGAGATAAATTCAGAATTTTCTTTATAATTGCAGAAAATTCAGCAAGATAGTCCAATTTGTAGAAATTGGTGTGGTCCGCTCGGGTCTCAGATTAAGCTGAAATTTTGTGGACTATTACATCAAATGATGAGGTAAGTGATAGATGGAGTGGATAAAAAAAATACATTAAGGTGGGGTCCATGAGTGGGCCTCCAACTAGCAGCCCGTCTGCCCACTCGCCTGGGCGTGGGTGACGCTGCTGGGCAGCGGCTTCTCTCTCTCTCTCTCTCTCTCTCTCTCTCTTAATTTGTATCCACACAAGGCGGGGCCCACTAGGTTGAGATCCAATCCATCCATTGAATTATTCAAGCCTTTGGTCCACCTAATAAATCTAATTTTGCCCAGATCAAAAATTGTAAAACAAAAATAGTTGCTTTATCCCCTTTTTAATGGTTGGGTCTATTTCTCCCACCCTGGCCCACTTAAATATCAGATTCCTTTTAAATCTGGGCCTACAAGCAAACGTAAACTATAATACATGATGAATGGTATAGATTTAATCAAAGTAACATAATTGATCTACTAAACAAAACACAAATGCGCAAATTCAAACTATGATGTGGAGTGAGTATTTCCGTAGACTCACCAATTGTTAATCCGATCCGAGATTTTGAAAATGAAAATAACAAAGAAAACCAATCTTCGGCCCACTACAAAATACAACCTCTTTCCTCCCAATCAACGGTCATATGATGATGATGATGATGGATGGTGATGATGGATGGTGATAATGGATGGTAGGGATTTGAAACTATTGATGATGAATGGTGATTGGATAGCTACGATTCGGTCGTAATTGTAAAAGTAGTAGAATATGACTCTCTTACAAGAGTTTAAATAAAGTACATTAGCTTAGAACATAAATATTTGTGGTGAAAATAGAAGTAATATTTTGATGGTCTACCTAGTGATCCTTCTTGGATCGAAGACGTCCATCATACAGAGGATTAACACAACAAGTAGTGGGTAAACTCTCGGGTCAAAGGGTCGATGGATGGACACAATATGATCTATGTAAGAGTTAGCCTAAATGAACGCTCTAGAATAGATGTGTAACATCTTAAAATCGGGCCCACCTTTCACAAATCTGAGACCATTATGACATTGGCCTCGAAAAACTGACAAAGTGGTATGAATTTGGGAGAATTTGGTAGTGTCCACAGCCACGATCTAATAAGGACACAAATGATGATCTAAATGGTGGTAAACACCATAACTTAAGGTGGTTAGTTTCTAAGGATAAGCTTGATCATTTTGAGGTGCGACTAAATCATGACTATTGAGTGTTGTGTGAAGTGGTCCGCACCATTGGTTAGAATGTCCATGGATTGAATAATGGACCGTTGGGTTGATGAATCTCTTACCGGTTTAAGAGTAATTGATAAAAAAATGTGATGGACGGTGAACACACCTCGGTTCAAGATTCTGAAAACATGGGGACGTGGGCCATCTTAGAAAACCTAAAATACCCAAAATCTAAACATACACCGACGTCCATACATAAAGATGGACGGTCCACAACAAAGATAGAAATCTCTCTGTACCAAACTCCGTAACCACATCCTAAAATTTAGATTTTGAATTGGCACATCGCAACGAATGTGACTTCTGTACTTCTCGGTCTACATGGACATATCTAGGACCTTATGAGGGAATTTAATTCAATAGGTCACCTAAGTATATGAAAAAGGTCGCCCATGAGTGATTTCACCTTGATTGGTGGTCCACATGGCCCTACGCAGTAATTCTTCGATTAAACGGTCTCGAAAGATCATCCAGTGATGAAATTTCACATGGACGGCTAAAATGCTATAACAAAGGTGTGGAGAAAATCCCACAGCTAACTGACACACTAATTGAAATAAATCACGGGGGTTCACTTTCACCACTGGTTTGGTGCTAGGACAAGTTTTAATGGCTTGATCGAAGTCCGATGAGAATTTCAACGGTCATAAAGGTTCTTCTAAGGATACTCTATAATTCCAACGGAACCAAACTCGGTTTGATCAGCTCAATGGGCCATGGTGATTAAAATGAGGATGAATGGCCACGATAGAAAGATCTATGATCGGATCTGGGTAGATCAGACTATATTATTGGATTCTACATGATTTAATCTATCAATCTATGGCTCAGATCAATTCCACAGATAATATAAATAATTTAAAATGAATTACTAAAGTTTATGTACATGGAATATGGTTTATAATTCCACTTTTCTACCCAATTATTCCATGAGAAACGTACATCAAACATGTTATCAACATACACACATTTAATTATTATTATTTTAATTTTATAAATTCTAATCCAGATTTTTAAATTAAATAATAAATCATAAAAAATCACAAATATTACAGTAGATGTGGCATATACTGTAGGACCCACTTGGATATATGTAATAAGGGGCCATACATGGTATGACCACCTAGTCTTGATTTTTGTCCATATGTCCTTTTAGTTAGTCAACTAAGTACAACTAAAAATAAATATGCTGTTGTTAGAACTTAGAAAATGAGAATCAGAATTGCTCGTCAGCAGTCCTTTTTTTTTCCTGTGTTTCTTTTATTCTGGGGGAATTCTGAGTATAGAGATATTCATAGACAATCATAAGCAATCATAAAGTGTACACAAGAGAGAGATATCGCAAGGCGAATTTTATTCCAAAGATTCTGAGATCTTTTACATTCCAGGCTGTGATACTGGTCACGAGCCTTTAATTACATCAATAGTTGATCACCCTTGATTGGAAGGCAAAAGACTAATCTGCCGGGGATTATGGTCTTAAGTTCATGGTCGTGTAGACCTTTATTTTCTTGTTATGGATTGAGCCACATTTATTAGACACGCCGGATGTCTATGTCCCATTTTCTTTCGGATTGTCCGGGTTGAGAGACTGTCAGGATTCGAGTGGTGCAACTTTGGGCCCGCGCCTGTTACTGTGATAGGTGACCGCTGGAATACACGATCCTCGAATGTTGGTCGGCATAACCCAAGGCCCGCGCCCGTACTTTTATGACAGGTGACCTTAGGAGGGCACTCCGCAACGTTCCCGAACGAGGTTTTTTAATCGAGTGGTGCAACTCTGGGCCCGCGCCTGTTACTGTGAATAGGTGACCGCTGGAATACACGAACATCGAAATGTTGGTCGGCAAAACCTAAAGCCCGCGCCTGTTACTATGAACAGGTGACCTTAGGAAAGCAATCCACAACTGCCTCATCAGCTCAACCGACGGACCCGTTGTCGATGGGTAGGGCATCGACTGTCTTTTTCATAGTGGCAGTCCATAGCAGGATGTTTCAAGCTTAGTTTGAACTCTTTGTTTGTGGTTTCTCGTGGTAACCATAACCCCTTAGGTTTAGCCTCAGACATTTATCCGGGATGAACAGAGCTTTGTACAGTAAAGTAAACGTATTTCTTCTGGAGTCGGGCGACTCATCTTCGAGAACACTCCTTCTTCTGAGTATTTTCAATGATTTGTTTGGGATCAAGTAGGCTTTATTGAGCCAAGATCTTTTGAAGATCCAAATTCAATAGGCTGGATCGACTATTTTCGATGCCTGCAAGTGGCTAAGTATAGGGTCCGATGGACTCCTGTTCATGCCAATTTCTTATGAATGATGGGGATCGGTGCCCCATAAATGCTTAACTCTGCTGTTGGATAGCCTGAGCGCTTCAGCTTTGCCTCGGCGTCTTTCAGATCACGGTTGATTTCATTTGGCATTAATCAATTTTCAAGCCAACAGGGCACTTCCCAGGGCTGAAAATGACTAAGTAGTGGACCTGTTTGAGGTCTGATTAGAGAAATTGGTGAGTATTATCGATAACCATCTTTGAACAGGGGTGGATAACGTCCACGAAGATCGCGGTGCGATCGCATTTCGATTTGATTAGCAGAGGTCGATTTTCGGGCCAACAGGGCACTTCCCAGGGCTGGAAATGACTAAGTAGTGGACCTGTTTGCGGTCTAATCAGGGAAATCGGTGAATATTATCGATGACCGTCTTGGAACAGGGGTGGATTATGTCCACGAAGATCGCAGTGCGATCGCGTTTCGATTTGCTTAGTAGAAGTCAATTTTCGGGCCAACAGGGCACCTCCCAGGGCTGGAAATGACTAAGTAGTGGACCTGTTTGCGGTCTAATCAGGGAAATCGGTGAATATTATCGATGAACATCTTAGAACAGGGGTGGATTATATCCACGAAGATCGCAGTGCGATCGCATTTCATTAGCAGAGGTCGATTTCCGGGCCAACAATGCACCTCCCAGGGCTGGAAATGACTAAGTAGCGAGCTTGCCGACCACTTGATTAGGGTATTCAAGGGTCCTGAGATCAGATAACCTCATCGCGGTGCATGATTATGGTGTATCATGTCATGTAAAAGAAAAGCTTCCCTCTCGGGCTCGGTCCAATTCCGCCCGATTCTTCTCGTTTTCGGCTCTTTCGGAAAGATTTTCGGAGCTGCCAAATTAGCTAAGTATTGGTCATTTTGGACCAAAACACTAATTTGGGCCACTTATCATTGACCGTTGGAGAATATGATCCGGTGGATGGATAGAACTCATCGAGACGCATCTAGGAAAGGTAGGTTTCATCAAAATCCGATACCGGACGAAGGCGGGCCGCGTGACGGAAGGCCCACCCCTCCCATTAGCATCCAGGCGCATGGAGGGGATGGTGCAGGCGCATGTGGCCATTGCAACAGATAATGAGCGCATGTGGTGGCGAGTTGGGCGCATGTGCCCATCTCCCAGGCGCATGTGACAATTTTCGGGCGCATGTGACAATTTCACATGGAAAATAGATGAAGGAGGGGTGTTCCGAGCGCATGTGGTAGTGCACATGCGCTTGGACCCAAATGGTGGGCGCATGTCCCTCCCAGACTTAGAGAATTTCAGGATTTTTCGGCCCGAAAAGCCGACGCATGTGGGGGGAAAAGCCGGCGCATGTGGGGGATAAGCCGGCGCATGTGCCCAACACTTAGAAATTTTCACTGAACTTGGGATTCTGGTGAGGAAATCCCTTTTTGGAGAGGGTTTCCGGCGAGGGAATCCACTCCAGCCAAGGCATCCGGCGAGGAGAAACAGAGCAAGTGCATGTGGTGCTTACATCGCTCTGAGGTCGGCGGGGGATGATCTCGTGCTGATGAAATGAAGTGACATCGCTATTTATAGGGGGTAATCGGGTTCGGGTCCAGTCCGGCGGGTATTTCCTGGCGCATGTGGTAGAAAATAGTGTCAAGCGCATCTGGCAGAAAGCAGCCAAGCGCATGTAGTGGATCCGGGCGCATGTGATTTTTCGGTGCATTTCCTGGCGCTTTTCGAAAAACTGTTTAATTCACTCCCTTTCACTAATAGGGTGCAAGCGCATGTGGTTGGAGGCCAGGCACATGTCCTTTGCCAGTGCTTTCCCACTATTTAGCTAGATTTTCAGGATCCAGCACTTAGAAAATTTCAGGATTTCAGCTCCAACGGGAGACCTCCAAAGGACAGCTACCTTTTCTAAACATGCACTCACTGTCGTCAAGCCACTTCTAGGCTATGATTGATCTCCTGAATGAACGAGACGAGGTGTGGAAGTCCAGATGTTGCCAATTTTGGTACTTCCTAATTTGGAGCCTCTAGGTCGGCTTGTCGTATAGGAACGTTGTTCCGGGGAGCGCGCGCATGGAAATACGCATCGTAATGACTTTAAACTTGCTATTTATGGGTTTTGGGGCATTTCGTATCATTTGGCGGTGAAGCGCATGTCCATTTCCGCTCTGAAATGGTAGCTGTAGGCTTACGGATCCTTTTTGGTCGGTTCCGGGCAGAGACGAAATGCATTTCGAGGTGCGCAGGTAAAATATGCACCGGATGATTTCGAAACTTGTAGGTTAGGGGTTTTAGGACATTTGGATCATTTGGCAGTGAAGCGCATGTCTAGTTCCACTCTGAAATGGTAGCTGTAGACTTACGTACCATTTTGGTCAGCTCCAAGCAGGGAGGAAACGCATTTCGAGGTGGGCAGGTAAAAATATGAACCGGATGACTTTGAAACTTACAGGTTAGGGGTTTTAAGACATTTCATATCATTTGGCGATGAAGCGCATGTCCAGTTCCGCTCCGAAATGCTGTTTACGGATTTTGGTCGTTACCAAGAGATCAAGGTTATGCTGGCATTTTCAGGGCTTTCCTAGACTTGAAACTTATCCAAATCATTGTCAATAGACCACGGGATTTTTTTTACAATGGGTTTAAATTTGAGCCCTAACAAGTGCCCCCCCCCCCTG
>PVNU02003763.1:0-88086 GCA_003013855.2 Liriodendron chinense | reverse complement strand
ACCTCGATGTATGTATTATGTATCCATGCCGTCCATCCGTTTTTCCATATCATTTTTGGGCATATCCCAAAAATGAAGAAGATCCAATTATCAGATGGACCATGCCATAAGAAACAGTGGTAATTGACCTCGATGAAGCCGGGGTGACTCAACTGTGCACGTGCATGACCTTACAAAGATCCAGACCGTCAGAATTACTGACCCAATTGTGATGGAGCATAAGAAAAACACTACACGGAGAAAATAGCTGTAACCATCCGATTTTTTCACTTGAAATTTAAACCACTCATTTTTTTGTTAATAATTCATTAGATAAGCATCAATTATTAGATGGCTAGGAATTATGGATTAGCGGGACTCGGATTCAACAGTGACCCGGCCCCTCCAGTGTCCACACGTTGATGCTTGAAAAGTTGAAAGGCTCACCATGATGTATGTGTCTTATCAACCGGTTGGTGGCAAATAAACATTACAGTGGGCTCTAGGAAGTTTCAAATGGCCTACTGTTTTTTGTGGTGGTGTCTACCTGTATCTATTTTTAGGTTAATGCCCTAACATGAGCCCGCAAAATAGATGAATTACGTATCAAAAAACTCACAAACAACATGGGGGGCCCTACGGAGCTTTTGCCTGGAAATTTGAATGATCTGATCAGTTCCAGCACATGGCTGCCATGTGTGAGGATGCGTTACCCAACTTCGAAAATGGTGGCAAACTATTATAAGAGTCTCTATCGGTTATATTCATGATGCAAAAGTCTTGAGTAAGAAAAGTGAACACATCTGACATGTTGGTGTCTCTGCGAAGAGTCCGGATCCTCTGCTTTATCCGAATAGAGGAATCTTGTTTTCTTCCTTTGTGATTGGTCCAGCTGGGACAGACTGTGTAAGAGCCAACCAATCACAAAGGCACAAGCAGAAGTTTTCTGTTCGGATAGAGCAGAGGATCCGGATTCCTCTGTGAAATGTTACAGCAGCTACAATGATTTAAGGTGTCCCATCAGAAGGATGGAGTCAAGAACAGACAACAGGCTAGGCTGATTGTCCTCGACTCCTTTTAAGTTGTGGTGTCTGATTTTTCTTTCTCCACACTGCATGCATGCAGGTAATTCCGGACCATTTGGAATGGTAGATCGCAATATGGATGGAGACATGGCTCCAGATTCATACTTGCCGTACGATTCAAACCATTCAATTTGTGACTATCAAATGAACCGTTAAAAGTAAAATGGTCAGATATCTAAATCGACCAAGCAAAATTAGACGGCCATAAACTCCATTCACAGCAAGGCCCATGATTTGAATGTTCTTGATTATGAGTGGAAAAATATTGTCAATAGTACGAAGTTAAGAGACACATTTAATGAGGAAGAGTTGACATGTCAGGGGATGCTAAGTAAAAAGAGTGCGGATCGTCTATGTTGGCCGTGCAGAAGAATTCAGCGGTGCCCTCTCTTATTCGTCCACGTCATAAGAGCCTATATCAGCTGACGTCATTAATAACAAAAAAAAAGTAGGAATACATTTCCATTTTTATACGTATCTACTCATTGCTTATACGAAATACCACTCATTCAAAATTTGATTTTACAGGCTGGCAAACCTTTGACAGCTAGCACATCTACCGGAGGAGTGCATAGTTTGTGGGCCCACTATGATATATGTTTAGATCGTTACCGTCCAATCAGTTTTACAGATTATTCTAAGGCACTGTCCAAAAAATGAAGCTGATCTAGAGCTCATGTGAACCACATCATAGAACACCAATCATTTTAATTGTAAACGTTCATTCAACACTATTTTTTGTGGACACATCTGCCTCTGCTTTAGTACATATCATAGAAGGATCCAAAAAAAATGAATGGTCGGTATGGATGAAGCACAAAATCATATTAGAGCCTACATAGCATTGACCTCTGCGTATAGTCTCACCATCACCGTCCACGCGGATTGCCATCCAACAGATTTCCTGTGAAAGCCTTTCGCAGGAAGTTACTAAGCTGAAGACCAAGGTGGGGCCTACCGTGATGTTTTCGAGAAATCCACTCCATCCATCTCCCTCGTGAGCTCATTTTAGTGCATTATACCAAAAATTAATAGGATCCAAGACTCAAGTGGGCCGAAAATGTGAGAATTGAACGTCCACAGTTGAAATATTCGTGGGGCCACAGAAGTTTTAAATCAGGCTAATATTTGTGTTTTCAGTTCATCCAATAGGAATGACGTTATGAAAGGTATTGATGTCATATAAACATCACTGTGGATCCCAGGGAGGTTTCAACGGTAAGAATTTCCCTACCCATCTTTTCCTTTAGTGCGGCCCACTTAAGTCTTGTATCTGGTTCGTTTTTTTGTTTAGTATCTTAAAATGATTTAACAAGGCAGATGGACGGTGTGGATTTATCGAAAACATCACGGTGGGGCCCACCTAGATTTCCAGCGCAAGGCTTTCGCAGCCTTTGGAGGTGCTGCGCGGGCGCGACTTGGGTGAGACCCCAGAACCAGCGTTGTGGGTCGGATCCTGAACCCAGGGCCCACCTGGGTGTGTTCTTTGTAAATCCATGCCGTCCATATGTTACTTCATATTATTTTAGGATGCATTCCAAAAAATAAAGCAGATGAAAATTTTAGGTGGACCACACCCCAAGAAACAGTTCTCATTCAACCGTGACCATTAAAACCTTCCTGGAGTCCACCGTAATGTTTATTGACCATCCAATCTATTGATAAGGTCACGTAGACAGGGATGAAAGGAAAAGACAGAAAACAGTGGAGACAGTGACATCCACCATTGAAAACTTATTAGGCCCACCATGATGTTTATTTGAGATCCAACCTGTTCATAAGTTCACACAGATATGGAGGAAGGGAAAACACAAATATCAGCTTGATCGAAACCTTCTGTGGCCTATAAGAAGTTTTCAACAGTGGATGTCACTGTCCCCGCTTTTTTCTACGGTGGGGTTCACTTGAGTTTTGGATCAACCTCATTCTCTGAGTCATGCCTTAAAATGATCTCTCCAACGGAATGGACGGTGTGGATACAACACATATCTCATGCTGAGGCCCACGTGCCATGGCGACGTCACTTCAGTTTTGCTACTCCGGTAGATGTGCTATCTGTTAGAAGATTTGCCAGCCTGTAAAATCAAATTTGAAAATGTGGTATTTCGTATAACCCATGAGTAGATACGTATAAAAATGAAAATGTATTCCTACTTTTTTTTTTTTTTAATTTATTGATAACGTCAGCTGACATAGGCTCCCATGACTTGGACCAATAAGAAGGGGCAGCGCTGGATTCTTCTGCGCGGCCAATATAGAGGATCCGCACTCAAGTAAAAAGTATATATATATATATATATATATATATATATATATATATATATATATATATATATATATATATATATATATATATATATATATATTGGATCCTCTATTGAAACACAATAGAGAAATTCTGCTTGTCACTTCTCTGATTGGTCCAAGTCAGCTTGACTGTGTCAGAGCTGAACTGCTCTGACACAGTAAGGATAAGCTGGACCAATCAGAGCAGCAGCAGCAGAGGTTCTCTGCTCGGATTTAATAGAGGATCCGGATTCATATATACGTGAATGCTCACTTCGGAATCGGTGAGAATTTTTTGAGGACCCATCACACGTGATATGTCCCTAAAATCTGAATTGTTGATGTAGCACCTCAAAAACACTCTTGGGGCCTAACTTTCAACCTGGTTCACAACTTTGCTGGGCTATGGCAAAAGGAAATAGTTTCCGCCTTTGATTTGTCTCTTTTTCTCTTCTATGGCCCACCAGAGTTCTGGATCAGGTTGAAAGTTGGGCATCGGGGGTTTTTCGAAGTGCGGCATCATGTAGACGACTCAGATTTTGGAGACACATCATGTGTGATGAGTCCTCAAAATGTTCTCAAGAGTTCTCGTGCGAGATGGTTCACAGGTGAGCATATATATATATATATATATAGGGAAATGGTACTATAAGGTTGATAGCAGGGGAAGTTATCATGGGGTCGAGCTATGTGGGCCCCCACCGTGATGTGTGTCCAAAATCTACCCCATCAGTTAGATGCACCATTCTATGGTGGGCCACGAGCTTAAAAATCAGGTCAATCTATGACTTAGGAAGGCCACATCACGTATAACAGTTGAGAGGGGTTATCCGCCCATTAAAAACTTCATGATCATTTATTGAGCCCAATGAGATGTGGTTCACAAATCCAGACCATCCATTGTGTGTGTTTCACTTGAATGAGGGGTCCGACCACGTTTCAGCTATATCTAAAACTCAGGTGGGCTCCACTAAGTGCTTTTAGATGTTTTAGGCATGTCTTCACATGGTTTTAGATGGTATGGCCCACCTGAGTTCTGTAAACGGCTAATTTTTTGGATATCCAATAACCTAAAGGGGACCCATCAAGTGCACGGCTTTGATGTTCGATCCACATCACGGTGGGGCCCACACTGCTCAACCTCATGGTAACTTCCCATGAGGTACCATTTCCCATATATATATATATATATATATATATATATATATATATATATATATATATATATATATATATAGACACACACACACACACACACACATTTATCCGCACACCCATCAGTGGGTAAAATCTGGTGCAATCCTAATTTCAGGTGGGCCACCTTAGAGGCCGAAAAATCCTCAGTATTCATCCATTTTCACAAGAGCACTTATCCATTTGAAATTTACAGAAGCTATTCTTAAAGCGGGGGTAAAATTCCCTACACGCCTGACACCTCCTTATATATTGAAATCGTCCGTATGTTTTTCCACCCCATTTCAGGACACAATCTCAAAGATTAAGCAGATCCAAATGTCAGGTGGACCACACCATTGAAAACAACTTTTTGTGGGCCAAGAAAATTTTAGATCAAGCCAATACTTGGGTGGTATACTCATTTAGGTCTTTGTGACCTGATCAACAAGTTTGATGGCAGGGTCACAACAGGTTGGATGGCAAACAAATATTCCGGTGGTCCCATGAAGTTTTTCTAAGTGGGAATTCTATCATGATTGTTTCTTGTGGTATGGTCCACTTAAGATATGGGTCTGCATCATTTTTGTGATCCTTCCCTAGAATGAACTTTCAAAATGGATGGATAGTGTGGATTTATTTCACAGACATCAGAGTGGGCCCCATAGTTTGGGATCCCAAACGACACCTCGTACGGACACTTATTTCCCCCAAATGCACTTTGGAAGCAGATTGCTTGGTGTGCCACACAGCACCGACCTCCCTCGTCTATTGATGTCCCAAAGTTCTATGGGCCCCACCATGATGTATTCGTTGTATCCACATCATCCATCAACTTGATGAGATCATTTTAGGTCATGAAAAAGAGGTAGATTGAAGGCTCAAGTAGACCACACCACATGATGTAGTGGTGATTGAATGCTTACCCTTGGAAACTTCCTGGGGGACACAAAAGTATTGGATCATTCTGATATCAGTGTTTTACTTTCATCCATATCTATGTGTCCTTGTGAATAGGCTAGATGATAAATAAACAATAATGTGAACCTTTTAGAGCTTTTAACGGTCGACCACATTATTCGCACAATTCCCTATGGTGTGGTCCAATGGAGCTTTTGATATGATTTATTTTTGGGATCACATCTGTATGCCTTTTTCTCCGTAACATTTTATGGCATTAGGCTAAAAAATGAGGTCAATCCATGTTACAAGTGGACCCATCATAAGGTCAAAATTCTTGTTTCTTACCATATTCACTTAATAGCCATTTACCAATTTTTCTGCTGGTGTGGTCAACTGAAGATTTTAATCAGCTTTTGTGTTGATATATCATATTCATATGGCCTAATGAAATAGATGGGTAGCGCATATATGCAACACGTTCATCAAGATGTGCCCCATCGATCTGACTTGCGCTGCAGTTTCTTCAAATGCACGTCAAATTCTTTTATTGAACTAAGAATGGGTCTGTATCCACTTGAGAAGACATCACATTAGGATAAGAAGACTCCGGACACATACTAACACACACCGAGCCCCTCCGACACACTCAAACCTACACTGACCTACATTGAACTCCTCCAACAACACTAATCGACTTCGACTTACACTACAACCCCTTCGAACACACGTTGAACTCTTTCATTAAATTACAAATTATTGGGGTTAGGAGCCCCGCAGCGGAAGCAATCAAAGCAGGAGAGGAACAAACCACAATGGCAATCAACAAGCAAATCATCACACACAAGAAGACAATCCGATTTTTACGTGGAAACCCCTCAAGGGTAAAAAACCACGGCACAAAGCAACACCAATCCACTATGAATCAGAAGTTACAAGAGATTACAGAAGAAACCCTGGATCATAGCCCACAAAGAGAAATCCCAAGCTACCCGAAGCTAATTCTCACATGAGAAGGACAAACACAGCCCTTTCCCTCAACCTAGAAGCTTCCTCCCTAGCTCTTTCTCTCACCTTAGAACCCAAGCTTCCTCCCTAACAAGTGTCACTTCAGCTTTGTTAGATTCATGATAAGATAATTCTACACAACCCATCAAAACGGCGGGTCCGGTTGGTATTCGGGTTCGGGGTGGCAATGAGCCGCGAGCTTGATCTTTGGACCGTGCTTGGAACTACACCCTTAGCCCATGGGCTGGGTTGGACCTGGTATGCATGGACTCTGGTAGCGTAGCCCAGCCCAACCTGACTTTATATGTACATCGTGTTAAATCGTAGACATGATATTGGGCCGTTCCAATCCTCCAATAGGCAGCACATATATCTTGAATGTAGACCATTGGTTTGGTGCCTTTAAATGTTAATTTCTTTAAGCACACGTGGCCCACTTGATCAACAAATGGATTAGGAACATTCAAATGAGAAATAGAGTTGTTTTTTTTTTTTTTTTTTTTTTTCAGGCAGTTCCTTATTGGCTTTGTCATACACAAGCCTAACCAATTCCTTTTAATGGTCAAGCTTGGGCCTGTGGCCGGGGGCATTCAGTGATATTTTATGCGAGAAAATTTTCCAAGTGATATTTTATGCTCACATTTGAAGCACACATGGTGTTTTCTTTTCATTGGACCATGGTCAAGGGTGACAAGGAATTCACGTAACCCATGTTAGAGGGAAGTTGCACCGCGCCCCAAGCTGACTCATTGTGTAGATCACCTGACTCTAATTAATTCTAGGTTCGGGTAATATGAAATTCAAGGCCTGTTTGTTTTGCTGTACATTGAGGTAAAGGCATGTAAACATATGTACGTTGACAATTATTATTATTTACCTTGTTTGATTGGAACATGCATTTCCTCCCCGTAAAAAAAACCTTTGATGATTGATGTACATTTGTGGGCCCCACTGTAATGTCTATGACATATCCATGCCATCCAACTATTTCACCGGAATATTTTAGGTCATGAGCCCCAAAATGAGGCAGATCTGAAGCTCAAGTAGCCCACACCATAGGAAATTGTGGCTGTAAAAGGTCTCTATTGGTAGGTGTTCAACCCACTGTTTGATGTGGCGTGGTCCTCTTGAGCTTTGGATTTGACTAAGTTTTGGGTTCATGCCCTCAAATAACCTCACAAAATGGATGTACGGTGTGGATAAGCCACACATATCACAATGAGCTCTACATAAAATTCAAAACTTTTTCAATTGTTGGGTAAAAAAGCAACTTATCACTTTCAACTTTGAAATACGTGCAAAAAAAATTAAATGGTAAATAATCATATTACTATTTACATTGTGAAAATTCAAAACACTGAGGCCCTTAGGTATCCCGGCACAATATTATGTCTGCTATGTTTTGAGCACAAGTTAGAATTTTGTTTCAATAGGGAATCGGGTTTGATCCAAAATTGTATGACTATGGCTGTAAATGGGTCAGCGGACCAAATGGGGTACCCAGACCCAACCCATTTAGACCCGACCTAGACCTAGAGGTGGGCAACGATCCGGGCCGAGCCGAGTTAGCCCTAGTTTGGTTTGGCTTGTTTTTGTACCACGGCAGTTTGTGGATCGGTTTGGTTTGGGTTTCGGGCCGACCCATGCGGCCCGAGTTTGGTTTGCTCCAGAAAAATCTGGTTCGAGCCGCGATCAGTTTGGTCGAAAACTTCGAACCGGGCCGGGCCGAGTTCAAACAGGCAGCAGCTCTTTCTTTCCTTGTTTATTTAATTAGAAAAGAATTTAAAAGGTTATAAAAAAAAAAGTACAAAGGTATCTTACTATATGATGTTTAACATCCTCCAAAGGAGTGCAACTTCAAAATAGACATGTAAGAGTATTTTCCAAACAAAAGTACACAAGTATAATTGTACAAGTGCAAGGAAGCAGTGTGCATTCATGTATATGTATTATGTATTATCCATGTCATCATGTATATGTATTATCCATGCTGTCCATCTGTTTTACACATCATTTTACGACATGATCCCAAAATGGAATCATATCCAAAGCTCAAGTGGGTCACACCACAGGAAACAGTGTGCTTATAATCTACGATCCGAATCAAACCGAGCTGAATCAAATCGAGCTTCGAGCCGAGCCGAGCCGGTACTGCCCTAGTTTGAGCTTGGTTTGTTTTTTCAAACGAGCTTGACTTGGAGGCTTGGTTTGGTTTGAACTTCCATTCGAACCAATCCAAGCCGAGCTTTTTCGAACCAATCTGAACCGAGCTTTCAAGCTGGCTTGGTTTGTGCCCACCTCTACCTAGACCTGGCCCATTTGTTAAATGTTACGGGTTTGGGTTCAAGAATATACCCATTTGCTAAATGGGTTTGGGTTTGGGTCTGGTTTCCTTTATGCTAGGCTTGACCAGAACCCATTTAGTAAGTGGGCAGGTTAGGTCTATGTTTCAAGGGACCCATCCAGCCCAGACCCGTCCAGACCCAACGAAAGCTCACCAAGAACTCAACGAAACTGAGATTGGACACTCATTAATTACCATCCAAAAATTGTTGGAGATGTCTTCAATCTAGATACTGGATCTGAGATTTGAAGGTCTTTGGTCGACTGATGGGCTTAGCTCAATCGTCCAAAAATATCCCGGTGAGACAGACAATCTCTGGACAAATTTGGTCATGTTTGGTTGCTTGAACGCTCAGGTTAATTGACTGATGGCTGACACACTGTTTAGTGTGGTTTTGGGCGATCTGTTTCTAATTTTGATTTTATGTTATTTAAAGGGGTGTAATGCGGGATTATGATAATTGTCAAAAGGGCCGGGTATCCTAGATGCATGAGAGGGTTGAGAGAGTTCTAGGGTGAGAGAATAGCTAGGGTTTTTCTCATGTGGGGTTAGATCTAAGTAAGTTGTTCTTCATCTCTTGTAACTTTGTTTTCATAGTGATTCGCTTTGTGCCATGGTTTTTTCCCGCAACAGTTTTTCCACATTAAAATTCAGATCGTCTCTTGTGTATTGATTTCTTTCCTTGCCATTGTGATTCCCTCATTTGATTCCACTCTGAGTTTCTCACTTCCGCAGGTTCCCAACAAAAATAACATTTGATTTTATAAAGAGAGAGGCCTTTGAATACAAAAATAAAAATATTATTAATGAAAAGTCTATTTACAATTTACAAAATCTTCTTATATAAATTATATAATTAAGTTCCAATATTTGTAGTATCAAAATCAACTTATACTTTTGATATTGCAGGTCAATGATGCAAGATAACTTAGTAATTACCAAACTTTCTAGTATTGTGTGAAATTTGTCATGTGAAAAAGTGATAAATTCATGTATTGATGATATATTGATGCATTCCACTATTTTCAATATGGTTGTATTGCTTTTGTCAAACACCACATAGTTTAGGACCCTATACAAAGGAAATTTATTATGTGCGCTTATTATTAATTTTATTTTTATAGTGTTTTGATTTCTAAGTATATAATGATAATTTTTAATCATATTTTAAAGTTTCATTGAAAAATTCAACTAGTATTTAATACTTTTAAAAAATAATGACACATTATGTTGATACATCCAATAATATGATACTTGATAGGTTTCTATATCCCAAGATTGTGATACATCTATTGATACCGATACTAAAAATAATGATAAGTACCAAATCCTAAATTTGTAATTTTTTTTTCAAAAAATAACTTATTGGAAATAATGATAAACTTCTAAATTAATTCAAACTTTCTTATCACATGTTTCAAACAAGCACTTTAAGTTGTTATAAAACTCTCACCCTAAAATACCTTAAAAGTAAATAAACTCAAATTTGATTCTTAAAGCGACCTTTAAAAAAAAAAAAAAAATCATTCGCAGTCTAATCCCCTTTGTTATTAGCTAACATGTAAAGCTAGTTGATAATTTTCCAACAACGTTTATACTATAATGCATGCATGCATGCTAAATAATTGGATCAAACTTTCTAGCCCGATTTCTCTCAATCCTAACCATCCATGTAATTGTTTTCTTTTATTTTATCTAACATCATAAATATTAAATAATACTTTTAAAAAAAAAGCTCATATGTGTTTTCAAGAAACTCACCTAAGCTTTTGAGTCAACTTAATTGCACTAGGTTTGGGATGAGTTTTCATGATTGTAAACTATGCTTCAACTATGAGTTGAGCAAAGATCAACGTACAATTACATTGAGAAAATGACAGTGGCCATCTGATTTTTCAGTTAGAATTTTGACCATACACTACGTTTCTTCCATCCATTGATATCTATGAAATGGATAGCTAGGATTTCTTTATCAGTGTGAAATTCAAGATCTACTACGTCTATAATGTGATCCAAAATTTGAATGGCCTGGATGGCAGTACATGAGGGCCACTTGTAAGGAGAACAAAGTCACATCCATATTTTAAAATAGTACTGTGTTATCCATATATATATAGGGCGGTGCCCAACTTCCTTTTTCTATTTTTATACTTCCTTTGAAGGAGCCTTCTCAAGACGACCGCCGCCCACAAGTTTGTAAATGATCAGAATCACCTTGTTGATCATTTAAATGGTAGCAACTCTGCCGTATTACACATACCTTAATCCAGGCCGTTTGAAACTTAGCCCAGTTCAATGGATGTTTGAATTGAGGTAAACAAAGAAAGCAAATGATTTTCTTATGACATGAATTTTTTATTTGAGAAATATAAAAGTGAAAGTTACTTTTGTCGGTAGGGAATAAAACTTAAAGAAGAAGAAGAAGAAGAAAAAAAAAAAAAGTCGATTAGTATGATGTGTTAAATGGCAAAAATTGAAAGAAAATAGTTTTTTTTTAAAAATTTTAATTCAAACATTGAAAAATATAAAGAAAATATGTATTGGGACTCTTTTTACAGGAAAACAAATAATTGAAACTGGAAACAGTGGTAGTCGACCGTGGGGCCCACCTTGATGTATGTTTCTTATATCCACGCTGTCCATCTATTTTGAAAACTCATTTTAATGCATGATTTAAAAAATGAGGCGGATCCGAATTTTAGGTAAGCCATAACACTGGAAATAATGATAATCGACCATTAAAACTTCTTACAGGCTGATATTTGTGTAGTCCCTTCATCCAGGTCTCTGTGACGTTATCAACAAGTTGGATGAAAGATAAACATTCCAGTTGCCCCCATGAAGTTTTTAATGATGAGGATTCAATTACGTGGATGGACGGTGTGGATGTAAGGCACACACATTAAAGTGGACTCCGTAGTTAGGGATCCACCCACACCGTGCTCTTGAACTGGATAAGACCACGTGACCATATATTCTTCATCTAGTACATGAGCGCCACGTGTCTGGTGCCCTTCTATAAAATCATAAACAAAGCCAAAACGTCGTCCTATCCAGACGAAATCATTTAAATTTTTGGATACTCTGGCGTACGTGACATTTCATAAACATGCACACCGTTACGACAAATGTTGCATACATGTCAGTAGATCCAGACCATCCAAAAAGATGGAATAACTGTAGAAAACCAGATGGAAAGCTCAGATATCTCACACTTGTTGCATATTGGCACGTGTGCCTTGCTTCTCATCAGCTCTGGTCCATTGAATCCTTCTCACCTTTATTTGATACTCTGGCATATGATGGTTCACACGCAAGCACTAAGAAGTTTATACACGTAGCCTCTGTGGAGAGGCTTACATGGCCTTAGTTGAATTTGGATCTTTGACTACTTCTCATTTCGACCGTCCACTCATACACATCAATAAGCTAGCTGGGAAATCATATCAGTGGGATTTTCGGTTTAGGGACCTTCTAATTAAGTTGGGACCCACTATGCTAACGGTTTAGCTTAAGTTAATTATCTTCCACGTGTGCTATTTTTCATTGCCTGCGCATCAACCATCACAGCCCGCCGGAGTAGGTTTTGTTGATGCTGCATGGACAGAGACTTCAATCATTCATCCCACTTTGAGGAGAGCGGATTAGGTGAGAACCCTGACTGTGGGGCTCACAGTGATGTATGTGCCTTAAATCTACACCGTCCAGACATTTTTAAATAGCATTTTATGCATAATACATAAAATGAAGCTGATCCAAGTCTTAGGTGGACCACGCTACAGGAAACAGTCATGATTGAATCCTCACCATTAAAAACTTCATGAATTCCACCACAATGTTTATTTTCCGTCCAGCCCATTGATCATGTCACAAAAACATGGATGAAGAGACCACACAAATATCATCTTGCACCAAAGATTTTGTGGCCCACGAGAAGTCTTTAATGGTCAATTACCACTGTTTCATGTACTATGGTCCATCAGAGATTTGAATCTGCTTCATCTTTTTGGATCATGCTCTAAAATAAGCTTTCAATACAGATGGATAGTGTGGATTTAGTCACATACATCACGGTGGGCCCCACAATCAGGGGTCCCACATCACGGGGGCAGCCCTTACCATGGGTCCCACTTCGTTGTATGTATTATGTATCCACGCCGTCCATCCATTTTTCCATATCATTTTAGGGCATATGCCAAAAATGAAGAAGATCTAATTATCAGGTGGACCATACCATAAGAAACAGTGGTAATTGACCTAGATGAAGCCGGGGTGACTCAACTGTGCACGTGCATGGCCTTACAAAGACCTACACCGTCAGAATTACTGACCCAATTGTGATGGAGCATAAGAAAAACACTACACGGAGAAGATAGCTGTAACCATCCGATTTTTTCAGTTGAAATTTAAACCACTCATTTTTTTTGGTAATAATTCATTAGATAAGCATCAATTATTAGATGGCTAGGAATTATGGATTAGCGGGACTCGGATTCAACAGTGACCCGGCCCCTCCAGTGTCCACACGTTGATGCTTGAAAAGTTGAAAGGCTCACCATGATGTATGTGTCTTATCAACCGGTTGGTGGCAAATAAACATTACAGTGGGCTTTAGGAAGTTTCAAATGGCCCACTGTTTTTTATGGTGGGGCCACCTGTATCTATTTTTGGGTTAATGCCCTAACATGAGTCGGCAAAATAGATGAATGGTGTATAAAAAACACACAAACATCTTGGCAGCCGTACAGAGCTTTTAAATTTGAATGGTCTGATCAGCTCCAGCACACGGCTGCCATGTGTGTGGATGAGTAACCCAACTTTGAAAATGGTGACAAACTATTATAAGAGTCTCTATCGGTCATATTCATGAGGCAAAAGTCTACGTAAAAGAAGTGTCACAACCAAACACATATGACATGTGGGCGTCTCTGCGAAATGTTCAGAAGCCACTGTGATTTAAGATGTCCCATCAGAAGGAGGAGATGACGTCGAGAGGATGAGTTAAGAACTGATAACACGGCTAGGGTGATTGTCCTCGACTCCTTTTAAGTTGTGGTGTCTGATTTTTTGTTCCCCAAAACTGCATGCATGCAGGTCAATCCGGACCATTTCGATGGTATCCCATAATATGGATGGAGACATGGCTCAAGATTCATACTTGCGAGACGATTCAAACCATTTAATTTATGACTATCAAATGAACCGTTAAAAGTAAAATGGTCAGAGATCTAAATCGACCAAAGCAGTCAGGTGCACCATTCTATGGTGGGCCACGAGCTTAAAAATCAGGTCAATCCATGACTTAGGTGGGCCACATCACATATAACAGTTGAGAGGGTTATCCGCCCATTAAAAACTTCATGATCATTTATTGGGCCCACTAAGATGTGGTTCACAAATCCAGACCATCCATTGTTTGTGTTTCACTTGGATGAGGGGTCCGACCATGTTTCAGCCACATCTAAAACTCAGGTGGGCCCCACCAAGTGCTTTTAGATGTTTTAGGCATGTTTTCACATGGTTTTAGATGGTATGGCCCACCTAATCAGTTCTGTAAACGGCTGATTTTTTAGATATCCAATAACCTAAAGGGGACCCATCAAGTGCACGGTTTTGATGTCAGATCCACATCACGGTGGGGCCCTCACAGCTCATGACGTCGACCTTACTCCCCCCCCCCCCCCCCAATCTGGGTCTTTTCTACATCCAAACTGTTAATTACATATTTACATTTATCCATGGTGACAACCATCAGTGGGTAAAATCTGGTGCAATCCTAATCTCAGGTGGGCCACCTTAGAGGCCGAAAAATCCTCAGTATTCATCCATTTTCACAAGAGCACTTGTCCAGTGGAAATTTACGTAAGCTACTCTCAAAGCGGGGGTAAAATTCCTTACACGCCGTACGATAAGAGCGGAATCCGATTCCGACAGGTACCTGGATTAGGTATTATCCGGGTAACACCCTAGTAGTTATGACCCTTACCGTGTGGGGCCCACCTTGATATATGTTTTATATATTGAAATCGTCCTTATGTTTTTCCCGCTCATTTCAGGAAGCAATCTCAAAGATTAAGCAGATCCAAATGTCAGGTGGACCACACCATTGAAAACAACTTTTTGTGGGCCAAGAAAATTATAGATCAAGCCAATACTTGGGTGTTATACTCATTTAGGTCTTTGTGACCTGATCAACAAGTTTGATGGCAAGGTCACAACAGGTTGGATGGCAAACAAATATTCCGGTGGTCCCATGAAGTTTTTCTAGGTGGGAATTCCATCATGATTGTTTCTTGTGGTATGGTCCACTTAAGATATGGGTCTGCATCATTTCTTTGATCCTTCCCTAAAATGACCTTTCAAAATGGATGGACAGTGTGGATTTATTTCACAGACATCAGAGTGGGCCCCACAGTTTGGGATCCTAAACGACACCTCGTACGGACACAGATTTCCCACCAAATGCACTTTGGAAGCAGATTGCGTGGTGTGCCACACAGCACCGACCTCCATGGTCTGTTGACGTCCCGCAGTTCTATGGGCCCCAACATGATGTATTTGTTGTATCCACATCATCCATCAACTTGATGATATCATTTTAGGTCATGAAAAGGCGGTAGATTGAAGGCTCAAGTGGACCACACCACATGTAGTGGTGATTGAATGCTTACACTTGGGAACTTCTCGGGGGACACAAAAGTATTGGATCATTTTGATATCAGTGTTTTACTTTCATTCATATCTGTGTCCTTGTGAACAGGCTAGATGATAAATAAACAATAATGTGGACCTTTTAGAGGTTTTAACAGTCGACCACATTATTCTTACAATTCCCTATGGTGTGGTCTAATGGAGCTTTTGATATGATTTGTTTTTGGGATCACGTCTGGATACCTTTTTCTCCGTAACATTTTATGGCATTAGGCTAATCAATGAGGCCGATCCATGGTACAGGTGGACCTCATCATAAGGTCGAAATTCTTGTTTCTTACCATATTCGGATAATAGCCATTCACCACTTTTTCTGCTGGTGTGGTCAACTGAAGATTTTAATCAGTTTATGTGTTGATATATCATATTCATATGGCCTAATGAAATAGATGGGTAGCGCATATATGCAACACG
Source organism: Liriodendron chinense (assembly GCA_003013855.2). Taxonomy (NCBI): domain Eukaryota; kingdom Viridiplantae; phylum Streptophyta; class Magnoliopsida; order Magnoliales; family Magnoliaceae; genus Liriodendron; species Liriodendron chinense. Next base: position 72,186 of record PVNU02003763.1, on the reverse strand, counting down.
ATCATCAAGGTTTGCCCAATCAATCTGACTTGCACCGCACTTCCTTCGAATGCATGTTAAACTCTTTTACTAAATTAAGAATGAGTCTGTATCCACTTGAGAAGACGTCACATCAGGATAAGAAGGCTTCGGATACACACTAACACACACCAAACTCCTCTGACACACTCAAACCCATACTAACTCACACTCAACCCCTCCAACAACACTAATCGACTTCGACTTACACTGCAATCCCTTGCACATCGAACTCCTTCATTGAATTGCAAATCAGTGTGCATCCACATAAGAAGATGTTACGTCGAGGTATGGGGACTCCGGACACACTCGAGCCCCACGACGACACACATGCACACCCAACCCTCCAATTAACTCTTTACCTTTTCACACTCTTCCCCATGTTATTGGCCCCGTCATTGTTGGAGCCAAGAAATGAAGTGGACCGGTAGATTTAGGTGGACGGATTAGCCTTACTTCAACCAAACAATCATCTACTAATTAGAGCACATTCAAATTAATGACATTTTTTTATTAGGTTGACTATGATAACCGAAGTCTTTATTTATTCTTCCTATAATATTGTGTTCGATTTCCATTTAAAAAAGCAAACTTTTAACCTCTTCATGAAATACTTTGTCCATGTCGGTCACAGGCAAATTTTCGATCAACGGCTGTCACTTTAGCTATGTTAGATTCATGATAAGATAGTTCTACACAACCCATCAAAATGTCGGGTCCGGTTGGTATTCGGGTTCAGGCTGGCAATGAGCCGCGAGCTCGATCTTTGGATCGTGCTTGGAACTACAACCTTAGTCCATGGGCTGGGTTGGACCTAGTATGCATGGACTCTGGTAGCGTAGCCCAGCCCAACCTGACTTTATATGTACATCGTGTTATATCGTAGACATGATATTGGGCCGTTCCAATCCTCCAATCCTCCATTAGGCAGCACATATATCTTGAATGTAGACCATTGGTTTGGTGCCTTTAAATGTTAATTTCTTTATGCACACGTGGCCCACTTGATCAACAAATGAATTAGGAACATTCAAATGAGAAATATAGTTTTTTTTCCCAATTTTCAGGCAGGTCCTTGTTGGCTTTGTCATACACAAGCCTAACCAATTCCTTTTATGGTCAAGCTTGGGCCTGTGGGGCTGGGCCCATGCATGAGCTGGGCTCCCAGCCGGGGGCAATAAGTGATATTTTATGCGAGAGAATTTTCCAAGTGATATTTTATGCTCACATTTGAAGCACACATGGCCTATTTTCGTTAGACCATGGTCAAGGGTGACAAGGAGTTCACATAACCCATGTTAGAGGGAAGTTGTACCGGGCCAGAAGCTGACTCATTATGTAGACCCGACTGTAATTAATTCTAGGTTCGGGTAATATGAAATTCAAGGCCTGTTTGTTTTGCCGTAAATTGAGGTAAAGGCATGTAAACATATGTAAGTTGGTATGCATTTACTCCTTATAAAAAACCTTTGGAAATGATTGACATACATTTATGGGCCCCACTGTGATGTCTATGACATACCATGCCATCCAACCATTTCACCGGAACATTTTAGGTCACGAGCCCAAAAAAGAGGCAGATGTGAAGCTCAAGTAGCCCACACCATAGGAAATTGTGGCTGTAAAAGGCCTCCAAGGGTAGGCGTTCAACCCACTATTTTGTGTGGCGTGGTTCTCCTGAGCTTTGGATTTGCCTAAATTTTGGGTTCATACCCTCAAGTCACCTCGCAAAATGGATGGACGGTGTGGATAAGCCACACATATCACAGTGGGCCCCCGCATAAAATTCAAAACCTCCTAAATTGTAGTGTAAAAAAGCACCCTATCACTTTCAACTTTGAAATACGTGCAAAAATTTAAATGGTAAATAATCATATTACTATTTACATTGTGAAAATTCAAAACAAAGAGGCTCGTCACGTTATGTCTGCTCTCTTTTTACCACAAGTTGGAACAGGGAATCCGGTTTGATCCAAAATTGTATGACCGGTGCTGTAAATGGGTTAGTGGACCCGATGGGGTACCCAGACCCAACCCATTTAGACCCGACCCATTTTTTAAATGGTACGGGTCTGGGTCCAAGAATATACCCATTTGCTAAACGGGGCTAGGTGAGGTTTCCTTTATATTAGGCTCAACTTGAACCCATTTAGTAAGTGGGCAGGTTTGGTCTATGTTTCAAGGGACCCATCTAGCCCAGACTCGTCTAGACATTGGCGGAGACACGTAGGGGTGAGGGGGGACAAATACCCCCCCCCCCCCCTAAACTTTTTGATTTTTACTAGTTTTTTTTCAATGAAGTCCCATTGTTTTATTAGTTATGGTCCACTAGAGCTTTGAATCTGCATGATGTTTCAGCTCATGCCCTAAAATGAGCTAAAAAAAGGGATGGACGGCATGGATGAAACACATTAATCATGGCTTATTCGAGGACGCCAATTTCAGCCTAAGCCTTCTGTGGGAATTCCTACCTGGAACCTAGGTGGGGTCTACCGTGATGTTTGTGAGAAATCCACCCAATCCATATGTTTTGTGATTTCATTTTAGGACATGAGAATAGAAATGAGCTGGATCCAAGACTTAAGTGGGCCGCACTAGAGAAAAAAAGTTGGTAGAAAAATTCATACCATTGAAACCTCCTTGGGGCCAACAGTGATGTTTATATGCCATCCATACGGTTCCTAACATCATTTGGTCTTGGATGAACTGAAAACATAAATATTAGCCTGATTCAAAACTTCTATGGCCCACGACTATTTCAACTATGGACGTTCAATCCTCTCATTTTCAGCCCACTTGAGTCTTTGATCTGGCTCATTTTTTCTCTCATGTCCTAAAATGAGCTCACAAAAGGATGGATGTGGTGGATTTCTCATAAATATCACGGTGGGCCCCACCCAGGTTCCTAGCACGGGGCTTCCGTAAGAAATCTGCTTATGGGGGATTGGATACTACACCCACCGTAACAAGAGAGCGGATTAGGTGAGATGCCGGACTCACCCAGGATCGTGCAACCCTTATTGTGGAGCCCACCTTGATGTATATTTTATGTATCCACGCTGCATGTCCATCTATTTTTCTAGATCATTTTAAGACATTATACGAAAAATGAAATAGATCCAATTATCTGTGGACCATACCATAGGAAACATTATTTATTGACCATTAATGGGCAATAGAAGCTTTGGATCAAGATGATATTTGGTTTTTCCCTTCATTCAGGCTTACGTGAACTTATTAACAGATTGGATGGTAAATAAACACTATGGAAACATGAAGGTGACTTCTAAGAAGTTTTTAATGGTAGGATGGTCAATCACCACTGTTTCTTATGGTATGGTCCACCTGATAATTGGATCTGATTTATTTTTTGGGATGATGCCTTTAACTGATCTAAAAAAATGCATGGACGGTGTGGATACATAATATATACATCAAGGTGGCCCCCACTGCAACCCCATGGTTAGGGCTGCACTCTTAGCTGAGGCAATCCGGCCCCACCAGGACCTACTTCAATCTCAAATGTTGTCTCCTCTAAAAGAAAATCCTGGCTTGGCCACTGCATCCAGACCCAATTTTAAACCTTGTTAAAATGCTTGCACGCTAGATCCAGACCCTGACCCGTTGGACCCATTAATAAATGGGTGTGGGTGGATCTCCCTCTACCTGACCTGATGTTGAAATGCCTACGCGTCTTCAGCTGGGCTAGCAGGCGAGACATAGCCGTCCAAGATACTTGATATAATAGCATATCTTCGTAACCGTCCACTGAGATGGACGTGGACAGTTAATCACTCTGAAATTGTATATCTGCTACTTGCAAAGCAAGAGTTGTTTCAACGGACTTCCTCAACACCGCGTTTTTTTTATTTTTTATTTTTTGAGAAATGTCATATCTTGCTCACATACGCACGTACAAGGCAGCTAACACATACAACATGTGCAATATGGTGAACAGGGGCAACATCTGAACCGTTTGACTGTAGAGATGTTTCTGTGAGGAAAAAAATCTATTCCATTCAGCAGGTGGGCCATGATTTTAGAAGCAGTTAGACATGTACAAAAAATAATCAGGCAAGTTGGTTCATTCAGCCATATGTTTTTTTTTTTTTTTTTTTTTTTTTTTTTTTTTTTTTTTTTCCATAAACCATAGCATACCTCAGAAGTTGATTGACTTTATTCTTGGCAAAGAGCATTGACAAAGTCATATCCTTTCAATGAATGAATCGTCAGGTCAATGAGCCATATTAGAGGTGTGTGAGTTTTGCATGGAATGTCACATATGGAATGAGTCCCACGGCTATTATAATTTTCAATTAATGCTAATAGGAAAATATTATATGCGTATGTTAGACATGGCACATAAAGGAAAAATGATAAAATCATATTTACAGTGAAATTTTTATTTCTCAAAGTAAACTCTATTTCTACCATGCACACATAGTTTTTTTTTTTTTTTTTTCCTTTCTTTAGGTTGATTAAAAAGCTTGCTTATATCTATTGGATGCAATTCACATCCTGAGATGCCTTCTATGCTTGTGGACTTAGCAAAGCTAGGTACAATCATATATAAATCATACCTAAGCGATATCACTTAGTTGACCCAAATCACAATTCACAAACACATCCCAAGTTGATACATGTCACAACATATCAGGTGGATGCACGTGCCCACGGTACACTTGTAAGCATGTGCAAGTGCTTGTAGAGACGCGTAGGCATGTGCAACAACATTAATATGATCGGCCAAGGCCGGGGCCTGGGCTAGATGTTTAAAATGTCTACTTGACCTATCCGTATGACTCATTCTAATAATTAAGTGGGCCATCATTATAACGAACATACGTAGTTTAAAGGCATTTTTCAAAAGGAATTATCCTTCAATAATAAAAATCATTTACACGAGGAGAATCATTATTGATGGATAGGGATGGATGAATGAGATGTACTTAAAAATTTCTTAGATTGGACTACTTTAAACCTTATCATTTCACCTTTTCTGTTACATGACAGGGGCCTTTTTAGCCGGCTGTGCCTGGGAGCAAATTAGGTGTTATTGGGGAACAGTTTAGTGGGTGTTACCCCTACCGTGTGGCCCACATGGGTGAGATAATTTTGCATATCCATGCCATCCATCCGTTTCTCCGGGTCATTTGAGGATGGGTTCCAAAAATTATTCAGATCCAAATTTTAGGTGGACAATACCACTGCAAATAGTGGTGATCCCCACCATTAAAAATTCTAAAGAGCCCATCGTAAGGTTTTAGTAATGTTTGTTTTCAATCTAACCTGTTGATAATGTCAATAAGATCTGGATGAAGGGAAAATATAAACATCAGCTTGATCCCAAACTTTCGTTGCCCACAAAATGTTTTTAATGGTCATTTATCACTGTTCCTAGTGGTATGGCCCACCTGAGATTTGGATCTTCTTAGGATTTGGTATATCACTACCTAAAATGAGATGGAAAAACAGATGGATGGCATGCATGTATAAAACACAGATCAAGATATGGTCCCCACATGGTAGGGTAATAGCCACTAAGTTGTTCCCCGGGTAACAGCTAATCCACTCTCACCAGGCCTGGCCATGCTGAGAGTACTAGAACTAGACTATGGCCAACACATGCAGCGAGTTGGATGATAAAATATGGTCTAATTAGCGTACAAGTGTCCATGTGTCATCTGTGTAACACATCTGAACTGTTTAGAAGGTTCCCCTTTCGTAAAAAACAGCTAATGTAAAAAATCAATCTGATCCAATCATCATGTGTGCTGTGTTGGAAAAACTGGCAGCAGAAGCGGAAACCGAATGCGGGGAGCAATGCGAGATCAAACGAGAAATAATATGCAATCAAGCCACACATAAGCATTCACCACAAGAGAATTCGAATTTACATGGAAAAACCTTTCAACGGGTAAAAAACCACGGCACAAAGCGATCCATTATGAATAACAGAAGATTACAGAGATTGACAGCCCACAAGCAAGGAATAAACAAAGAAAACCCTAAGGTCTCTCTCACACAACTCTCTCCCCTTTTCCTAACACAATTAGGAAACCTTAGACACCTTAGGATTTCATCTAAGTCCGGATACATGCCATATATAAAGAGCAAGAATCCTGAAAATAGAAGCATCTTACGCACTACCGTATAATGCGCAAGAAACCACGTGCACAGTTGACCGGTCGCACATTGCACAGAAACAATCTAGGGAGAAAAAAGCTAAAACAGATCCACGCTGCCTCACCACCGACCGGTCGGAGCCCCTTGCAAACCGGCCGACCGACCAGTCTGAGCACTAAAAACATTGTCCAGTAACCCTCCTTCGTAATCTGTCCAAACAGTCAGACCAGACGCCCGAACGGTCTGAGCACTCAACGGACTCACAGTTTGAAGGCTCTCCAACAATCTCCACCGAGGCTTCAAACATCGAATCAACACCATCCTCGCAACGTCTTCTCATTTTCAATCATAGCTCCACCGCTTTTCTTGCCACCATCGACCTTAACCTTGCAAATTCACGCCCTTTACCGCTCTTTTCATGTGGCCCTTGGGCACTTACCACATACGAGCAACCGTGGATCTCGCTGCCTTTCTTGTAGCTCCACCGTGAATTGTGCTCCCGATCAACATGTCAAGATAGCCACACCTCCGTGCCTTCATACACACGAGTGTCCCCTTCAACACTTCACAATAACAATTGTGGCCGATAAACACGCACCCTTTCGCCTCGAGTGTACCAAGAGAAATCACATTCATCGTCATCTTAAGAACGTGCTTCACATCTTCCAGGACTGGTTAGATCTCATCGAACATCCTGATGCGTATCGTATCAATACCCACCACCTTATGAGTGAATCCATTGCCTCGTGAATGAACTCCGGTTAAGACAAACGTGATATGAAGCCCCTGAATCTAGGATCTACTCATTACCACGAGATCCTTTGGCAGATACAGTCAAGACTTCAAAAAAATCGCCACCGTCCTCTACGGTATTAGCTCCCTCTTCAGAAGAATTTCCATACCTCTTTTGCTTTAACCTGAGATTCTGACAATCCCCTCTCATGTGACCCTCCTGATCACAATTCCAGCACTTCACCTTAGCCTTAGATCCCAATTTTGAATATCCTCCATGCTCAGAACTTCTTCCCCTCATAACCAGTGCCTCTGAGGAATAACGGAAAACCATGTCACCACTTTTCTTTTTCATCGCCTTCGACCGAAGGGCTGAGATAACGGTCTCGACACTTATGGTTTCTTTCCCTGCGCACACAGAGTCCTTGAACGACTCATATAAATCTAAAAGAGAATTCAGCAGGATGAATGCTTGATATTCATCCTTCATCGGTTCATTGATCTCCACCAACTTGCAAACTAGCCTATTGAACGTGCTCAGGTGGTCCTCCACCTCAATTCTCTCAGTCATCCTCAAAGTGAACAACTGCATATCAACACATACATACGATTCTCTAGAGATTTCTTGGCATAAACATTCTCTAGCTTCGCCATCGTTTCAGCCGCAGTCTTCTCCTTTATGACATGATAGAGAACATCATCAGTAAGGTTTAACAGGATTGAGGTTCTAGCCTTCTTATCGAGCCTCGTTTACTTATCATCTTTCATAGCCTCAGGTTGCTTTCCAAGAGTTTCATCAAGCCCTTGCTGAACTAGGAATGATTCACCCTTCACATTCCATAGCTTAAAGTTATTTTTGCTGGAGAACTTCTCTACCTCGAACCTTGCGTTCGATCCCATCTTCTCGTCTCATATCCGAATTCTACTCCACCTCAACTTTAGCTTTGATACCACTTGTTGGGAAAACTGACAGCTAAAGCGGAAGCCAAACGCGTAGAGCAATGCGAGATCAAACGAGAAACAATATGCAATCAAGCCACACACAAGCATTCACCACAAGAGAATCTGAATTTACGTGAAAAAACCCTTCAACGAGTAAAAAAACCATAGCACAAAGTGATTCACTATGAATAACAGAAGATTACAGAGATTGATAGCCCACAAGCAAGGAATAAACAGAGAAAACCCCAAGTTCTCTCTCACACAACTCTCTCTCCTCTTCCTAGCATGATTAGGAAACCTTAGACACCTTAGGATTCCATCTAAGTCTGGATACATGCCATATATATAGTAAAAATTTCAAAAATAGAAGTATCTTACGCACTACTGCGTAATGTGCAAGAAACCGGGTGCACAGTCGACCGGTCCCCCGACCGGTCGCACATTACACAGAAACAGTCTAGGGAGAAAAAAGCCAAAAAAGATCCACGCTGCCTCACCACCGACCGGTCCCCTTGCAGACCGGTCGGCCGACTGGTCTGGGCACTAAAAACATTGTCCAGCAGCCCTCCTTCGTAATCTATCCAAACAGTCAGACCGGTTGCCCGACCGGTCTGAGCACTCAACGGACGCACAGTTTGAAGGCTCTCCAACATGCTGCACTGTAGATAACAATTGAAGAACCACTGGTTTCCACGAACACACTTGTGTGGTTCATCTTATTGAAGGATTAGCCTGATTTTTGCGACAGTTGATATTCATTGTTAAGTAAAGCCTTTTAGCCGGATTGGATTTTATGTACAAATTAACCAGTAGCAGTTATGTCCTAGTTGAACCATAGCTTAGCTATACGTTTAGTTGCAACTTGTATCTCACGTGCTGACAGTGTCACACATGTGGGACATCCACGCCGAGCATAACTTTGACAAATGTCATATGTGTTTAGTCATACAAACATGCATATGAACGAGCTTTGCTAAGCGCACACGCCATGCAATACAGTGAACGGGGGCAACATCTGAGCCGTCCACCAGGTTGGTTTGACCATGAGATGTTTTTGCGAGAAAATAAATCTAGCACATACAGTAGGTGGGCCATGACTTTAGAAGCAGCTGAACAGGTAAAAAAAAAAAAAAATAGGTAAATTGTTTTTTTCTTCTTTTTTCGGCCGTATGTTTTTTCATACCTATAATAGCACACCTAACAGGTTAATTGACCTTATTCTTCGCAGAGAGTATTTACATGGTTGTACCATTTTTAATGAATGGGACCTCACGCCAGTGAGCCATGCTATCAGGTATGTGAATTTTACATGGCAGGCAGGATGCGGATCCAAATGCATCCCATCTCACGCCAATGAAAATGTTAGGTGTGGGATCCATGGTGAGAAGGGTAAAATCATCATTCTGCATAGTGAAAAAATCTTACTTTTCAAAGTGGACTCCTGTTAGCTTGATTGCTTAATACATTTGTATAGTGTCGGACTTGCTAGAGCTTGATTGGGCTCCATTCGAACCTAACGCATTTAACCCTAAAAGTCAAGATAGACCTGAAAATTGAGAAGTTAGAGATAGATTTGCTAGAGCTTGATTGGGCTCTATTCAACCACTTGTAATAAAAATTAGGCAATTTGCAAAGGGGAAGATTCATTATTTTAATGGTTTTTCTTGCCTTTTAGTGAAAATGAATTTTCTCGTCGTGATGGTATATATTAATTAATTAACTCAGTGTGAGAAAAAAATATATTAAAAAAATTGTATTTATCAAAGATAAACATTTAAAAATAAAATAAAAAAATCTTTGATAATCCCGTGATTGTAGTGTAGATGGCGAGATCCTAAAGCTAAAGTCTTCCTTAGTCTAAAGATTTGGCACAAACAAAGAAAATTATACTATAATCAAAGCAAAAGGCAATCTAACATGGCAACATAGACCAACTGAATTAAAGTAGTTCTAAGCTAAAGCCGGTCTAGCATAGCAATATAGATGAATTGAATTATACTAAGAGCTAAGCTAAATTTGGATAAGAACTAAACTATGATAAGAAGTATTACAATTAGAGTTGGACACAAATCAGGCCAGCTCAGAAGTTCGGCCCGACCATATCGAAAAAGCCCTATTTGGTCCGATTTGAAGTGGAGTTTGAGCTAGCGACGAGTCATTCTAACTCGGCTTGTTTAATAAACGGGCCAGACCTAATCTCTTACAACGCCGGTTTGGCCTGGCGCAAAACTTTGCTAGGTCTGGTTTGGACTGGCCCGGCCCATAGGATACTAGGTTCAAAAGAAAAGAAAAAGAAAACCTTAAACATCTTGTCTAATTTGAAATTGCACTCCTCTTTTGGAGGATGTTAAACATCAAGTAGTATGATACCTTTGTATTTTTTGTGTTACTTTTAATTTTTTTTTAATTCTTTTCTGTTTAAATAAACAACAAAAAAGAGTCACCACCTATTTGAACTTGGCCTGGCCTGAATTGAAATTTTTGACCAAATTGATCCTAGCTTGAACCAGATTTTTTCGGAGTAAACCAAACTCAGGCTGTATGGGACAGCTCGAAACCCAAACCGGGTTGATCCGCAAACTAGGGTGGCACAAAAACGAGCCAAACCTAAACTAGGGCTAACTCGACCTGGCTTGAATCATTGCCCACCTCTAATTACATTGTAGAGTTATGTTGGGTTGTGTGGACCCTTGCCGATTTTTCCGTGCTCCCACACAACGTTCTTCTCCCTTCCCCTTTCCTTTCGGAAAAGAAGGAGATGTGGATGCGTGAGTGCGAAATCGCCGTTTGTGGCACTGGCTTGCCTCGTTCTCGAGGGCTTCGTTTGGTTATCGTGTTAAGTTGGATGAGTTTATATAAGACCAGAGTCGCCACTAGCCAGTTACTTCGAATCTACAGTAGGCTAGACCCTGTAGAAACGTTAGAGAAGGAAATCCGAAGATTCCTTCCTCTAAAATGACTCCTGTTGATCTGCGGCCAGAGATTCAAGGTAAGGGATCACGGTTACAGGGTGGGAAGAGGTTAAGCACCCCACACATTGCCCGTAACAAAGTACGGTCTCTACTTCACAGAATCGATCGGATACTTGAAAGTCTAGTTTAATCCTCGTATATTCTCATGGATGACATGATGCATGAATGCGGGTCTGAACAGTAAGAGTTTCTGATGGGCAGGTTCCAACAACGGGCAAGCCCAGAGCGTACGCTCGAACTGACAGGTGCTTTATGCATGCTGTGTGCTTGAATATTCAAAGTGCTTATAGTGATATGTACGTGAATGCAGGTCTGAACAGTAAGAGTTTCTGATGGGCAGGTTCCAACAACGGGCAAGCCCAGAGCATACGCTCGAACTGACAGGTGCTTAATTTAAGACATATGCGGTGTGCTTGAATAATCAAGGTGCTTGTAGTGAAGCAGGGGGGTTGGAAGAAAAGTAAATGTTGCACTTATGCTAGATGCAAATGAGATGATGCTGGAAAAGAGTAGCTGGATGGACGGAAGTGTCGCAAGGGTTTGCTTCGAGTGGCTGGATCAAGACTTGGGTGGCTTGAGAGGCTTGGACCAGTGGTCAGGCTAGGCTGGACCAGGGTTAGGCTCTCCTCACTCGGGCTCTCCTTGGTGGAAAAATGGGCTAAAGGGGAAAGGGGACTCGGATCGCACCCGGACTGGCTGGACTTGAAGGGATGTTGAAATGAGAAGGGGAGGGGGGTATTTATAGCAGCGAGGAGTGGCAGCTCTCGTAATTTTGTCCGGGCGGCCTGCTATGGGCCGCCCGTACGGCCGCTCCTCGGTTTTCAGCGAGTACGGTCGCTCCCTCGGGGCTGCTGTTTGACTCGCTGGTCGACTCAGTGAGTTGACTCAGCGGGTCGACTCGGTGGTTTGACTCGACGGGTTGACTCGGTGTTTTGACTCGACGGGTTGACTCGACGGGTTAACTCAGCGAGTTGACTCAGTGAGTTTGACTTTTTTAGGATTTTTTTGACTGGCCTTTTTTATGGGGGGTTTTTCAGGGTGGTGTTTAGGACTGGGTTGACTGGGTTCAGGCTTGAACTGGGCTATGGAATGGGGCTTACAAGGGTGAGTTTGGCTGAGTTTGGATTTGGGATTTGGGGGTATGGTCCTCCATTCAACCAGCTATCTCTACCAACAGTGTAGCCGAAGGTGGGGTGTCTCCAGATGCCCCTCTTTGGCAGAGGTTGCGTGCAACCGAGTGCCAAAGCGAGTGGACACCCCACTTCTGGCCCGGTCATTCATGGATCATGTTCTGAAATCTTTGCTTGCCTTCGTATCTGTGTCAGTTGATCGTTTGGAAACCGATCACTCGCACATACCGCGGGAGTTTGGAGAAAACGTTGCGATTGTCCCTGCATGCTCTGCAACCTGGGTACCCAATCGCAACCCTTCCATTCCCGATCGGTACTAACATCGGAAAGGTATAGTAGAGCCTCTGCGTCGACAGTCTTACGAGGATGCTGACCCTGAGACTGATTGTATGATGTTTGATGTTTTTCCAAATCACTCCAGGAGTACTTGTTTCGCTTGACTGTCAAAGTGGTTAGACGCCCTGCGTCAGATAGTCTTACGAGATTCTACTACGCCGACCTGGACTCAGTCAAGGTACTTCAGGCATCCACGCCTAGGTATGTGCGGGTGGACTTTTTCCACCCGATCTGCTGGTTTCGATGCTTGGTTTGCAATTCATTCTTTCCTTGATTGTGGTCTGGAGTCTTTGTTGTCCTTTGTATCTGAGTCAATTGATTGTCTGGAAATTGATAACTCGCACATACCGCGAGAGTTTGGAGAAAACGTTGCGATTGTCCCTGCAGTTTGCTGCAACCTGGGTACCCAATCGCAACCCTTCCATTCTCGATTGGTACTAACATCGGAAAGGTACAGCAGAGCCTCTGCGTCGACAGTCTTACGAGGATGCTGACCCTAAGACTGACTGTGTGATGTTTGATGTTTTCCCAGATCACTCCAGGAGTACTTGTTTCGCTTGACTATCAAAGTGGTTAGACGCCCTGCGTCAGATAGTCTTACGGGATTCTACTACGCCGACTTGGACTCAGTCAAGGTACTTCAGGCATCCACGCCTAGGTATGTGCGGGTGAACTCTTTCCACCCAATCTGCTGATTTTGATACTTAGGTTACAATTCATCGTTTCCACCTGTTCAAATGGTTTCTGTGACCGAGCCTTTTGGCTTTCATCTTTTTGTATCTTGGCATGTGGTACGACCGCACTGACACTGGAGTTCAGTTCGACCGCACTTTGAGTGCATTGGATCCGATGGTCTCCGGGGAAACCGCGAAACATCGGATCTTATTTGATTTTTGCGTCGGCTCCTACCCAGAGATATGGAAGATCTCCTGGTGTTTTGGAGGCAGAACGCTCTACTGGAAAAATATTTTTGGTTTTTTGAAAAGATACCCACTCTGGGGAGTGATACTCCGTGGGGTTTTTATTTACAAACAGAAATATTTTTTGTCTTTTTGAAATGGAAATCTGGTTTGCATGTGCCTCCACTAGGGATGCCTGTGGGGTCTTTAGCTAACCGACTTTTATTTTGAAAGCAGGTAAACATGATGATTGATGCGATGGATGCTGATGCATGGAGATGCATGATGAATGCATGGCTTGGTTCATTCTCTTTTCATTTAATGATTTTGCTTTTGCTGGAGATGCAGAGAATTTTGAGCTTATTGCTTGCAGGGTTGTACTCCCTTGGGGATTTTTCTTTTTGATACGGAGTTTGGACAGCGGGTTGGTCAAGATCCCGACCCGTGGTCGATCAGGTCCATCGTCCCAAGATGCTGTTTCTTTGCTAATGAGAATGTACGAGGATATCATTCGACTTCAAGATGTTCTTCTGGGCATACATGTGATTGAGATGGTGTTTGGTTGCCCGTTTTGGTCAAGATTCCAATTTACGGGCGATTAGATCCGTCATCCCATACTGTGAAGTGAGCGGAGTTCAAGACTCCTGAATTGTAGTGCTGGGGATGCTAATTTTTGTGATTTTTTGTAAATATGTGGATCCGAATCTTTACCTGAGCGGTCAGGGTAGAGATCAGTTTATTGAAAACACAGGAAATATTTTTTGTGATTTTCGAAATATTTTGATTGAAAGCAAGGGAAGTATTTTTGTGATTTTTAAAAATATTTTATTGAAAGCAAGGGAAATATTTTTTTGTGATTTTTGACAATATTTTGATTGAAAGCAAGGGAAATATTTTTTGTGATTTTTGACAATATTTTGATTGAAAGCAAGGGAAATATTTTTTGTGATTTTTGACAATATTTTGATTGAAAGCAAGGGAAATATTTTTTGTGATTTTTTGAAAAGGTGATTTTGCAATGTTTTTGTATTTTTGTGATTTTTCTGAAATGCAGGGAAAAGTATGGAATTTTCATCCATTTCCAGCTTCTACTGCTGGTAAGGCACCTGATCCATTTTACGTCAGCGAGCAAGACGAGTCTCACACAATTAAGTGCTGTAGTTTTACATCTTCGGATGAGGGGATTTTGAGGGTTTTCAGTCAACACACCCACAAAGTTGCCTGTTCCTCATGTGCAATGCACATAGACCACGTATAGTCCGACGGACTCCTTCGGCCACAAAATGAGCCACATCCTCACATTTCCCTTAGTCAATCCAGTTTGGGGCCTTACGTTGCTCACAATTCCGTGAGGGTGCGCTCCACCTCCCAACAGCCTTAATCCCCTTCATGAGTTTTAGGAACAGGGAACATCCGCTAGATTCAACAGCGACTTCCAAATCAAGGTTGTCCATCACGGTGCGTTCAACACGAACAGGGTTGCGGAGTTCTGCCCGCCTCAGCCCTTACCTGTTTAAAAGATTCCAGACGCCCGTACGATCAAGTGTCAGCCATGTCCGGAACAGGTTAGGAAAGAAAGCCCCCGAGAAGTTAATCCCAGTGTAGTTTTAGGTCTTCGGACCACTGGGGATAAATTGGTGGGTTGAAACTGGTGGTGAAAAATTTTTTGTTTTATATTGTATATATATATATATATTTTTTGTTTTGAAAAAGTTCCAGACTTCAACTCGAGTAATCGAGATTGACACTGGTTTTTATGGAAAGCGTAGAATTTTTTTTTTTGGTATTTTGGAAATGATCTGGGTCATCAGATCCTTGCTCGAATGGCTGGGATCGATGCAGGTTTTTGTTGAAAGAGAGAAAGGTCCCCCGAGAAATTAATCCCAGTGTAGTTTAAGGTCTTCGGACCGTAAATATGTACATGCTGAAAATACATTCTTTTTTGTGATTTTTCGAAAACTGTTCCAGGTCATAAAATTTCAATTTTGAACGGTCAAGATAGACACTGGTTTTTATTGGAAATCTCTCGGGATTTTGATCCCGACGTAGTTTAAGGTCTTCGGACCAGAAACTGTACAAAAGGGGGGCAAACATATATTTTTTTTTTGTTCTTTTTTTTGGAAAATATCCGGTATCAGCGGATCTTGATTCGAGCAGTCACGGCCGATTCGCTCAATGGCGACTCTGCTGGATTCGCTCAATGGCGACTCTGCTGGGGAACGCACAGATCATCAAGAATCCGAGCACGAGCCAGCCCAGGCCGCTCAAGAGATGAGCTCTGGGCGGCCTGCCCTGGGCCGTCCGTACGGACGCGGTTCCCCTCTCTCCGCGGGATTGGCTCCAGGATTCTTGGTAGGTGAGGCTGACAGTCCACGTCAGCAGATGGCGCTCCATGGGCCGCCCAAAGCTCCGGTCCACTCCAGATTTCAACTGAAGTTGATCAAGATCATACAAAAGGTGCCCCACCGGTCCAATCATGAAGCAATGCGGCCAGAACAGGGCTGATCAAGCCAAAGAGAAGGAAAGGTGATCAAGTGGGGGCCACAAGCAATCCAAGCCATTCCA
Organism: Liriodendron chinense; assembly: GCA_003013855.2. NCBI lineage: Eukaryota > Viridiplantae > Streptophyta > Magnoliopsida > Magnoliales > Magnoliaceae > Liriodendron > Liriodendron chinense. The sequence continues at coordinate 56,466 of PVNU02003763.1, read as the reverse complement.
AGATCAGATCATCATGATCTAAACCATTGAGGGACCTACATGAGCCACCAAACAACAAGATCAAAGGGCGGATCATCAAAAGAAGGGCCAGAATCCAAAATCTAATCATCAAATGGGCCCACAAAGCCAAATCAAGCGATCTGAAGCGTTCAAGCCATCATCCACACCATGAGAAGCCTTCTTAGTCTCACAAATAATCAAAAGAGGTGCCCCAAAGTAAAGCTAAGGTCTCAAGTGGGCCCACAGGGCCCAATCTATCAATCTGAACCATTCAAGGACTAGATCATCAGGATCCAACCGTTGGAAAGCTTACTCAAGTCATGGAGCAGCAAGATCAAAGGTTCGATCATCAAAAGAAGTGCCAGAATCCAAGATCTAATCATCAAGTGGGCCCACAAGGCCTAAACAAGCAATCTGGACCGTTCAAGTCATCATCCATGCAGCTAAGAAGTCTCAAATCATTAAGGAACAAGTCAAAGGTCAAAGCTTCCAGACATCATCAAAGAATCTTGAGACAAATCAAAGATTATATATTCATTCAAAAGAGCTTGATACAAAAGAAGATAAAAGCAAAAATACAAGGCCATACAAAGCAGAGCACCCGAGCAGGCTACAAGTCGCCAACATAATCATCATCGTCCCTCCTCGCGTCCCGCTCCCGACGATAAAGATCCATCAAAGGAGCAGTCACCGAACCTCCAGCATACCTGCGACGGCCACCCGGAATATAAAGCGAAGGAAGCAGAGGCCCCTGGCCGAACAGTAAATACCACTCATCATAATCACGATCCGGGATCGTGAAGCGAAATCCGAGCTGGCCCACGAGAGCCTCAACTCTCTCATCAACCGGCATCCGAGCAGCTGGAGGAGGTGCAGAACAAGGGACCCGAGCCACCCCAGTAATTTGCCGAAGCAATCTCTCCCCCAAATACCACTGAAAAGATTCAGCGTCGGAAAGCATGATACGAAGACATGAAGCATCGTATGCCTCCACACGCTGGGGGGTGTAATAGAGAGGGAAACTGGCATACGGCATCCGAGCGAGCTGCAGTAAACATAGTCACCACGATCAGTTACAGTACGGCACGAGGGCAAAGACAAGCAAGATACTTACGTCCTCGACAGTCAGCCCGTCTATGTCAGCACGCCAATTGTCCCCGGGAACTCGGGAATTCCGCTGACGGTTTTGTTGGTGCCAGTACATGTGGCGATACTGAGAGGGCTCAATATCATCCCTCATCCTCGGCGCAAGATGGGAAAAATGGTCATAAAAGCAGGTCTGGACAAAAGCACATCTAATGATCAAAGAGGGAAAGAAGGCAAAAGCCTTTTAAGGAAGACGAAAGAAAAGGTACCTCAACAACGGGCCAGAAGCCCGTGAAGGACCGGCTATGTCGACAGGTCTTGTCCAGACCTTGAAAGATACGGGTCAAGATAGCCCTATCCCAGTTATAGGGGTGATAAAGATCCTCGACTAAACGAAGAAATTTGGGATCAACTCTCTCATTCGCATGGCAGAAAAGAAAGGATCCGAAAGCATAAGTGATCATGGCCCGCGCTTTGTGGAGGGCCTCTCGCTCAGTGGTGGGGATGACGGAGGCAAAACTGTTGTAGAACCATCGCATCTTCACTTGATGGCCTTGGAATTCACCCTCGGGTGGGACGTCACCGACAAGCCGTAGCCAGTCGGTAGAGGTGAGAGGAGCTAGAGAGCTGACTTGAGGGACAATTGCCCCATGAAACGGGAAGCCTATCTGCATGTAAATGTCCAAGGGGGTTATCCCCCATTCTCCACAAGGGAGCTGAAAGGTGTGGGTCTCATCCCGCCACCTCTCACAAAGGGCCGCGAGCATCATGCGGTTGGCATCATTATTGTGGAAACGTAGGGTGAGGAGGCCAGCAAAAGGAGTACCATCCAGTACTCGTTCAAGCAAGGGCTGTGGATCCTTCATCCAGTCATCCCAGCGATCCCTGGTACCTCGACCCTTGATAGCGGGAAGAGGTTGATGCTCCATAGCTAAGGAACACATGTGGTCCCCTCGGCGGACGATGAAGGCGGGATCATCTTCGTCAATTACTCGGTGACCTCTGGTACCATCCGCCATTGAATCGTACAAGCTCGACAAGGTAAGTCCCTATCCCTTTACCCATTAAAATCCAAATTCTCATCCAAGAAACCCATGGGATTGGACTCACATTCAAATGCAAAATCTAAAGTCCAACTCCATGTGTCACTTAGGATGTATGTTGGGCCCTTTGGAAAAAGTAAGGCCCACCTTAAAGAAGGTTACAAGGCATGCCTTAGGCAAGAAAAAGTCCATCATCCAAGGACACATTTTGGACAACAAATGCACTCAAGTGCCATGAGATCAACGAAGAACAAGAATCCTACTTCACATGAGAAATCCCTTTTCAAAGTCCATATGTGGCCAAGGATTGATCCATTTTTATGCCAAGGCCATGGTTCTCACTTAAGATGTTTCCATCTTTTTACACATGTGCATGGACAAGTGGGGAATAGAAAGGAAGTGGGCCCCCAAGAGCAACCCAAATGCCTCATCTCAATGGATTGGAGAGAGCACATAGCCCACTTTGAAGAATATGAGGACCCATTCATGGGTTAACCATGGGCAACTTTATGTGCCTCATCTTAATGAAATTTTTGACCATGAAAATGCAACATGGCGGTCCACCCACAAACATATGGAATCAAAGAGGCCAATGGTAAAAATTTTGATGCACATAGCCCACATGAGGACTCAAAGTTGGAAATGCCCATGTAAAGGCAAGTTTGGGCAACTTATGTGCACCAATTTCTTTACCAAAAAAAGGGAGACTATGTAAGCACAAAAGAGCATGGCTTGATGAGTCACCCAACCATCATGAAAATGGATAAGAATGGTATACATAGCCCACTTGAAGATCAAAATCCAAAATGTCCCAAAGCATGGGACAAGAATGGGCAACTTATGGGTATCATTCTTTCCCACAAATTCAAAGAAAAACCACTCATATTTAAAATGATGGTGGAATGACCCACTAAGCCCCAAAGAAAGGATCAAGGAGCTATGGTTGTATGGATAGCTCACTTGAGGATCATCCATTCGAGATTGATAACATTAGAGGGAAACTCTTGAGAACCACATTCCTACCACAAAGAAAACCATTTGAACTTAGTGAGATTGTGGGAACAACTCACTCATGGGACTTGTAGATGGTCAAGTAGCTCAAGTCCTCCATCCATCAAAGGAAAAGCATGAAAAGAAAAATCCTACATGAACAAAGTGTAGTGGGGCACACATGGTTCAAAGAAGTGCCCAAGTTTCAATGAAGGCCCAAAAGCCCATCCACATGAAAAACTCCAAGGAGCCCACTACACCTTGTACAAGGATGTACATCATAATCAAGAGATAGTGGAAGACTTGAGCCACTTGTCCATGTAGGCCCAACTAGGAAAACTAGCCCACTTGAGATCCAAAATGAAGAATGGGCTAGCCACCTTGGTCCATACACATGTGAAGAAAGATGGGGTCACCTAAAGTGGGCCCCATGAGCCCAAAACTTGAGATGGGCCCTACCATGCCCATGGGCCCAAACCTTGAAAGGAAGAGGGAAAAGAAAGGAAGAGCATTAAGGAAAAATGACAAGGGCAAGAAAGCATGAGGGAGCCCAAAATGAAGCATTGGGCCCATCAAATACACCAAGGGCCATGACTTCACTTTGAGCCCATTTGATACATATAAAAAGAGGCCCAACTCCCATGAAAAAGATAGAGTATTTTGCCATGAACACTTGGTGACATGGCAAAATCACCCTTTACATATACATGAGGGGAGTGTGAAAAGAAGAAAGAAAAAAAATGATGAAGTGGAGAGCTTGCAATGTCCTTCTCCATACACCACCTTTGAAAGAGACTTGAGATCTAGAAAAAGGTCAAGAATACTTAGGCCCACCTTCACACCTCTTGGAATAGCTACATGAAGAAAAGAAAAGAGCAATGAGAAGAGATAATGAAGAAGGAAAAAGACAAGAAAAGAAAAGGAAGTAGTCCATACCTTTACTACTCACCAAAGAAGGACCACCTTGCTGTCCCAAGACTTCTCTAAGGCCCACCACTTGAGAAGAGCAAAGGACCACCAAAGAAGAGAGAGAAAACTTGAAAAAAGATAGAGTATAAGAGAGAGAAGAGAGAGATTGCACGTTTAAGGGGGTAAGGGTGCCCCATGTTATATAGAAAAGGGGAGGGCACCCTTTTACCCAGCCCACTGAAGAGACCAGGGGTCTAAGACCGGTCGGGCGGCCCATGGGAGGCCGTCCTAGCCCCTACCTAGGTGAAACGACCTCTCACCCCCTCTCCTTGGGAAGAACTCCTCCTTGGGAAGGGTGGTTGTAAGTGAATCTTGTACCTCCATGTAAGAATGAAGTGATGGAAGAGAATGGTGAGAAAAAGGAAGAAATCTCACCAAAATCTCATCTCATGAGAAATGGGTGAGAAATTGGGTTGATGATGTGGAAAAGTTCCATGGAATTTTCAAAGAAAAGAAAGAAGAATTTGACTTGGTCAAACAGTGATCTCAACCATCCAAAGGCATGACCAGATGATCCAAACCATTCCAAGAAGAATCCCAAGAATCTCCGCCCTTGATTACTGTTTACTTGTATAGATTGTGGTCCGAAGACCTTAAACTACGTCAGGATCAAGATCCCGAGGGACTTTTAATAAAAATCGGCATCAGTCTGGATTGAATCAAGATCCGCTGACACCGGACATTTTCCAAAAATAAAAAAAATATTTTTCCTGTTTTGTACAGTTTTATGGTCCGAAGACCTTAAACTACATCGGGATTAACATCACGAGGGATTTTCAATAAAAGCCGGGATCGGCCGTGACTGCTCGAATCAAGATCCGCTGATACCGGATATTTTCCAAAAAAAGAAAAAAAAAATGTTTGCCCCCCTTTTGTACAGTTTCTGGTCCGAAGACCTTAAACTACGTCGGGATCAAAATCCCGAGAGATTTCCAATAAAAACCAGTGTCTATCTTGACCGTTCAAAATTGAAATTTTATGACCTGGAACAGTTTTCGAAAAATCACAAAAAAGAATGTATTTTCAGCATGTACATATTTACGGTCCGAAGAACTTAAACTACACTGGGATTAGTTTCTCGGGGGACCTTTCTCGCTTTCAACAAAAACCGGCATCGATCCCAGCCATTCGAGCCAGGATCTGATGACCCGGATCATTTCCAAAATACCAAAAAAAAAAAAATTCTAAGCTTTCCATAAAAACCAGTGTCAATCTCGATTACTCGAGTTGAAGTCTGGAACTTTTTCAAAACAAAAAAATATACAATATAAAACAAAAAAGTTTTCACCACCAGTTTCAACCCACCAATTTATCCCCAGTGGTCTGAAGACCTAAAACTACACTGGGATTAGCTTCTCGGGGGCTTTCTTTCCTAACCTGTTCCGGACATGGCTGACACTTGATCGTACGGGCGTCTGGAATCTTTTAAACAGGTAAGGGCTGAGGCGGGCAGAACTCCGCAACCCTGTTCGTGTTGAACGCACCGTGATGGACAACCTTGATTTGGAAGTCGCTGTTGAATCTAACGGATGTTCCCTGTTCCTAAAACTCATGAAGGGGATTAAGGCTGTTGGGAGGTGGAGCGCACCCTCACGGAATTGTGAGCAACGTAAGGCCCCAAACTGGATTGACTAAGGAAAATGTGAGGATGTGGCTCATTTTGTGGCCGAAGGAGTCCGTCGGACGATACGTGGTCTATGTGCATTGTACATGAGGAACAGGCAACTTTGTGGGTGTGTTGACTGAAAACCCTCAAAATCTCCTCATCCGAAGATGTAAAACTACGGCACTTAATTGTGTGAGACTCGTCTTGCTCGCTGACGTAAAATGGATCAGGTGCCTTACCAGCAGTAGAAGCTGGAAATGGATGAAAATTCTATACTTTTCCCTGCATTTCATAAAAATCACAAAAATACAAAAACATTGCAAAATCACCTTTTCAAAAATCACAAAAAATATTTCCCTTGCTTTCAACAAAATATTTTCAAAAAATCACAAAAAATATTTCCCTTGCTTTCAACAAAATATTTTCAAAAATCACAAAAATATTTCCCTTCCTTTCAATCAAAATATTTCGAAAATCACAAAATATTTCCTGTGTTTTCAATAAACTGATCTCTACCCTGACCGCTCAGGTAAAGATTCGGATCCACATATTTACAAAAAATCACAAAAATTAGCATCCCCAGCACTACAATTCAGGAGTCTTGAACTCCGCTCACTTCACAGTATGGGATGACGGATCCAATCGCCCGCAAATTGGAATCTTGACCAAACGGGCAACCAAACACCATCTCAATCACATGTATGCCCAGAAGAACATCTTGAAGTCGAATGATTCCTCGTACATTCTCATTAGCAAAGAAATAGCATCTTGGGACGATGGACCTGATCGACCACGGGTCGGGATCTTGACCAACCCGCTGTCCAAACCTCCGTATCAAAAAGAAAAATCCCCAAGGGAGTACAACCCTGCAAGCAATAAGCTCAAAATTCTCTGCATCTCCAGCAAAAGCAAAATCATTAAATGAAAAGAGAATGAACCAAGCCATGCATTCATCATGAATCTCCATGCATCAGCATCCATTGCATCAATCATCATGTTTACCTGCTTTCAAAATAAAAGTCGGTTAGCTAAAGACCCCACAGGCATCCCTAGTGGAGGCACATGCAAACCAGATTTCCATTTCAAAAAGACAAAAAATATTTCTGTTTGCAAATAAAAACCCCACGGAGTATCACTCCCCAGAGTGGGTATCTTTTCAAAAATCCAAAAATATTTTTTCAGTAGAGCGTTCTGTCTCCAAAACACCCGGAGATCTTCCATATCTCTGGGTAAGAGCCAACGCAAAAATCAAATAAGATCCGATGTCTCGCGGTTTCCCCGGAGATCATCGGATCCAATGCACTCAAAGTACGGTCAAACTGAACTCCAGTGTCAGTGCGGTCGTACCACATGCCAAGATACGAAAAGATGAAAGCCAAAAGGCTCGGTCACAGAAACCATTTGAACAGGTGGAAACGATGAATTGTAACCCAAGTATCAAAATCAGCAGATTGGGTGGAAAGAGTTCACCCGCACATACCTAGGCGTGGATGCCTGAAGTACCTTGACTGAGTCCAAGTCGGCGTAGTAGAATCCCGTAGGACTATCTGACGCAGGGCGTCTAACCACTTTGACAGTCAAGCGAAACAAGTACTCCTGGAGTGATCTGGGAAAACATCAAACATCACACAATCAGTCTCAGGGTCAGTATCCTCGTAAGACTGTCGACGCAGAGGCTCTGCTGTACCTTTCCGATGTTAGTACCGATCGGGAATGGAAGGGTTGCGATTGGGTACCCAGGTTGCAGCAAACTGCAGGGACAATCGCAATGTTTTCTCCAAACTCTCGCGGTATGTGCGAGTTATCAATTTCCAGACAATCAATTGACTCAGATACAAAGGACAACAAAGACTCCAGACCACAATCAAGGAAAGAATGAATTGCAAACCAAGCATCGAAACCAGCAGATCGGGTGGAAAAAGCCCACCTGCACATACCTAGGCGTGGATGCCTGAAGTACCTTGACTGAGTCCAAGTCGGCGTAGTAGAATCCCGTAAGACTATCTGACGCAGGGCGTCTAACCACTTTGACAGTCAAGCGAAACAAGTACTCCTGGAGTGATCTGGGAAAACATCAAACATCACACAATCAGTCTTAGGGTCAGCATCCTCGTAAGACTGTCGACGCCGAGGCTCTGCTGTACCTTTCCGATGTTAGTACCGATCGGGAATGGAAGGGTTGCGATTGGGTACCCAGGTTGCAGCGCATGCAGGGACAATCGCAACGTTTTCTCCAAACTCCCGCAGTATGTGCGAGTGATCGGTTTCGAAACGATCAACTGACACAGATGCAAAAGCAAGCAAAGATTTCAGAACATGATCTATGAATGACCGGGTCAGAAGTGGGGTGTCCACTCGCTTTGGCATTCGGTTGCATGCAACCTCTGACAAAGAGGGGCATCTGTAGACACCCCACCTTCGGCTACGCTGTTGGTAGAGATAGCTGGATGAATGGAGGACCATACCCCCAAATCCCAAGTCCAAACTCAGCCAAACTCACCCTTGTAAGCCCCATTCCCGATCGGTATGTGCGAGTGATCGGTTCTGAAGGTGGGGAACGCACAGATGATCTTTATCATCAAGATCCGAGCAGCTGGAGGAGGTGCAGAACAAGGGATCGGCCGTGACTGCTCGAATCTTGATTTGGCTTTGTGGGCCCATTTGATGATTAGATTTTGGATTCTGGCCCTTCTTTTGATGATCCGCCCTTTGATCTTGTTGTTTGGTGGCTCATGTAGGTCCCTCAATGGTTTAGATCATGATGATCTGATCTTTGAATGGCTTAGATTGCTTGTGGCCCCCACTTGATCACCTTTCCTTCTCTTTGACTTGATCAGCCATGCTCTGGCCGCATTGCTTCGTAATTGGACCGATGGGGCACCTTTTATATGATCTTGATCAGCCTCAGTCGAAATCTGGAGTGGACCGGAGCCTTGGGCGGCCCATGGAGCGCCATCTGCTGACGTGGACTGTCAGCCTCACCTACCAAGAACCCTGGAGCCAATCCCGCGGAGAGAGAGGATCTGCGTCCGTACGGGCGGCCCAAGGCAGGCCGCCCAAGGCTCGCCTCTTGAGCGGCCTGGGCTGGCTCTGGTTCGGACACTCTCCTCTGTCCACTGTCCCTGTCTCCATCTGCTTTGCACTGGCGAGTTTGATTCCAGCCATGAATATTCTTCTTGTCTCATCTTTCCTTCTCCTTTTGTCTCTTTCTTGGTTTGTCCTTTCTTGGGCAATGGATGGTGGAGATTTGGGGGCTGTGGGGGCTGTCCAAGGTGGGTCCCACACTTCAGATTTTCAATTGAGCTTTGATAATGGGGAGATGTCTTTAATGGATGGGGGAGATGGGGCATTGAATGGAAGCATTGATGAGGGGCTAGAGATGGTGGTTGGTGGAGCTTTAAATGGCTCCATTAATGGTGGGATGGCTGGATTTTCTGATTTGAATGGGCCCCTCATTATGGGAGGAATGGATGGTATAGATAGGATGATGGGATGGGACATAGGTGAAGTTATGCATCCCTTGAGTGTGGGCCCCATGGATGATGTGATTGATGGAGGTGATGGGACCAGGATGAACATTGATGGGCTGATCTCATGTTTGGATGGGATGGATGGCTCAGATGGTATTTTTGACGGTTTGGATGCTCTTGATGAGGGCCAGGATGTGTGGTATACTTCTTTGGGTGGACTTGATGTGATCATTGATGATGTTCCCCTGATGATGGACGGTGTGGATGCCTCGATGATCCCTTTGATCGGCCAGGATGATGACTGGATTCATGATTTCCCATTGGAGAGGGCCGCAGGTCCGGATCTGGCCGTTGATTCTTCGATCGGGGTAGCCGGGACCCTTTTGGATGGTTCAGATGCATTCTTTGACGGTCAGATTAGCCAGGGTGCCACGATGTGCGGTGTGATCTTTACTGGTAGCCCTTTTGATGGGGAGTATCGTCTTTCTCCTGATCGTCGGTCTTTTGCGCACTCTGTTCATGAGGTGGGCGAGTCTTCTCATGCGGCTGAGATTATGACAGTTTCAGACAGCGATGCGGCTATATCCGGCATAGCCATCACTGAGGCTAGGTCAGGGGCTGTCTAGTCTGCAGGGGTTCCAGCTTTTCCTTCTCCTTCACCCGTTGACCTTCCGATCCTTGATGAGTTGTCTTCGATTTCTGGGCCTTTTGTGCTGGAGGGGGTACCAGTGAGGACTTGTCAGCTGCTTCCTCGTTCTTCCTGCTCGCCACGACTGCTTGCTTGGCTTGATAGCTTGTCAGTTTATGAGATTCGAGATTTGGAGTCTTATGGCTTCGGTGGTCTGATCCATATGGCCAGAGTTGATATTGATTGGAGGATGCTCGGAGCTGCCTTGATTGACTGGGTCCCTTCGTTGAACTTGTTCGCGTTCAACGATATGGAGATGGGACCTTCTTTGGAGGAGCTTGCTCGCTTGACAGGCCTACCTTGGGATTATGCTCAATATTTTTCGCCGAAGACGTCGCCGAAGACTGCTACACCGCAGAACTGGTTCGGGATCCCTTATCTTGTTCGGCCTGCAGCTAGTGGCCAGGATGCTGTAGTGTTCTCTTTGGACCTGCTGTATGATCTTTTTTCGGGTCCTCAGAGTACAGCCGGTTCTACCTTTGTTCGGAATGCACTGATGTTTTGCTTGATTGCTGAGGTGCTGTTCTCGGGATGGCGCAGGTCCCAGACTCCTCTGCTTTTTGAGGTGATGAGCCGAGCTATCCGACGGCAGGGGATCATTTCTCTTATCTTGGCCGAGCTGTTTGATGGGCTGACCGACTGCGCCTTGGGCCGCACTCATGTCCTTCGCGGCTGCTGTGCATTTCTTCAGGTATCTTTTCTGCATTTTTTTTTCTTTTGCTTTGTTGGGGATTGCTTTGCTTTAGCTGAACTTCTTTTCCTTTTTGTGATCAGGTCTGGCTATGGGAGCGTCTTTCTTTGACTGTTCCTGTACCTCTTCCTGACACTCGTTGCCCAGACCTTATGCGACACATCATGGAGTTTCTTCCTCATACAGCTAGGATGAGTGAGCCCTTGTATCGCAGGATGTTCGCTGAACTTCGTGACTGGAACGTTCGTTGGGAGTCATCTTGGCTTTCACTTCCTCCAGTGCTTTGCGATGCACACCGCCATCCTCTGATGTTGGTAGGCTTTCGATCCTACTTTTCTTACCATCCCATCCGGTTCCTGCGGCAGTTTGGGTATGAGCAGGATGTTCCTCATTTCGCTTTCACGGGTATCGGGCGTCGAGTACTTCCCTCTAGATCTTCTGACTTCAGGACCCGGATTGATTGTTCTTGGGCGAGCTACCTGACTGCTGATTTGCTGGGTTTTGAGCTACGGACTTTTCCGATGGCGACCGCCCCATATCAGTACTGGGTTGCTGAGCAGTCTTTGTACCGACGTATCCCTTGCTGGCACCAGACTACTGATGAGGATGAGCAGGATATCCTTGGGGATGCAGGCTCTTCATCTGGTTCATATGAACCCTTTGAGGAGCGCCCGTTTATCGATCCTGGCTTCCTTTTGGCCACTCATGGCCATCTGCTGTCTGAGATCTCTGCACTTCGGTATCATTGTGAGATGATGTCGAGGAGATTGGTTACCGATCAGAGGTTGACTGATGAGGAGACAGCGATCCGTACCCTTGAGCGCGATGAGGCGCATTACCTGCGTATGGAGGTGAGCAGGTTGAGAGCGAGACTATCTTTTTATGAGTCAGAGGACTCACCTGATGTGGCCGAGGAGGAGGGTAGAGATTGATTGTGTTGGCCACCTGCACATTCTTTTTTGCATGTATGATTGATGATGATGTATTTTTTTATATTTTTTGAAAAAGATGATATGATATGTGTAAAAGAAATATGATGCATCTAATTAAAAAAGAGAAAACTGTTTGAAAATCTACTGTGCCATGAGTTGTCTTGTGAGTGTTTCTGGACTTTGTGTCGGGATATAGGAATCAGAACTGGGGCTCGGTCAATGATTTGACCGATGTCTCGAGATTTGACTTGCTTGATCCTTTGGTTCCCTAGAGATGTAGGCAATGGAAACTCTTGCTTCCTGAGATTGTCAGAGTTTGTAGAGTTCTTCACTCCTGACTGTACTTCCTCTTGTTTTTGCACTTTTACTGCTTGAACCGATCTGGACTGTCTGATTTCTTGGTACCTGCACTTTTATTTTTTCTTTTTTTTCATTTAAGCCATTTTTGCCTGCAGTGCTCTTTCGAGTTTTCACCACAGCCGGCTTTTTCCCGTCATTTTTGCCCGTGGCGCCCTTTCGGGTTTTCACCACGTCCCGGGTATTTGGTCTTGCCTGCCCCTTGGCAGCTATGCTGTTTTTACCCTTGGTGCCCTTTCAAGTTTTCACCAAGTCCGCTGTATGCCCACTGTTTTTACTCGGAGCGCCCTTTCGGGTTTTCACTCTGCCCTCTTTGTTTAGGTACACATTTTCTTTTTCCTTTTTTTTTCTTTTTCTTTTTCTGCATCCTTGGATAACTGCGGCGGCTAGAGGTCGGGAATCCGTCGTTGCCGGCCGATGGCAGTCTTTTAGCCCTTATCCTGAGTTACGATGATAGAGTTGTCGGTCTTTGCTAAAGACCCTTCTGAGATGAATGGATGGATGACTGTGTTTCTTGGATTGATTTTTTTTTTCTTGAGTGCCTTTCTTTGGCTTCCCTTTTTCTTTTTCTTTTTTTCTCTTTTTTTTATATTCTTTTTCTCTCCCCCTTTTTTTTCTTTTCCTTTTGAATCCCCCCTCTTTTTTTTTGTATATTTCTCTTTTTGAATCCCCTTGTTTGAAACACTTGTTGGTGGACGGAAATGATTTCTCAGAGGTCTTAGCTTCAACCTCTTGACTTCAGCTTTATTAAAGTAACTTTTGATAAGGTCAGAATGGCTTACCCGTGAAAGATCTTCACGTTGTCGGCGTTGGTTGGCTCAGGAAGATCCACCCCTCTCATGCTGGTGAGTCGGAGGGCGCCTCCGGGAAGTACTTCTCTGACGATCAGTGGCCCGTCCCACGAGGGTTTGAACTTTCCTCTGGGGTCCGGAAGGTGCGAAGGTAGAATCTTCTTCATAACCATGTCGCCTACCTTGAAACTTCTTTTTCGGACTCTCTTGTTGTAAGCCTGAGCGATCCTTTTCTGATAACACTGTGAATGACTTAGTGCACGCATGCGCTTTTCATCTGCTAGCTGCAACTGATCGAATCTGGCCCGTTGCCATTCTCCTTCTTCAATTCCGCTTTCTAATAACACCCGTAGTGATGGTATTTCCACTTCGACTGGTAGAACTGCCTCCATTCCATAGGTAAGCTCGAAAGGAGTAACGCTCGTAGCAGACCGTACAGACGTTCGATAGGCCCAAAGTGCATATGGGAGCATATCTGACCAATCTCGATAGGTCACGACCATCTTCTCGAGTATCCTGACGATTGTCTTGTTTGCGGCTTCTACCCCACGATTCATCTGGGGACGGTAGAGGCTTGATCGATGACGTTGGATCTTGAACTTGCGGAGGAAGTCATCCATCTTCTTGTTGACGAACGGGGTCCCATTATCTGTGATGATAGCATTAGGGATTCCATACCGGCATATGATGTTGTTCTTCATGAATTTGATCACTTGAGATGCTGCAATCGTGGTGTAGGAGGTTGCCTCTACCCACTTGGTGAAGTAGTCGACTGCCACAAGTATGTACTCGTGACCATTTGATGCTTTGGGACTGATCTTGCGGATGATGTCGAGTCCCCACATGGAGAAGGGCCAGGGGGTGGTCAGGTTGTATAACTCTGATGATGGGGCATGGATTTGATTTGCATGCTCCTGACACTTGAAGCATTTTCTGACGTGCTGGCAACAGTCTGTCTCCATGGTGAGCCAATAGTAGCCGAGTCGCAGAATCTTCTTTGCCATCATGTGCCCATTCATGTGAGGGCCACAGATTCCTTCGTGTATTTCTTTCATGATCTTTGCAGCTTCTGTTTCATCAACGCATCGGAGGAGGATGTGATTATAGGACCGCTTGTAGAGAACTTCGCCACTGATGGTGAATTGGCCGGCCAAACGCTGGATGGTTCGGCGATCTGTTGCTGTTGCTGACTCTGGATACTCCTGGGTTTCGAGATATTGCTTGATGTCGGCATACCAGGGTTTGTCAGGGACAGCTTCGGCTTCTTCTATTTGTAGGCAAAAAGCAGGTTCTTCTTGAATTTCGACTGTGAGCACCCATTCTGAAGCTCCTTTTGGGATCTCAAGCATTGATGCGAGCGTGGCGAGAGCATCTGCGAACTGGTTCTTGGCTCTGGGCATGTATGAGAAGGTGATTTCCTTGAATTCTTCGATCAGATTGTCAAGATACACATGATATGGTATCAACTTCTCGTCTTTGGTCTTCCATTCGCCATTGGTCTGATTGATGATAAGCTGTGAGTCTCCAAACACTCGTAGCTTCTTGACGCCCAAGATTATGGCTTCCCTTAAGCCAGCGATGCATGCTTCATACTCTGCCATGTTGTTGGTGCACTCGAATGCGATGCGCCTTGAGATAGGAATAGGGACATCATCTGGAGAGTAGAGGATTGCTCCAATACCACTCCCTTTAGAATTTGCTGCGCCGTCGAAGAATAATGTCCATTCATCTTTCTTCTTCTTTTCATCCTCTTCAATGAGCAAGAGATCTTCATCAGGAAAGAACGTCTTGAGCGGCTGATAGTCCAGGAGAGAGTGAGCCGCAAGATGATCGGCGAGGGCCTGCCCCTTGATTGCCTTTTGAGTGACATAGGTGATGTCAAACTCAGACAAGAGTAGCTGCCATTTAGCTATCCTTCCAGTGAGTGCCGGCTTCTCGAACAGGTACTTGAGCGGATCCATGTGAGCGAGGAGGAGAATAGGGAATGCAATCATGTATTGACGGAGTCGCTGAGTTGCCCAGACTAGGGCGAGGCAAGTCTTCTCGATCGGGGAATACCTGGTCTCATAGTCGGTGAACTTTCGACTTAAATAGTATATTGCTTGTTCCTTCTTCCCGGTCTCGTCGTGCTGACCGAGGACACAGGCTATGGCTTCTGCTGTTATCGAGATGTATACAATAGTAGTCGTCCAGGAGTGGGTGGCACTAGGACTGGAGGATTCATGAGATATTTCTTGATGCGGTCGAAAGCGACTTGGCAATCATCATTCCATTCTTTTGGGACGTTTTTCCGAAGGAGCTTGAATATGGGCTCTGTAACGCCCCGATTCCCATGGCTTGAGTATGACTGTTACCACGAGAACCCGGACATTAATTTAGGGAGAAAGTATCACCTTTAAGTATGGTTTTTCAGTTGGATTATGTTTCCACATTCACAATTGCACTAGTGGGCACCATAGAGACAAAAAGATAACCATTCCATGAAAATATAACCATATCAAACACAAGTATTAATAGTTCACGAGTTTCCCCCATCTGGGACTCAGTACAAACCCAAAATATCAAGTGTCATAGGGAAAATAGATGGAAATAACTACTCTACTGATTGAGCTCGTAAAGCTCAGCAACATCGGCGTATGGCTCCTCCTCAGCATACTCCACACCCTCCTTATCAAGAGTGTCATCGGGAGTAACTCCAATTCTCCATCCTCTACCATCACTCCTGCATCATCTGTACGGTTGATATTCTAAACATGAGTGGCCAGCTCAGTGTGAGGTCCCCTCAAGATTACACACCAACACACTAATCAAGAGCAGTTTAGAGAAATGGAAACATACAAAATATCCATGATGTGATCTTTCTTAAATGCATGAATGCATGCACATGTCCCTCAGCCTGGGGATGCTCATCCAGCTGGAAAACGTGGTCTGGAAGTCCCTAAGGACACACATCAGCCCCACCATGCAATTCCATCAAGAGCGGCCATCACCAGCGAAATACCAAAGGTACGTGCTATCAGCGTATGGCTCACCCAATGGTGGTCTGGGGCCAGCGAAAATACCTCAAGGGTACGTGCTCTCAGCAACCAAACCACCCGACAATAGTATGGCTCGTCACCACATGTCCCGTCAGTGCCATGATATGCATGATTAATCGTCCATTATTAGTCCAATTTACAACCAAACCAATTATGACATTTCCTTACAACTAGTGGCCTCTCATCTCCATAACTTTCAAATGTATCCATTATAAGTTCAGTTAGGGACATAATCACAACGATTCATCTTAACAGGACTTTTAGTCCAACAAATCCATTCAAGGATTCCATCCTTAGGGATCATTCCATTTTCTTGCTTACAGAGGCCACTGGTTTAAGGTTTCATCTAACAGATGTGATCACTACAATCCAGATTAGCAATTCACTTCCAGATTTCTAAGAGGAATAACTTTGACAATTCAAAATACGTAATAATTCACAAAAACGTGGAGCAATTCATAATTTAGCATATAATTAATGATGAAATCAGATAATCATAAGACAAAGTTTAAATCATTTGTAACATGTTTTCTTAACAAAATAAATAGAACTATAACTTAACCAGTATGGAAGCGGAAAGCTCAAGGGGAGGAATCATCACCTTAAGAATCGAAGCATCTTTCAATGTTGCTTGAAACATGTACACGCTTGCTAGAATTCGACCCTACCATATTTTAGACCATTTATGCGGTTAGATTGTCATATCCATAATTTATATGGTTAAGATCAACCCTATGGTGGTGGATCTAAAATTTTAAGGAGGGGGCCTATATAATCTAAATTCAAGTTTTAGGGTTTAAATGACATATTTAATACTTTAGGAAGGTGGTGGATTCCATAGATGTGACCCCACGTAGATTTTTAATTAAACGGACTTTACATACATAAATGGTTTTGGGCTAAGTTTGGGTCCAATTTGTGATCACAAGGGGCCATCTTTTAGAGAAATAAAATGACCACTGTCTCCTACAATGTGGTCAACCAGAGCTTTGGATTGCCTCATCTTTTGTTGGAGGGCCCATGGACTAAAATAATATGGAAAAACAGATGGGCGGCATAGATAAAACAGATACTCCACGGTGGGACCCATGGGGTGGGCCACCCGCTGGGTCAGCGTGCCCAAGCACACTGCCACCTGTGGCGCCCAGTTGGGGTCCAATAGGTTTCGAATCAAGTGGGTATTAATGTTTTCCCCTTCATCCATATCCATGTGATGGTATGTACACGTTGGATGACAAATAAACATCACTGTAGGGCTGGGGAAGGTTTCAACGGTGGAGATCATTATTCCCACTGTTTCCCGTGGCATGGTCCACTTGACATTTGGATGTGCTTAATTTTTTGGGCTCAGTCACTAAAATGAGCTGGAAAAACATAAGGATGTAATAGATAAGGCACATACATTCTAGGCGGGCCCAACTGAGTTTTCGATCAAGCTGATATTTTGTTTTCCCTCTTCCACACGTGTGTGGAATTATGAGCAGGTTGGATCTCAAATAAATATCATGGTGGACCGTAGGAAGGTCCAACAGCCTTGTCTCTGTCCTCACTGTTTTCTTTCAAATGGGGTCCACTTGAGATGTGGATCTGTCTCATTCTTCAGATCATGCCCTAAAATGATCTCCCCAATTGGATGGACGGTGTGGATATAGCACATACAGCATGGTGGGACCCACAGAGTGGGCCACCAGCTAGACACCACGCACCCAGCGTCCGTGGACGCTGGGTACACCAGCGTCAGAGACGCGCCTCTCCTTCATCTTCTTATTTTCTTTCTTTTTTTTCTTTTTTTCTTTTTTTGTGTTCATATCAAGTGGGGCCCACATGGGTCTGATCCACTCCGTTCATCAGGTTCCCCATCTCATGGGGGACCCAATAAGCCCAATATTGGGTGTATGATTCGGTCTAGAAACTTCAAAGTGGGCCGAAAGATTTCTGACAGTAGAAATCATTACTTACACTGTTTTATGCGGTGCGGTCCACTTAAGATTTGGATCAGTTTCAAATTTGGGGCCTGGCCCTAAAATGATATGGGAAAACAAGTGGACGGCGTGGATGGAACACAAACATCAAGGTGGGTCCCACGAGTGGGGACCCCATTCACTGTCAAATGACGCTGGACGTTCCAGTGTCAGAACGTCCAGACGTTGGACGTCCAGTGCCTTATTTTATTTTTTTTTTGGTTTCTTTTTTTTTTTTTTATATTCTTATGGTTATTTCATATGGGGCCCACTTAGGGACAATCCACCCCATTCATCAGATTTTTCAGCTCCTTGGGGACCTAATAAGCCCAATATTGGGCAGGTGATTCTGTCTATAAACATCACGGTGGGCCATGGAAGTTTCGACAGTAGGCATCCTAGCTTCCACTGTTTTCTATGGTGTGGTCCACCCGAGATCTGAATTTACTTCATTTTTTGTACCCAGTCTTAAAATGGGCTGGAGAAACAGATGGACAGCGTGGATTACATACATGCATCAAGGTGGGTCCCACGAGTGGGCCCTATGGATTTCGCCCAAACTGGGCTTCGTCCCAGCGTCCTCTGGACGCTGGCTGCCCAGCAGCCCTTTTCTTTCTTTCTTTCTTTCTTTCTTTTCTTCTTTTTTTTTTTTGTTGAGCCTTAACCAGTGGGGTCCACACATGCAGGATCCACTTCCTCCATCAGCTGGGCCATCGCATGGTGGGTCCACAGGGTGGACAGCGTGGGTGAACTACATACATCATGGTGGGCCGTTGGCCACACTAATTATGACATAAAGTGGGTCCCCAAGTGGGATCCACACCATCAAAGGGTGGGACCCATTCATGGACGATCCAGCCCATCCATCTCATTGCCCATCACAAGGTGGGCCCAAGGGAAGAAAATGAAAAGTAAATGAGAAAAAGGGGGGAAGATTGCACTCACCTTGATCTCCTTGATCAAGGGTCGATCTTGACGGTTGAAGCGGATGGATGGTTGAGATAGAATGGGAGGTTGATGATGGCCCACCAAAATTGCTACTCTCTCTCTCTCTCTCTCACTCTCTCTCTCTTGATATGGATGAAAGGAGATGGAAGATGGGGGTGAGGGTATGCACGATCCCTCCCCCCCTTTATAACATTTTATTCATTTATTTATTTATTTATTTATTTTAATGCAAGCATGGAGAGGGATGGGGTGACATGGGGAGGAGTGGGGAGGACTAGGGAGGCATGGTGGTGAGATTCTAGCCATCATTGCCTCCCCCTTTTTTGTACTTTTTTTTTAATTTATTTTTATTATTTTCTTTTATATATATATATATATATTTTTTTTTTCCTTATTTTATTATTATTATTATTATTATTATAATATATATATATGAATATATTAATATATTAATTGCAAAGGAGACCTTGTGGTGGGCCCCACACAAGTGTGTAAAAACTATGTTTTTCGAGGTTTTCGATCAAAGGGCCTTAACTTTGCGCTCGGGTATCGGATTGACGTGCGGTTTTCGACAATGCAGCCGCAGTGACGACGCGGTTGACATGATAGAGATTTCAAGATCTCTTGAGATAAATCGTTAGGTTTTGATACTAAGTGATCAAGGGCACCGCATACGGGCCATCAAAGGCATCAATTGAGACGCGTGTGTGCTCGAGTTGTGTTATAAAGGACCGGGGTATTACAGGCTCACAGATAGGTGTGAGCTGTGCGATGAAGCGACTGATGTATTGAATTCTGCCGAGGAAGCCACGAATTTCTTTCTCTGTTCTAGGAGGGGGCATCTCGATGATTGCTCTGGTTTTGGTCTCGTCGACCCTGATGCCGTCCTCGCTCACCATAAAACCGAGGAGTTTGCCTCCCATTGCACCGAAGACACATTTCTGAGGGTTGAGACGGAGCTTGTACTTTTCTAATCTGTTAAATAATTTCTTCAGATCTTCAAAGTGTCCTTCAATTGTGCGAGATTTGACGATCATGTCGTCCACATATACTTCGAGCTCTTTGTTCATCATGTCGTGGAATAGTGCTGTCATTGCTCGCTGATATGTTGCTCCTGCGTTCTTCAGACCGAACGGCATTACCCTGTAACAGAAGGTTCCCCAGGGAGTGATGAACGATGTCTTCTCGCGATCTTCGACGGCCATCTTAATCTGATTGTAACCTGAGAACCCGTCCATGAATGAGAAGATCTTGTATCCAGCAGTGTTGTCGACCAGAGTGTCGATATGTGGCAAAGGGAAGTCATCTTTTGGACTGGCTTTGTTGAGATCTCGGAAGTCGATGCACATTCGAACCTTGCCATCCTTCTTCGGTACTGGTACGATGTTGGCGAGCCATTCAGGGTAATTGGAGACTACCAAGAATCCCGCGTTGTATTGTTTGATGACTTCATCTCGGACTTTCAGGGCCCACTCTGGCTTCATTCTTCGAAGTTTCTGCTTTACTGGCTTCATATCTGCCTTGGTTGGCAGGTGGTGTACAACGAGCTCTTCATCAAGCCCCGGCATGTCTTCATATGAGAACGCGAAGTTGGACAATCTTGGAGCTAGGAACTCTATCATTTTCTGTTTCATCTCAGGTGGCAACGATTTTCCAATGCGTACTTCCCTAGGGATCTCAGGCGTCCCCAAGTTTACTATCTCGAAATCATCGGCTACAACATTGGCTTTAGATTCGAACTTTTTGAGGAGATCCTCTAGTTCGGGAGCTGGATCATCATCTTCCTCATCCCGAGCTTCGTCCAGACCTATGAGCTCGAAGTCTAATTCGATGTCGAAATCATATGATTCGACTTCAAACTCATGTGACTCTTTAGACGAACTTTGCACACTATTGAATGCAGGAAAAGAAATGTTTTTGGGTTTTTGAGATTTTTCTGAAATTGAAATGTTAGATGTTTTTGGCTTTTGAAAGTTTTTGATTTTTTTGGATTTTCGAAATTCACAGGACTTTGAACAAGCGGGCATTGCAGACCGTGATTGATTCCAACTTGTTCCGAAGTTCCGATCGCTGCTTAAACAGGCATTTTTTTTTGAAGCCAGAGCCCTCAGATGGCTCTTTGGCTGATTCAAAAGTTAGGGGAACAGATGACCATTCAGGACCCCACACTTCCTCCCCTGAAAAGGTGGGGGTTGATGATTCGGGCGAAGAATCACAGTCTGGCCCAATGACCATGATTTCTTGCTGGTCGGGTTCGAGATCTGAGTCATACTCAGTCTCTCCCGGGTCACTTACCTCGCATTGCAGTTCGTCTGGTTCTACAGCTAGACACAAGTTTGGAATCTGGACATCAGACCAATCTAGGGCTGGCCACTTCCCTTTCTTGGTCCAATGGATGGGCTGCTTCTACCCCTGGCTGGTGATTGTTGATGTTGATTCTGTAGGGATGGGCAAGTCATGCCCCTCGCTAATTGGTGCTGAGATGGGCAAGTTGTGCCCCTTGCTGATTGAAGTGGGCAGGTTGTGCCCCTGGTTGGGAGTAGGTGTCAGGGTAACCTGGTCCTGAAGCTGCTGTATTTGTCTTCCTTCTTCGTCTTCATCATTTCCTTCTTCTTCTGGAGGCTTAGATGGTTCGAGAATCTGATCCCATCGAATGGGGGGCCATGTGGCCCAAACTAGGCTTATCGGGAGGCCTTTGTGTAGTGCAGTCGGTTGATTCCTTCCTGGATCTTTGCAAGGTTCTCCTGGCTTGACGAATTGGATGGGTGAGCACCGAAATTTCTTCCTTCTCTTGTCCATGAAGGTTGCCTTGTATCCGAGTCCCCATTTGCGTTGATTATATATCAGCGGTACCTTTCTGGACTTGAAGTGATTCTTCATTCGGTATTTGAGGCTCAGACGCTCTGCCGGTGAAAAGACACTATCCACCCTTATTGGTTCTGGATTGGCGATAGAGTTCACAGTCTCGAATTCGAAACTGTGAAACGGGATGTCTTCTTCAGAGTGCTGGATATCGATGACCGGGATGTCTGGTTCAGTGGCAGCAGCATTGGAAGGAATGATGAGCTCCTTCTCTGCATGGATAGAGATCACTTGATTTCCACAGATGTACTTCACTCGTTGATGCAGGGTTGATGGCACAGCTCCAACCTTGTGCAGCCACGGTCGTCCGAGCAACATGTTGAAAGAGGCTGATATATCCAGGACTTGGAATGTGATGGTGGAGACTTCCGGACCTATCTGTACCTCTATGTCGACCTCCCCTTCCACTGATCGGCGGGTGTTGTCGAATGCTCTGACGCATATGGTGCTGGGTCGGAATGAAGAAGGACTGATTCCCAGACGTTCTGCAGTCTTGAGTGGGCAGACATTTAAGCTTGAGCCATTATCGATAAGGACCAATGGAACACAGAGGTCTTTGTATCGTAAGGCTATGTTGAGGGATCGCCCATGATCACGTCCCTCTGGTGGCAACTCATTATCTGTGAAGGTGATGGCGCGTGGAGCCAGGAGTTGTCCAATCAT
This sequence comes from Liriodendron chinense, assembly GCA_003013855.2. Taxonomy (NCBI): domain Eukaryota; kingdom Viridiplantae; phylum Streptophyta; class Magnoliopsida; order Magnoliales; family Magnoliaceae; genus Liriodendron; species Liriodendron chinense. The sequence goes on along the minus strand of PVNU02003763.1, from coordinate 34,371 downwards.
CAAAGCTATCATTTCTGGTGCCGTATCGGAGGAGACATGAGCATCGTTGAAGGTTTTGGCAAACATTTCTTGGTGTATGCGAGATGTGCAGAGTAGCTCCCATACTGAGATTTGTGCAGGGATTGACTTGAGCTGAGTCGCCACATCGTATGCGGCTTCATTTTTGTTGCCGAGGCCTGAGAGAGCGCCTTTGGTATCTCCTCTGTTCTGATTATCTCTTCGGATGCAACGCCCATTGGGATTCATGTTCCCCACTGCCGCACATTCTAGATAGTGCCATGGAACCTCTTTGTAGTTTTCCTCCCTTTTGCCTTCTAGGACCACCGGTTCTTGCAACGGTGCTGTTGTGGGTACCAGATCTTCCTCGTATGGAGCTTTTGCCTTGAGGACTACATTGTTGCCTATGCTGAAGGGGTAATATCGAGGCTTGTCTTCATAGACCACATAAGGTCGTGGTCCTGGCTTGACTGTTCCTGGGGCGGGAGGCTCCCATGGAATGAATACTGGTCCTCTTGATATGGCAAGAGGTTTCTCTGTTCGTCCGAGCTGCCGTAGCGTGATTGATACGCCTCCGGGACTTGCCCCTTGCAATATGACAGGCTTGACTGGAAGAGCTCCTTCCAAGACAACGGGCTCTTGCTGCTGATGAGTGTAATCCTTCCATTGCGGATTGGATTGTTCTGGAGTTGCCCCTTGCAAGATGACAGGTTCGTATGTAGGCTCAATGTATGATTGTGCTCCTTCTAGGACGACTGGTTCCCAGATTGAATGGTTGTAAGGTGCCCCTTGAACAACTGGTATATCATATGGAGGTGTTCCTTCGAGCACTACTGGCTCGGAGATTGAAGGAAGAAAGGGACTTGCCCCTTGCAAGACTGGAGGAGGATTTGTCGGCCCATACGTGTAGGCATGAATGGATTGGATGGGGGAGAAGAAGCGATCGAGATGGTCCCCTTCTTCTATACTATTGACTGCAGGGCCAAGAGACGAACTAGGGTCCGTTGGATGCTGAGGCAGAGGATTCTGAAGGATGTTGGTGGAAGCTGCTGGAGAAGTTCCAGGGACGGAGATAACGATCTTGCGGTTATCAATCAGGTCTTGTATGGCATTCTTCAAAGTATAGCATCGATCAGTGGCGTGGCCACGTCCTTGATGATAGGCGCAATACTCATTTTCTTGGTAGTTTGGTGGCAAAGGACAAGGAGGAGGCCTAGGTGTCATCAGAGTGAGTAACTGCTTTTGTACCAGCGTAGTCATGATTTGACTAAGTGGTTGACTGAGTGGAGTGAACTTCCTGGACTCCCTGTAATTCTGCCTGTTCTGGTATGAGTATTGGCCATTTCCTCTGAATTGCTGTTGTTGCCGAGGTGGTTGTAGCTGAGGATTCGGTTGTGGTTGATACCGCTGAGGCTGATGCTGAACTTGATTCTGCTGATACTGTTGACGTCCCTGTGGGGGAGCATGTTGATTTCCTTGAGCAGTGGTGTTGATGTTGTTTACCTCTGTTGGGCGGGGAGGAGAACCACTGCGGTTTCCATTCCCGTGCCCGATAGGTCTTCCTTCCACTCTGTTCCTCTTGACTGGAGTGGCTTGATGAGGCCATGGGAAAATCGTCCCGGCACGGATTCCTGCTTCGACTTGCTCTCCAGCACGGATTAGCTGCGAGAAGTTTGCATATGGATGCGAGATGAGATACCCGGATATGCCTGGATATGTTGAATGAACAATCATGGAGATTTGTTCTTCATCGTCGATAGGCGTTCGCATTCGAGCTGCCATAGCTCGCCAACGTCCCACATAAGCTGATAGTGTTTCATCATTCCTTTGCCTGAGAGCTGCGAGGTCGGCTCTTCTGGGTGCCATGTTGAGATTGTATGCGAATCTGTCGACGAAAGCCTGGGAAAGTTGTTCCCATGTTCTGATGCGGTGGCAGTCCAATGAAGTGTACCAATCTAGGGCATCGCCCTTCAGAGATTTTTGGAACAGACGAATAAGGGCCCCTTCATTTCCTGAGATTGCACTCAGCTCTCCGCAGAAAGCCTTGAGATGTGCTGTGGGACAACCGCTACCATCGTATCTCTTGAATTTTGGTACCTCAAAGTTTTGAGGTACTTGAGCATCTGGGAAAGGACACAAGTCTCTGAACTTGGTCGAAGGTAAGTCGATTCCTTGCTGTCGCTGAAGCTGATTTTGCAAGATCTGGAACTGCTCCCGCAACTCGTCCAGTCCTGAGTGATCTGTTCGAGCGACTGGTGCCTCCTGGAGTAAGGCACGTTCTTCTTCGGCATAGTGGTCGATGTCTTCGACCCTATGGGTTTGCTGAAAAGCAACCGCGGGTTGCTGAAATTGATTTGATGACTGAACTGGATTCTGATGAACTTGTGCTTGAAATGATGGTAACTGAACTGGAGACTGTACTGAAGGTTGAACTGGAACTTGCTGGAAATTAACTGGAAATTGCTGAACTGAAGATTGTTGAAAATTAACTGGATTTTGCTGAATTGAAGATTGCTGGAAATTAACTGGAATCCCATCGGCGGGGATGTGCTGGAATTGAAAAGTGCTCCTGTTTGCAGGAGGCTGAGATGCTGGGAAGTGACCCCCTTGTTGGGTATTCGCCACTGTCCGCTGATTGATGTGGGCTTGACACTGACCCCCGTTGTGGGCATTCGCCAGTGCTATCCCTGTAGCTGGAAATTGAATTGAAATCCCATCGGCGGGGATGTGCTGGAATTGAAAAGGTGTCCCATCGGCGGGGACATGCTGAGATCTACTGAGATTGTTGTTTGCAAGATTGACTGGAAGCTGACTGGATGTTCCTGCAATGGAAGTGCTCTGAGATGGCCTTGTCGTCGCAGGAAGATATTGAGAAGGATGCCCCATAGCGAAGGGCTGAGATGGCTGCTGTCGGTAGTCTTGGGCAGACTCCGATGGTTGTGCTTGATTTGAACTGGAGGCCGGGAGGACCCGTCATGGTTGCTAAGATTGCTGAACTGGGCCAACTTGATTGTTGGCTGCTGTGGTGGCTTGTGCTTGCATGAATTGCAAGAGCATTTCTTGCATTGCTCTCATTCCTTGTGCCAATTCTTGTATGATTGGCGTATTGTCAACGGGCTGTTGCGCTGGAGGTTGCGCTTCGGTCATTTCAAGAGCAGGGAAGTGATGAGTTTCTTCTTCGTGGTCGGACATGGCTTGCTGAGCCCGAGTGCGGATTATGCTGCGGAAGGGAAGCTGTCTCCGAACACGTTGAGCCCGAGGTGGCGCAATGGTGAGGACTATACTTTACTCTTTTTGGGTTTTGGGATTTTCTATTTTTTTTTGTTTTGGAATTTTCTATATATTTTTTTTTGTTTGGGTTTGGGTAGAATGCTATGCAGATGAGATTGTATGAGGATTAATGACTTTCAAGTACGGGAAGGATTCTGTTTTCAAGTCGGATCACGACTAGTGGGACTAGCTTATCCCCAGCAGAGTCGCCATTCTGTGGACCCTCGCCGATTTTTCCGCGCTCCCACACGACGTTCTTCTCCCTTCCCCTTTCCTTTCGGAAAAGAAGGAGATGAGGATGCGTGAGTGCGAAATCGCCGTTTGTGCCACTGGCTTGCCTCGTTCTCGAGGGCTTCGTTTGGTTATCGTGTTAAGTTGGATGAGTTTATATAAGACCAGAGTCGCCACTAGCCAGTTACTTCGAATCTACAGTCGGCTAGACCCTGTAGAAACGTTAGAGAAGGAAATCCGAAGATTCCTTCCTCTAAAATGACTCCTGTTGATCTGCGGCTAGAGATTCAAGGTAAGGGATCACGGTTACAGGGTGGGAAGAGGTTAAGCACCCCACACACTGCCCGTACCAAAGTACGGTCTCTACTTCACAGAATCGATCGGATACTTGAAAGTCTAGTTTAATCCTCGTATATTCTCATGGATGACATGATGCATGAATGCGGGTCTGAACAGTAAGAGTTTCTGATGGGCAGGTTCCAACAACGGGCAAGCCCAGAGCGTACGCTCGAACTGACAGGTGCTTTATGCATGCTGTGTGCTTGAATATTAAAAGTGCTTATAGTGATATGTACGTGAATGCAGGTCTGAATAGTAAGAGTTTCTGATGGGCAGGTTCCAACAACGGGCAAGCCCAGAGCATACGCTCGAACTGACAGGTGCTTAATTTAAGACATATGCGGTGTGCTTGAATAATCAAGGTGCTTGTAGTGAAGTAGGGGGGTTGGAAGAAAAGTAAATGTTGCACTTATGCTAGATGCAAATGAGATGATGCTGGAAAAGAGTAGCTGGATGGACGGAAGTGTGGCAAGGGTTTGCTTCGAGTGGCTGGATCAAGACTTGGGTGGCTTGAGAGGCTTGGACCAGTGGTCAGGCTGGGCTGGACCAGGGTTAGGCTCTCCTCACTCGGGCTCTCCTTGGTAGAAAAATGGGCTAAAGGGGAAAAGGGACTCGGATCGCACCCGGACTGGCTGGACTTGAAGGGATGTTGAAATGAGAAGGGGAGGGGGGTATTTATAGCAGCGAGGAGTGGCAGCTCTCGTAATTTTGTCCGGGCGGCCTGCTATGGGCCGCCTGTACGGCCGCTCCTTGGTTTCCAGCGAGTACGGTCGCTCCCTCGGGGCTGCTGTTTGACTCGCTGGTCGACTCAGTGAGTTGACTCAGCGGGTCGACTCGGTGGTTTGACTCGACGGGTCGACTCGGTGTTTTGACTCGACGGGTTGACTCAGCGGGTTAACTCAGCGGGTTAACTCAGCGAGTTGACTCAGTGAGTTTGACTTTTTTAGGATTTTTTTGACTGGCCTTTTTTATGGGGGGTTTTTCAGGGTGGTGTTTAGGACTGGGTTGACTGGGTTCAGGCTTAAACTGGGCTATGGAATGGGGCTTAAAAGGGTGAGTTTGGCTGAGTTTGGACTTGGGATTTGGGGGTATGGTCCTCCATTCAACCAGCTATCTCTACCAACAGTGTAGCCGAAGGTGGGGTGTCTACAGGTTGGCAAGGGCCTGAAGCCTTTCGATCTTTCTCGTATTTATAGAATTTCTAAGTCATAGCTGGGGAGAGATCTTCATAGATACTTTACATGTTTGCTAACATAGAAATAATTGTTTAGGCTCGTAAATAATTGTCCTATTATGCAATACCACGTGTGTTAGTCATTTGTTATATGTTTGTCGTTGGTTGTGCACATATCCTTAGTCCACTACACACGTGAGAGTTCTCCTTAGGACTCTGTGAGTAGATAATCATTATACTTTCTTACGTTTGAACGAACATTGTGCATTATGAAAATTGGCCAACTTGGAGTTGTTGTTACGTTATGTTATAACTTTTCTTGAACGGTTTTGACCATAAGAGTCTCTTCTATATGATGTTACTGCATATCAACCGAATTCGTTACTAGCCATGACCATATTTCAATCATTACCCATTATCGGCCATGAGGCTACCAAGGTGAATAGTCAGCTCCGGATTCATTATACAAGCATGACATGTGATACGTGTCCCATGACAATAGCTAATTCACCTTCTTTTGGGTTACAAATGAGTTTTCAAATTTTAATAAAATTTGGTTGTTAGAGCAGCCTTTTTTTTTTTTTTTTTTTTTTTTTTTTTTTTTTTTTTTTTAAATTTCTCATTGAGATTCTGCTTCCATGTGATATCATTTGTGCTATTACTAAATCTAACAACATATAACATGTGCATGTGATACATTCTCATCACTGTTGGACAGAGTACCATGCCGGCATTTATAGAAAGCATTGGGCAACATGATATACCTTCTAGGCGTGTAGGCTTAACAAAACTAGCTAGGTATATTCGTATATACATCATAGTGCAGGTCTTCTCTTTATTAAATAATAATAATAATAATATTGTGATTATTATTATTATTATCCGATGGGTTTGTGTCAGGTTGAGCAGTTCGGATTGGGTTAGGTCAGGTTGGGTTGACGGTCCCATTCCATGGCTCAGTGGTTGACCGACTCTATTTCAACATTGAGACTAGGGATCAAGTGCCAATGCGGTGTAGGTGGGCATGTGAGTGTGTGGAAAAAAAAGAAGGTTAAGTTCGGGTTGTGGGTTGGGCTCGGGTTGACCCTCAACCCAACCTAAGGTGCTAGCCTGCTAGGGTTGCACCCCTTACACATACTTGCAAGCATTTGCCACTGGTTTAGCTAGCTTGTGTTAATAAAACATGACAACCTAATGCATGCCAAACATCTACCTACTTAGGATCACATCATTCTTATTAGCTACAAGTGATGTTCATGAACCCTTGTGACCCAGCCTGGGTAACACAAATCTTTGTAGGGCCCTCCATGGTGCCCGTGTGACATCCACTTTGTGTGGCCCATCATAGTTGTTGGGTGATATTCACTTTGTCTATCATTTTTGTCAGATCTTAAAAAAAAAAAAAAAGAGGTAAATTTAAATTTCAAGTGGGTCACATCACCAAAAAGTGGATTACGAACTCCCACCATTGAAACGTTTCAATGTTGGAATCCACTGAAGTATTGGATCAGGATGATATGTGTTTTCCCTACATCCTGGTGGGAATCACCTTACAAACGGGTTGGATGGCATGTAAAGATCAAAATGGGCTCTAGGAAGGTTTCGATGGCCGTTTCTATCCCCATTGTTTTCTGTGGTGTGGCCACTTGAGTTTTGGATCTGCCTCATTTTGGGACTAGTATCCTAATATGATCTAGCGAAATTGATGGACGGATTAGATGGCACATGGACATTACGGTGGGCCCCACTGAGCTTTATCTTACAAGGGCTTTGTTACCGGCAACTCTTGTCCCTCTAACACTGTGAAGAACCGGAATGCTCATGTGGGGGTCATATTTCAGCCATCTAAACCGTTTATATGATGAGGCCGATAACCGGGAAATACTTTTAGATTGGAACATTTGAATATTTTATACATGGAGTCTCCTTCAACCTGTTTTGCGGCATTGATATGATCCCTCGAGATTCTTCTGGGTCCCCTACCCATGGAGAGGCCCATCTTATGAACGGTTTGGATGATTGAAAGAAAAACCAGCAAGTCATGGATGTATGGTAGCAGGGCTTTCAATACAGATGGACGGCATGGATGTTGTCACATACATCACAGTGAGCCCCACCATGTTGTATGTGTTTTATTCATGCCGTCCATCCATTTTTCCAGTTTACTTTAGGGCATGAGCCCAAAAATGAGGCAAATACAAATCCCATGTGGACCACAACACAGGAAACAGTGGTAAATGAAAGCCCACCATTAAAAACGTTTATCACTCACAATGAGAGGGGATGCATTGGAATATTTCAGCCCTTCAATCGCTTCATTCTTTTTATCTCAAAAAGGACCGTTTAAAGAACTGTTGCTTTGTGAGAGAATGATCTTGACCGTTAGATTGTGAAGATGTTTTAAACAACAGTCATCAAATGTCTATGTGAGTGTATACAATCTACGAGAATCAAGTAGATTGAAACAGTGTGTGCATACAATCTATGAACCAAATGAAGTCGGATCAAACCAGTTTGAGCTGGTTTGTTTTTTTAAACCAGCTTGACTCCAAGGCTTGGTTTGGTTTAAACTTTCATTCGAATCAATCTAAGTGCTTCTTCAAACCAATCCAAGCTAAGCTTTCAAGCTGGCTTCATTTGCATCCAGCTCCACGTAGAATAATGAGGGTAAATGGTCCATTGATTGCCATCAAATGCAACAACTACAAAAAATCAATGCAAATTCAATACGTCCGGATTTGATATTATTCAGTGATCCATGCCGTTTAGAAGATGGGCCTCGTGGTCGATGGAGGAAGCCTATAATGAAATTGTACTATGATTACGTAAAAAAAAAAAATTCCCATTGAATATGGACCGTCTCGTTTAAAGTTTCTTTGTGGACCGTTTATCAAAGGGCCAGTTTTGGAAATTTTTTGAAGACGGATACTTTCATCATTTCATTTGTCAGATCAACAGTTTGGATCATTGAATATGAACCCAGATCCAACGGCTATAGCCTGGACAACAATACATCGGGATGCATTCCAGAAAACTTAAGAAAGAGATCAATCTGTTTTCATGTAGATAACTATTTTAAGTGGATCCCACTACTTTGGGTGGTTTGGATTTTAGGATATTGTATTATTAGCTTGATGGAACAATCTCAGCCTTTCAATTTGTGGCCTGTGAACAGACGGTTAGAAAGAGGGAAGAGAAATTTAGAGATTTTGCAAAGAAGATCAGTCAATTTGGGGATGTTTGTTGAATCATTACGTGTCATAAGCATCTGTAAACAGTACTGTCCTTTTGTACAGTGATGCCCCATGATTCGAATGAGTCAATGGGTTAGGCCAGGGTAGACATACATCTAAGACCAGGCCCAGCCCTTGGACCAGGCCAGGACTGAGTTGGGAAGGGCCGGCCAACCTGATATGTCGTGACATGTATCAACTTGGGATTGTTAATTTGTGACTTGTGATTGGGTCGTTTAAGGGCTTTTTTCGACTAGGGCTATGTTTCAATGATCTAAAGCATTTAAAAGCTTTTTAGGTTTGGACTGTTTTAAACCCTTGATCATTTTACTCTTTAACCTACACAGCCAGCTGGGTCCAAGACTATGGGACAAGGGCTATGCTAGGGCAACCCGGCCCCACCACTGAGGGCCCCATCTCACGTGCAGCTAGTTGGATGATAAAATATGGTCCAACTAGCATACAAGTGTCCATGTGTCATGTGTGTACAACATCCAACTTGTTCAAAAGGTTCCTCCCTCAGTAAAGAACTGCTGACGTGAAAATCAATCTGATCCACTTATCATGTGGGCTGCACTGTAGATAAATGTGGAGAAACCACTGATTTATACCAACGTACTTGTGGTCCACCTGATTGAAGGATTAGCCCAATTTTTGTGGCAGTCAATATTAATTGGAAGGAGAGCCTTATAGACGGGTTGGATTTTTTGTAGACATGAACTAGTGGCAATTATGTCCTAGTTGGACCATAACTTTGCCGTACAATTAGTTGCAACTTATATCTCACGTATTGACAGTGTCACACATGTAGGACATGTACACCATGCATAAGGTGGGCTTGAGGTTGGGTTTGGCTCGATTTTGAATTATTTGGATCGGGCCTGCTGGGCTGGACTTATTCAATTTTTTTTTTTTTTAATTGGCCTGGCCTGGCAATAAGCAGATTGCATGCTGCCCCTACTTGGATAGAAATCGGTCCGGGCGGGGACTCTATGGGGGCCGTATGTGTTTTATTCATGCTGTTTATTCATTTTTTCATATTATTTTAGGTTATGTGCCCAAAAATGAAGTAAATCCAAAGCTCTAGTGGACAACACCGTTGGAAGAAGTGGTGACAATGACGCCCCCTATTAAAACCTTCCTAGGGCCCACTGCGATGTTTATTTGCCATCCACCTGTTCATAATGGTCAACCTAGATGAAGGGAAAACACAAATATCAACTTGATATCCAAAACTTCTAGCCAAGAAGTTTTTAATGGTGGCATTCAATCCCAATGATCCACTTGAGCCTTGGATTTGGCACATTTTTGGTCTCATACACTATAATGATCCAGAAAAATTGGAGGTTCGGCATAAATAAAACCCATACATCATGGCAAACCCCAAAGATCCCAAGCTGGTCCGATTCCATCCAGAAAAGGCAGGACGATAATCTGTCTGGGCAAGTTTATGCAGGTGATGTATGGGTTTCATCAGCATCATCTATTTTTCCAAATCATTTTAGGAAATGAACCAAAAAATAAGGCACATCTAAATCTTAAGTAGACCACATGGCAGGGATTGAACACCCATCATTAAAAACACTCATTGGCAGCCACATAAGTTTTGGAGCAAGCTGATCTTTGTGTTTTCCCTTCATTCAGGCATGTGACCTTCTGACTAGGTTGTATGGTAAATAAACATCACGGTGGCCCCTAAGAAGGTTTCAACCGTGGGTGTTATTATCACTTAAGCTTTGGATCTGCGTTGTTTTTAGCCTCTAAAATTGATACGGAAAAATGGATAGACAGCCTAATGAAACTCACACTACAAGAAAAATGACCTTTACCTAGGAAATATTTACTGAGGAAACAAATTTCTTAGAAAATAATACACTTTTACCGATGAAAATAGAATTTCCTAAGTAAATATTGCTCCGCTTTTTACCAAGGGAAATTTTCCTTGGCAAAACTGACAAATATCAACAATGTTTAAATTTTGCAGGTAAATAGAGTATTATTTCGTGGCTAAAAATATAAAGATTTTTAAAATTTTACTTAATTTTACCAAGGAAAAAATTCCTAGGTAAAAGCTCACACTAACCTAGGTAAAGTTAGTTACACTTTTACCAATGAAATATTTCCTAGGTAAAATGTCCCTTTTGCCAAAGAAAACATTTCTAGGTAAAAGTGATAATTACCAACGAAAATACTAATTTCCTGAGTAATTGTAGGTTTTTACCTAAGAATTGTTTTCTCGGGTAAAAAAATTGATAAATTTCAAAAAATGAGAATTTTGAAAAAATACATCAAAATTTGAATAAAAAAATGATAATATTTAAAGACTTGATATAATTTTGAAAAAAAAAAAAATGAGAAATCACAAAAAAAAAAATTGTGAATTTAAAAAATGGAGAATTTTCAAAAAATTAGAATTTTCAAAAAAATCGATAATTTTGTAAATGGATAATAATGACTTACTTTTTGAGTATTTACCATGGGGAAAAAAAAAATCTAGAACATATTGAGATGATAAAAGCTAACATATGAGTTTTTCTTTTTTTAATTTTTTTTTTTTCCAAATGCTTTTGTATTATCAGAGCATATAGTGCACCTAGCTGCATCGATTCACTTGAACAACTCAATTGATTGATCTGGCCCATACATTAAGTCTAGAACACATTTGAGGGGTAGCATAAAAATATCATACTAATCTGATAATCTATCCTTGATTTGGATGGTTGTGATTGAGCGATTGTTTTATATCATAGTCCATCCATGATGAGCCCTGACAAATAGATGGATCAAATTGTTGATTGGAACCATTTTGTGTAAATGATCTTGTCTGTCCATTTTGGTTGTTGGTTGTCCATTAATTCCATGATGTGGCCCACCTGATGAGCGGGCCAAATTGATATTTATATGGATCCTACCATTTTAATGGTACTAATGTCCAACGGAAGGAGCATCCTGGCCGAAAAGATGAAATCACATCGTTACGTATCAAAATACGTTAAAATCACACCGTCGCATATCAAATTATGTTAAAATTCCATTGCTAAAATCACACCGTCCAGCTCATGCGCATGTCGCTTGGGAGCTGAGCAATACGCAAACCAACTAGGGAATCTACGAGGCCCACTTCTGGATTAAGAAAGAGCTTTGATGAGGTAAGGATTTTGAAAATATATTTTTATTCTACATCATTCAGCAAATGAATTATGTGTAAGAGACATCTCACACTAGGATGGATTTTCAAGAGTTGGTTTTATTTGAACCAATTGCGTTGTGCTTTATGTCAAAAGTGAATTTTTATCTTTTGAAATATTCAATCAGCTCTTTGCTTAAGCCATTTGGAGATTTGTCATCTCTTCCCGGGATTCTGGGTGCATAAAACATCTATAATATCCAATCAATGTGCATTTCCATTGATCAGGACAATTCACTTTCTGGACCATCTCGTAGCTATTTTCTTTTAATTTTTTCTTATAACTTGAGACTTGAATCATTTTCGAACTCGCGGCAACCATTGGGGCCTTTTATTTTGGTGTAAAATAGCTCAAATTTGACCATGTATTCTGTCCATATTTGGACCAGCAGATGGCCCTTCAAAAGTCCAAAACTGGACTGATGGTTGCCTCAAGATCTGTCCCAAATCTGGATTTTTAGACGCCACAAAATCTGGTTAATCTTGGACCTCTGGACAGTCCAGAAATCTGCCCCAAATCTATTCGTTTTGGGACAACAAGATTTTCTTTAAAACTATGTTGGGCACTTCTCTCATATGGTACAAGAAATGTGAATCGTTTGTCTATTATGCAGGTACGGAGAGCCTCCATGGCTAAACAATGAATGTCCTTAGCAATAAGAGGCCGAATTTATTACAAGCACTTGTAGGTTAACGTAAATACTCACAGATGTTAATTTCGCCTTTTCATAGAGGCCTCAAAAAGAGACAAAAAGTTTGTGAATCTACTCGCGCCAGCTGTCTAAATTGACACTGCTACCCTTATGGTGTTACTTTATTACAACTTTAACCTTAAAATTGTTAGTTACGTTAAAGCTCTGAAATAGAGCCCACATAAATTTAATTTGTCGATCGATACCATCCAACGGTTTTCTCATCCTCTTTTATATCATTAGAAAAAAAATGAGGCGGATCTGAGTGGAAGGTGAGCCGTAAAAAGTATTAGTAGTGTGTTAAGTATGTACCATTAAATGTAAATGAAGATGATGTGGACCACTTGATTATTTGATCTGCCACATTTTTTTAGTATCGGAAAAAAAATCTTTAAATTTGAATGAACAACATGGATCATTGCTAACAACATCAATAAATGAAGGTGTGGGCCATTACTATAACAAGGCAGTCCAAGTCGGGGTGAACCGTTACTATTTTGGAAATTTGGTGTGTGTTCGTATTCGATATTTTGTGGTTAGAGTGGTTCTTGAGTCTCGGTACCATAATGCATCGTCTTCTTGAGTGGTTACAAACCCAGTCATAGCTCGGTGAAAGCGTTCGGTGTGTCACCGAAGGGCTGCAGTGCAAGTCGGTGTGGATTGATGTTATTTTAGCGGTACAATGTGCGTCAATGTTTTTTGGTATGATGTTAGAGTTCTTCCGTAGTCTTGATACCATGATGCAACATCTTCCTAATTGGTTATGCACCCACTCCTACTTCGATAAAAGAATTGGAGTTGAGACTGCATGGGCTGCAATGCAAGTTGGAAGGAACCGTTACTATTTTCGATGTCCTGTGTGTATCTGTGTTCGTTGGTGCATGGTTAGAGTGATTCTTGAGTCTTGGTACCCTAACACAGCGTCTTCTTGAGTGGTTACGAACCCACTCGTAACTCGGTGAAAGCATTTGGCGTGCCAGTGAAGGGCTCCAGTGCAAGTCGGTGTGGATCGATGCTATTTTAGGGGTATAATGTGCGTCAATGTTTTACGATATGATCTTAGAGTACTTTCATAATCTAGTTACCATGATGCAGCGTCTTCCTAGTTGGTAACGCACCCACTCATACTTTGGTAAAAGAATTTGAGTTGTGCGCATGGGCTGCAGTGCAAGTCCGAGGGAACCGTTACTATTTTGGAGCTCTTGTGTGTATCTATGTGCGTCAGTACATGGTTAGAGTGATTCTTGAGTCTCGGTACCCTAATCCAGCGTCTTCTTGAGTGTTTACGCACTCACTCGTAGTTTGGTGAAAGCGTTCGACGTGCCACGGAAGGGCTGGTGTGTAAGTCGGAGTGGATTAATGCTATTTTAGGGGTACGATATGCATCAATGTTTTTCAGTTTATGGTTAGAGTGCTTCTGTAGTGTTGGTATCATGATGGAGAGTCTTTTCAGGTAGATACGCACCCACTCGTAGTTCAGTGAAAGCGTTCGACGTGCGATTGCATGGGCTGCAGTACAAGTCAGAGTGAACCGTTACTATTTTGGGGATCCCGTGAGTGTCCGTGTTCGTCGGTGTGTGGTTAGAGTGATTCTTGAGTCTCGGTACCCTAATGCAGCGTCTTCTTTAGTGGTTGTCCACCCACTTGTAGTTCGGTGTAAGCGTTCGGCGTGCCATCGAAAGGCTACAGTGCAAGTCGAAGTGGATCAATGCTGTTTTAGAGGTATGGTACGGTGTGTATCAATGTTAGTTGTTGTCTATGTAGAATAGTTATGTAGTCTCAATACCATGATAGAGAGTCTTCGCAGGTAGATACATATACACTCATAGTTCAATGAAAGCGTTCGACATACAATCGCATTTGCTGCAGTGCAAGTCGGAGGGAACCGTTAATATTTAGGGGGTCTAGTGTATGTCCGTATTTGTCGGTGCGTGATTAGAGTGATTCTTGAGTTTCAATTCCCTAACGTAGCATCTTCTTGAGTGGTTATGTACCCACTCGTAGATCGGTGAAAACATTCGGCTTGTCATTGAAGGAATACCGTAGAAGTCGGAGTGGATCGATGTTATTTTAGGGGTATGGTGTGCGTCAATATTTTTTAGTATGTGGTTAGAGTGCTTCTATAGTCTCGGTACTATGATGTAGCGTCTTCCTAGTTGGTTACGCACACACTTGTACTTCGATAAAAGCATTCGAAATGTGACCGCATGTGCGGCAGTGCAAGTCGGAGGGAATTGTTACTATTTTGGGGTCCGATGTGTGTTCGTGTTCGTCGGTGCGTGATCAAAGTGATTCTTGAGTCTCGATACCCAAATGTAACATCTTCTTGAGTGGTTACGCACCTACTCGTAGTTCGGTGAAAGCGTTCGGCGTGCTACAAAAAGGCTGGTGTGTAAGTTGGAGTGGATCGATGCTATTTTAGGGGTACGATATGCGTCAGTGTTTTTCGGTATATGGTTAGAGTGCTTCCGTAGTCTCGGTACCATGATGCATTTTCTTCCTAATTGTTTATGCACCCACTCGTAGTTCAGTAAAAACATTCGAGATGCGACTGCATGTGCTGCAGTACAAGTTGGAGGGAACCGTTACTATTTTGGAGGTCCGGTGTATGTCCGTGTTCGTCGGTGCGTGTCAGAGTGATTCTTGAGTCTCGGTATCCTAACGTATCTTCTTGAGTGGTTACGCACCCAGTAGAAGTTCGGTGAAAGCGTTCACCGTGCCACTTAAGGGCTGCTGTGTAAGTCAAAGTGGATTGATACTATTTTAGGGGTACGGTGTGCATCAATATTTTTCAATATTTGGTTAGAGTATTTCCGTAGTTTCGGTACTATGATGCATCTTCTTCCTAGTTGTTTACGCACCCACTCGTAGTTCAGTAAAAGCATTCGAGATGCGACCGCATGTGTTGCAGTACAAGTCGGAAGGAACTGTTACTATTTTGGAGGTCCGGTGTATGTCCGTGTTCGTCGGCACGTGTCAGAGTGATTCTTGAGCCTTGGTTCCCTAACGAAACATCTTCTTGAGTAGTTACGCACGGTGAAAGCGTTCGGTGTGCCACTGAAGGGCTGTTATGTAAGTCGGAGTGGATCGATGCTATTTTAGGGATACGGTGTGCGTCAATATTTTTTGGTATTTGGTTAGAGTATTTCCATAGTTTCGGTACCATGATGCATCTTCTTCTTAGTTGTTTACGCACCCACTCGTAGTTCAGTAAAAGCATTCGAGTTGCGACCGCATGTGTTGCAGTACAAGTCAGAGGGAACCGTTACTATTTTGGAGGTCCAGTGTATGTCCGTGTTCGTCGATGCGTGTCAGAGTGATTCTTGAGTCTCAGTACCCTAACATAGCGTCTTCTTGAGTGGTTACGCATCCACTTGAAGTTCGGTGAAAGCGTTCGGCGTGCCACCGAAGGGTTGCTGTGTAAGTCAGAGTGGATTGATGCTATTTTAGAGGTACGGTATGTGTCAATGTTTTTCGGTATTTGGTTAGAGTGCTTTCATAGTTTTGGTACCATGATGCATCTTCTTCCTAGGTGTTTACGCACCTATTTATAGTTTAATAAAAGTATTCGAGATTGGACCGCATGTGCTGCAGTACAAGTCGGAGGGAACCGTTACTATTTTGGAGGTCCGGTGTATGTCCGTGTTCATCGGTGCATGTTAGAGTGATTCTTGAGTCTCGGTACCCTAACTTGAGTTGTTACGCACCCACTCGAAGTTCGGTGAAAGCGTTTGGCGTGCCACCGAAGGGCTGCTGTGTAAGTCGGAGTGGATCGATGCTATTTTAGGGGTACAGTGTGCGTCAATATTTTTCGGTATGTGGTTAGAGTGCTTCCGTAGTTTTGGTACCATGATATATCTTCTTCTTAGGTGTTTACGCACCCACTCGTAGTTTAGTAAAAGCATTCGAAATGCGACCACATGTGCTGTAGTACAAGTCGGAGAGAACTGTTACTATTTTAGAGGTCCGGTGTATGCCCGTGTTCATCGGTGCGTCTTAGAGTGATTCTTGAGTCTCGGTACCCTAACGCAGTGTCTTCTTGAGTGGTTACGCACCCACTCAAAGTTCAGTGAAAGCGTTCGGCGTGCCACTGAAGGGTTGCTGTGTAAGTCGGAGTGAATCGATGTTATTTTAGGGGTACGGTATGCGTCAAAATTTTTCGGTATTTGGTTAGAGTGATTTCGTAGTTTTGGTACTGTAGACACCCCACCTTCGGCTACATTGTTGGTAGAGGTAGCTGGATGAATGGAGGACCATACCCCAAAGTCCCATGTCCAAACTCAGCCAAACTCACCCTTGTAAGCCCCAATCCATAACCCAACTCAAGCCTAAACCCAGTCAACTCGCCCCTAAACATCAGCTTGAAAAACCCACCCATAAGAAAAACTAGTAAAAAAAGTCCTAAAAAGTAAAAAATCAGCGAGTCAGCCCGCTGAGTCAAATCGCTGAGTCAACCCGCTGAGTCAAATCGCTGAGTCAACCCATCGAGTCAAATCGCTGAGTCAACCCACCGAGTCAACTCACCCCCAAACCCAGTCAACTCATCGAGTTCTAAGCAGCAGCCCCGGAGCATGTCCATACTGCCCGCTGAATCCCAAGAACGTTTGAACGGGCGGCCCCCTATGTGCCGCCCAAACTTATTTATGGGGTCTGCCACTGCCCGCTGCTATAAATACCCCCTCTCCCCTTCACATTCGATATCCACTTCCCCTCTCTTCAGTCCAAGAGCTCTAAGTCCACCTCCAGCCCATTCCTCCACCAAGGAGAGCCCGAGTGAGAATAGCCTAGCCTGACCCTGGTCCAAGTCTCCCAAGCCATCCAAGTCTTGATCCAGCCACTCGAAGCAAACCCTTGCGACACCTCCGTCCATCCAGCTACTCTATCATCAGCATTATCTCATTCGCATCTAGTATAAATGCAACATTTACTTTTCCTCCAACCTCCCTTCTTCACTGCAAGCACTTTGATCATTCAAGCACACAGCATGCATCCTGCATAAAGCACTTGTCAGTTCGAGCGTATGCTCTGAGCTTGCCTGTTAATGGAAACGTGCCCATCAGAAACTCTTACTGTTCAGACCTGCATTCATGTACATATCACTACAAGCACTTTGATTATTCAAACACACAGCATGCATCCCGCATAAAGCACCTATCAATTCAAGCGTATGCTCTGGGCTTGCCTCTTAATGGAAACCTGCCCATCAGAAACTCTTACTGTTCAGACCTGCATTCATGCATCATGTCACTATGAGAATGTATGAGGATTAAATCAGACTTTCAAGTATTAGTTCGATTATGTGAAGTAGAGACCGTACTTCGGTACGGGCAGTGTGTGGGGTGCTTAACCTCTTTCCACCCTGTAACCGTGATCCCTTACCTCGAATCTTTGGCCCCAGATCAAAAGGAGTCATTTTAGAAGTAGGAATCTTCGGATCCCCTTCTCTAACGTTTTTACGGGGTCTAGCCGACTGTAGATTCGAAGTAACTGGCTAGTGGCAACTCTGGTGTTATACAAACTCATTTAAACACATCCAGCTTAACACGACAACCGAACAAAGCCCTCAAGAACGAGGCAAGCCAGTGGCACAAACGGCGATTCGCGCGCACACACCTCTTCTTCTTTTTCGGAAGGGAAGGGAGAACGTTGTGGGAGCGCGGAACGACGAGGGTCCACAGGTACCATTATGCATCTTCTTCCTAGTTATTTACGCACCCACTCGTAATTCAGTAAAAGCATTCGAGATGCCACTGCATGTGCTGCAGTACAAGTCGGAGAGAACCGTTACTATTTTTGAGGTCCGGTGTATGCCTGTATTCGTCGGTGCATGTCAGAGTGATTCTTGAATCTCGGTACCCTAACATAACGTCTTCTTGAGTGGTTATGCACCCACTCCAAATTCGGTGAAAGCATTCGGCGTGCCACCGAAGGGCTACTGTGTAAGTTGGAGTGGATCGATGCAATTTTAGGGGTACGGTGTGCGTCAATGTTTTTCGATATTTGGTTAGAGTGCTTCCGTAGTTTTGGTACCATGATGCATCTTCTTCCTAGTTGGTTACGCACCCACTCGTAGTTTGGTAACAGAGGAAGCGGATTCGTTGGTGTACATGGACCACACCAGAAAACGCAGACCCTACAATGATTCTCACCGTCAAAACATACATACGGCCCACCATGATGATTATTTGCCGTCCAAAATGTTTGTAAGGTCACATGGACCTGGATGAAGGGTAAAAACAAATATCGAACTGAACCAAAACTTCCAAGACCCCAAGAAGGTTTCAATGGTATGCGTTTAATCTCACACTGCTTTCTGTAGTGTGGTCCACTTAAACTTTGGATCTTTCTTATTTTTTGGATTAGGCCTTAAAAAAAATCTCAAAAAAATGGACGGATGGATTGGATATAACACGTGGGTCATGATGGTACCCATAGAACTTCACGACGTCAGTACACCTTGGTGTACATTACCACTGCATGGATAAACCGCATACATTCACGATGGGATCAAGTTTACTCAGTACGATAAAAAGGGGATTGAGTAACTTAGTACACTATTTGAATTCTACCTAGGGGCTCCGTGGGACCCACCATGATATATTTTTTTATTCAAGTCGTCAATTAATTTTGAAAAGTTGCAGGGATGATGAATCCAATGACATGATAATGACCGCTCATAGTGTAATGAATGACTACTCAAAAGTGGATTGAATTGTCCCAAACAATCCAATACAAATAAAGTGGTTGTTCGAATGACTACTCGTATTACAAATAAAGTGGTTGTTCGAAATGACTACTCATATCAGGTTTAAATAACTATTTGATGCATAAACTGTTTGATATCATCCCTCATTTTGTCAGTTTGTACTCAATGTTACTCTGGCAGATCCTTCTACATATATAATGTGGTGTGTATTATGCACCTACACACCACTCATCCATAATACTTGAACTCATATAGAAATATACCACTAAACCGTCGTGGACATCGGCAACCCAACCAACATCCACCTCTCGGCGACTCCTACCGTATGTGCATAAAAAGGGTTGAGTGGGATCGTCAAATACGTGAAGGAGAACAATGGGCATCCAAATGTAGGAAATACAGTCTTCCATTACCCAAACGACATTCATTGAATATGAGACGTGGTGCGTTAGAAGAAATGGAGATTGCATTGGCAAGGCTGAAAATGGAGATTAGTAGGATGATAAGCCATGTAGCGAGGGTGTGGGTTGAGGGAGAGATGATTGATTTGACGTATGCATCTGAATCGAAAATGTCAAATGAGAGTGAGGGGAGTTCCTCAAATTTTGAATGATAGTTGATTGTGGTTGTTCAACTCATTTCTATGTTCTTATGATTATACATGCTTGAATGCAATCTATATAATCTTTTCATGCTCTTAGACGTATGGGTTTAATCTGTGTAATCCTTTCATGTGGCTAAGAGTAATTATTTATACTATGTAGCCACCTTAATACTTGTAAAATCAGTATGCAGTACGGTATTTGGATTCCCTGTTAAAGGCTTTTAGATGAGATGCTAGGTAGGGCAGCTATGATGTTTGTGTGAAAAATCCACCATGTCCATCCATTTTGCGAGCTCATTTTAAGGTATGAGACCTAAATTAAGAATTATTTTGTATGGCCTGCTTTAGTTTTGGATGCACCTCATTTTTGGTTTTGTGTCCTAAAATGATCTCAAAATGAATGAACGGGGTGGATTTCTCATGAGCATCACATTGGGCCCCACTTAACATCCCAGCGTAGGCATTAGATCATATGGTACGTTGAATCGACAGTGGTGGGTGGGACCCCTAACTAAGAGGCCCACTGGGAAGTACATCCATGCCGTCCATCCGTAATGAAAGCTAGCTTTAGGGCTTAGGGCATGATTTAAAAAATTAAGTAGGTCGAAATGAAAAATGTATTATAGTAAAGGAAACAATGGTGATTAACCTTACCGGCGTTTCCATGGGTTGGGTGGAATCAATGAAGTTTTTAATGGTGATGATTAACTCCAACGGTTTGTAATCCCACCTTCATTTTTGTAAGAAATCTACAACGTCCATCGATTTTTTTCAGATCATTTAAGACATGGGACAAAAAATTACACCGAACTAGTGTTTTGAGTGGCCTACATGACTGGAATAGTGGGTAGGAAAATGACTACAATTAAACCTCCCTAAGAACCTTGTGATGTTTACATGGAATCCATACCGTTCATAAGGTCATTATTACTGAGATGAGCGAAAAACAAAAATAATATTAGCCTGATCCAACTATTTTTTGCCCCACCAATGTTTCAATAGTGGACGTTTGATCTCACTATAACCAGTCGTGTGGCCCGTTTAAGTTTTGGATCTACCTCATCCATCTATTTTTCAATAATGGATGTTTAATCTCACTGTTTCTTGTTGTGTAGCCTGTTTAAATTTTGGATCTATCTTATTTTTCTTCCAATGTCCTATATTGATCTGGAAAAACCCATGGATGGTGAGGATTTCGAACAAGCATCACGGTGGGCTCCACATAACTTCCTCCGGCAGGAAACATATTACATATTGAGTAGCTCGGTACTTTAAGCGTACTGGGTAAACTCCATGGGGTCCACCATCATTTATGTATTTCATCCACTCCATTCATCCATTTTAAAATAAAATTTTATGGGTTTATACAAAAAAAATGAAGGCTATAAAAAGCTGAAGTGGACCACACCACATGAAACAATGTGAATTGAACCTGTATCGTTGAAAAATTCTTAGGGCCATAGAAATTTTGGATCCAGCTAATTATTTTTTCCCCCTTCATCAATGGCTATGTGATCTTGTGAACAGGTTGGATGACAAATAAACATCACTGCAGGCCGTAACAAAGTTTTCAACTGTGGAAATCATTATACCTACTGTTTCTTGTGGTATGGTCGATCTACCTGAGTTTTGGATATGCTTCAATTTTGGTTCAACCCCTTAAATGATCTGGAAAAGTGGATGGCCAGTGTAGATGAACTACATACATTTACAGTAGGCCTAACAGTGGCCCACCATCAACATGCTTTTTAAAAGAAAACCTTTGGAATATTTCCCGCCAAATAACCATTATGTTGGGCGGGAAACAAATGTGTGGATGAAAGGCTGATATACGTGCTGGCAACCAACTTTTTGAAATGACAAAAATGCCCCTTCAAAGGTAGAAGGGTGGTCAGGATGTTCTTCCCCGTTGAGTGGCCCACCTAAGTTTCTGATTGAAATGAATTTTGGCCACAAAGGAAAGCATCATTAGATGTATGTGATGGATGGATTAGATCGCATACACGCAACAATATGGGCCTCATAAATTTCATTGTACGTTTACGTTTACCTACAAGTGCTTGTAATAGATCCGGAGCCAAATCAAGGATGGATTGGATTGTCCTCGTCAAGTGCATGTTAGCCCATGGATAGGAGCTAGGATTTGGACAGTTCGGATAGACATAAATACGTACCAGCTTGTGTAATGGATGCATGCATGTCCATGATCTATCATTCTCAGTTAGATTATGGTGCCACTCCTTGTGAACAGAGTTTAATAAATGCCCAAAGGCCGATGTCTGTGATAGTGAGCATGCAGTTCACAACTGTGAACTAGAGATTGAGCGGTCAGGTAAGACACATTTCAGTATGTGCCATCTAGTTAAATTGTGAAACCAAACCTGTGTAGAAGACATAATTCATTGATTGTAATCAACTCGTTGTAATTACTGTTATTTCATTTGATTGCCAAACCAAAAGTTAAAAGGCTTTTTTGCCCAAATCAAGCTTTACTTGAGGTCTTAAGTCTTCTGAGTGTTAAAGTTATGTCCTCCTATCTTTAAATAGGAGTTGGAACGTCAAGATACTCAAAAAGAGGCTCAGAAGGCTGTGCAATTGACACCTGGTAAGAGTGACAGGCCATAATTTAAAAATTTGCAGATTTTGAGGAAAAAGAAAAAGAAAAAACAGAAGAAGAAGAAACCTCTGCTGTTGCAATTGCAAAAATGCCAGTTAATAACACCAAGGAATTTATTCTCTTTTGTGTCTTCGAATGCTTAATATTTTTGTACTTTGATAGGGTGCAAAAGAAGATGATGGCCCGCTCTCGTTTGACGCATTGGATAACACTATCTCTAGTTTACAACCATCTTCGTTTGCCTGGA
Source organism: Liriodendron chinense (assembly GCA_003013855.2). Lineage (NCBI taxonomy): Eukaryota > Viridiplantae > Streptophyta > Magnoliopsida > Magnoliales > Magnoliaceae > Liriodendron > Liriodendron chinense. Next base: position 12,074 of record PVNU02003763.1, on the reverse strand, counting down.
AGTGTCTCTTGATGGTATAATAGCTCGAGCTTACCCTTTTTTTATTTATATTTTCAGTTAATGTTTATGTTCCAAAAGTTATGGTGATGCATTGCACTTGCTTGTGTTTACAACTGTGCTTGTGGACATGCCATCGCACCTGCAAATATGGCACGTGTTTAAGAGCAGTTAGGATTTATTGGAGCTTATCTCTCGCAATCATTTAAAAAGTTTATATCAAGGCCTAATTGTGATATGATATGAAAACAGAGTATGCCATGCAAGTTTGTTATCAATGAAGTAAATGTTTGAAGAAATACATGTCTTGTTTCTCAAATATAAGAATGAAACTGCTCTTAATCATCATGGGAAACTACAATTTTGCATTTTTCATAAGAGCTTAGCATGAGGGAAACTTGAAAAATCTATTTGTGCACCAGTTGTTTGTTCAGGAGCATTGAGTTGTGTGATTGTTATACAAATGGTCAGTACTGGATACCTACCCCTTCTCAGATCCTCATCGGCCCTACACAGTTCTCATGTCTTGTTTGCTTCAAGACCTTTAACAGATACAACAACATGTAGGTTATGTATGTGGGTAAAAAAAATTAGTACCATGATACAAGATTTGATTGCATTTTGTTATCTATTTTTATTTTTTCCCTTTTGGGTTTTGTTTTTGTTTTTTCTTCTTCCTTTTTGTTCTTGTTTTTGGAAGTTGAATGCATATGTTCATTATGAGACTAAGATTAGGTACCCGTTTTCATGTATGTGATTGAACAACATAGGCAATGTTCCTGCTGCACTTTTGGGTACTTTGGGCATTGGCAAACTTGTACAACTGAAGTTTTTATCAATTTTGTTTCCAGGGTTCAGGTGATTTTTCAAAGAGAACCACTCTCAAGACTAAATGTAGATTATTTTGGCAGGTGTTGTGTGTGCATATATTTGTATGAATTTGTTCATGTGCCTGCACAATGGATGCTTTCTTCCTCCTCTTTCCCTGTAGTATTTCAGCTCAGATTACCCAACATTCAAGGTCCTGTATCTTATTTTAGTGCTTGTTTTTTTTTTTTTTTTTTCCTTTTCTGAATTTTATGTTTTCTATTTTCCTTTGGTAAGCAGTTGTGTCTGCGTTGGGCATGCTGGGATTCTGGTAGCTATTAGGTAATTGATGTGGTCTCTTTTTTTATATGTGATTTAATGGCTTTCCTTGACATGTAATGGTGATTCATTTGTTGTCAATTAAAACATTTCTCTGCTTATATTACCTTCACCTTCTCTTCTTATGGTTTCTTGTTTACACTTTAATGGAGTGTTAAATCATCTTTCCTAAACTATATTTAGCCTTAGTTGTTGAGAAATGATGTTAAAAAATGAATTTAGCCTTGGTTGATGCCAACGGAGGGTAAATCTATCTTTAGCCTCGGTTTTGCCTTAGTTACCCAAATTGAGGTTACAACTCTTGTGGCTAAAGGCTTTAGCCTCAGTTATTAAGAACTAAATCTAAAAATATATTTAGCCTCAGTTGGAGGCAACCGAGGCTAAAATTTGGATTTAGTCTCAGTTGGAAACAATGGAGGCTGACAACTTGATTAGCCTCAGTTTGAGGCAATGGTAGTAAAAAGTTTCTTTTAGCCTCAGTTGAAGAATTGAGGCTATAAAAAGTTTTTTTGCCTTGGTTGTCAAAACTGAGGCTAAAGCCTTTAACCAAAGGACTTGCAGTCCTGGTTATAGTAATAGAGGCTAATTCAAGCAAAACTGAGGCTAAAGGTTTTAGCCTCATTTTTTTCAACTTTTTAGCCACTGTTTTGTAGTGAGGCTAAAAGTATTTTTTCTTGTAGTGAATGTACGTGACAAAGTAAAAAATCAGGCCAATGGAAAATCCTAACCACTTGATTTGAACATTGAATGATGAACATATAGGCCCTATTGTTACCACTGACTGTTGTATACTTTGGGGCTTGTTTTCAAGATTAGATTGCAGTACTTTATATTTGGTTCTAATCTATTTACATTTGCTTACAGCTACTGATTGAAAGTTTACGTCTGATCATTTCTCTTTTAATCTCTTACAGCTGTGAGGAATTACAAGATAATGCTCATTATCAAGCACAAGATATTCCGTGTATGTGGGGCCCATGGTCTAATGACTTACACTGTGGGCGGTGGATGTGTGATGCCTCTTCTAGATTGGAAGATTATAATCCTCTGATGTGATGGGCCCAAAAAGATAGTTCATGAAAGAAACACAGCTATATAACACATTACACAGTGAAAAGGTCAAACACTGAAGAGTTGGACCATTTAGAAATTTACTAGGCATCTACTATCAAAGGTAAGATACATAAAATGAACGGTTGGGATCACCAGTACAAGACATGCTAGAGAGAAGGTGAAATAGTGGGAACCAGTGAAATGATAGGAGCACAACACCAGAGCCATGTGGGCCCATGTTGGTGCATGTTTGTGACTTTCACTCATTAACTTCGGGCTTGTTTGGACACGTCTCACGATGTTAGGCTTCGTGGAAAAAAAAATCTCCAATCGACAACTAAGGTGGGCCACACCAAAGTCAACAATGGTAATGGGTCACCAACCATAGGAGGCCTACAGTCATGTGTCTATTACATCCAAGCCAACTTTTGAACTGTTTGGGTGGCACTATTTGATGGTGATGTGGTGCATTTTAGTCATCGATGTAATTATACACCACCATTTGTTTAGACACATAAAGAGAGTAGTAAAGAAATTTATAATCATTAAAAATATACAATATATTGTGGCAGGAATTTCCTATCAAAACATAAATCTAGTGTATTTTGAGATATTGATTTGAGTACATGAATCCTATTCCATAGTTCCACTATATCTATGGTCCATTGATCAATGCTCTTATAAGATTATGCAAAAAATAAAAATGGATAATGCCGATGTTCATTGGAAAGATGAAAGAAAATGAAGAGTTGGATTGTATGTGATGTAGAGTCGGCCACAGAATATTTCACGGCTCAGATGGACTAGAGGAAGCCTGATCGAATATCTTTTGTGCATTCATGGACCGACTTATGTTATGCGCATCTTTGCACTTGAAATTCAAATGAGAATGAAAGAGTACCTTAGAAATAATTCTAAAATTGTATACATGGCATAAAATTGAGTCAAGATCACATAGGCATGAATGAATGGAGCATGCCTATATGGTCTAAATCTTCAATTCACGTTATATTTAGTTTCATTATGTGATTTGAAAAAGAAAAATGAACACCTAAATGCATATTTTGTTTATAGGTTATTAATTACTAATATTGTATTTTGTTTTATTTTGCAGATTGTTTGTTAGTGATAGTAGGGATGTTCATGCTGATTGATTTTTTTTTTTTTTTTTTTTCCATGTACTAGTGGGATTGATATTTCGATTTTATTCAAAACATTATTACAGTTGAATGGTCATTTGATTGGTATATGATTGAATGTTTTATCGGGTGATTGGGATACTGAATATTGAATGCTTTTAGGTGGTAGAGATATTGAATGTTCCAAAGAAATATTACGCTGGCATTGCAACTACCTTTTCCGTTGGTAATTCTACTACCTTCTGTAAGGAAATATTTCCTTGGTCATAGCTTTTTTCTAAGGAAAGTTTTCTTGGGTAATAGCTTTTTTCAAAGGAAAGTTTACTTGGGTAATAGTCGCATAATTACCGATGAATTAAACAATAGCTACGTAAGTGTTAACTTTTCCCAACGAAATTCTTTGTTGTAAAAGGTTAAATATTTACTGGCAAAAAAATAAATTTCATTGGTAATTACTTTTTCTGAGGGTGATATTTCGACGAAAATGTTGACGAACATTTTCATTGGTAATAACTTTTACCTAGGAAATTATAACATTTACCCAGGAAAAATTTCCTCGGTAAACGTCATATTTATTCTAGTGTCATACAATATGGTAGGCCTCAGAGCTAGTCCTGCCTCATCCAGGAGGGCACAAGACGAAATCTGCTTATGCTAAGTAAGCCCATTGTCAGCCCTACAGTTACTTTCCTCCGGCCGTTTCAGGGAAGTGGATTGTGTCCTCCCGAATCAATACAGGCAGGGGTTTTGTGGGCCAACCGTGATGTATGAGCCTTATCCACGTCATTCATCCAGCTCAAGTAGACCATAGAGTGGGGATTGAACACTTACCATTAAAAACTTCCTGAGGCTCTGGAAGTTTTGCATAGAGATGAAATTTGTTTATTCCCTTCATCCAGCTTTATTGAACTTATGAACTGCAGGTTGGATGGAAAATAAAAGTGATGATAGGCCTTAGGAAGGTTTCAACAATGGGTGTCATTATTACTATTGCTTTATGTGGTGTGGTCCACTTGAGCCTTGGATCTGCTTATTTTTGGGCTCATATTTTAAAATGATAAGAAAAAAATGGATGATCCGCGTCGATAAAACACGTACATCTGGTGTGCCCCCACAGCTCCCCTTTGACCGATTTCCATTCCGACGGTACAGGACGCAGTCAGCTTCCGTTTTCAGGTAAGTTGCACCAACTCTACCGTTCCTCGTTAATAGATTTTCTACACACAAGGAATGGAAGCCTTTCCCAGATACTTCCTTTGCTGGGATGCTAGATGGGTTCACCTTGATGTTTGTGAGAAATCCACCCCGTTCATCCTTTTTGAGATCTCAGTTTAGGACTTACCCCAAAAAAGGAAGCGGATCAAGAACTCAAGTAAGACACAATAGAGAAAACTGGGGAAAGAATTTCCTACCATTGAAATCTTCCTGGCTCCACTTTGATCTTTATATGCCATCCAAACCGTTTATAATTTCATTGCCATTGGGATGAAGTGAAAACATAAAAGACTTAGCATGATACGAAACTTTCGTAGCCATGCAAATGTTTCAACAGTGGCTATTGAATACTCACTGTTTACTCTCGTGTGGCTCCCTTGAGTTTTGGATCCACCTAAATGTTTTCTTAACGTCTTAATATGAACTCACAAAGTGGATGGACGGTATGGATTTATCACAAATATCAAGGTGATCCCCACCTAGCATCCCAGCGAAGGAACTTCCCGGGAAAGGCTTCCGCAGTAAATCCGCGCCCACAAGGAATGTATTTATTTATGCATTCGTTTACTCCGTCAGGTTTGCCAACTCCACAAGCGAAAGGGAGCCCTGCCTATCCACACGCAGGCACACTTGCCAAAATGTAACACACGTGTGAAATCTCATCTTTCCATCAGGTGGGCTACAATGTAAAGATCATCCGACCATTCCACACCTAGGATGGGCGCCATACATAACAAATGGACGGCTAGAAAAAAAACAGTTGTACGTTGTGGCCCACCTGAGGAATGAAACGAGCCAAATCTTTGAGGCAGTAGTCTACAATTACTTCAACCAGATGGAAAACTCATACTTGGCACACGTATTCCATATTGGCACGTAAGGATAGGTAAGGCTCCACACGCATATCTTTTATAGTTTGATAAAGTCAATTAGTAGAAATGGATAGAAAATACATTATATTAGCGTCATTGCAATCCCACCTTAAGTAATGAGACTGTGTCAATATGTGGACCGTCATTTTCTCACTTTAATTAATGACATTTGGTTTTTATTTAAGACTAAAAAGATGTAATCTCAAACATATATAAATACACTTCAATACTCTCCTTCCATCCATATATCTAGTAATCATTAGTTACTTTGGGTTGTAGTCCTCGCATGGCTATTCACGGCTCCCTCTTCTTTGTGGCCTTCTTTTCGATCATGGCCACTGCTGTCCATGCAAGCCCACAACTGGACCCTGAATTCTATGACAAGGTGTGCCCACAAGCGTTGCCGACCATCAAGGCAGTTGTCGAGCAGGTGGTCGCACGCGAACAGCGCATGGGCGCATCGTTGCTCCGGCTGCACTTCCATGACTGCTTCGCTACGGTAAGATTGGACCATGGCCAAAATTACTTGAATCACCCACATCACACTGTTCTTAGTAGGGCTGTGGTCATTGGCCTTGGCCCGGCCCAATCACACACTTATATCTAATAATCTTTGTTGGTTATCAATATTTCATACGTTCTATGGGCCTACCATGAATATGCCTTACTTGATATTCCAGAAATTTTATTGGTCAGATGATTGGAGCATTAGATGATTGGGAAAAAAAAAATTGGAAATGGGTATTCATATAAAAAGAACAAACAACAGTTGAAATTCAACCATTGAAAACCATCCAATCATCCACTACGATCATATGAGAGCTGTGACTATTGCCTTGGGGCATATCAATGGTAGGGCTCATTAATTCAAGGAACATCCTGACCTGGATGTGTTCACTAAGTAGATATTGTAAGAACAAAATCATACCATGCATATCACACCATTGGATTATTATTATACTCTATAAGAAAGATTATTGCTAGGATTTTTTTCCTAATTATATGTGGTTTGGATGTAGGGCTGTGATGGGTCCATTCTCTTAGATGACACTCCGACGTTCACCGGCGAGAAGACAGCATTGCCGAACATAAACTCCGTTAGGGGATTCGATGTCATTGACGAAATCAAGGCTGCCGTTAACTCTGCCTGCTATGGGAACGTTGTATCATGTGCAGATATCTTAGCCGTCGCCGCTCGTGACTCAGTCGTTGCGGTGAGTCGCTTGATCAACCATGCGGCCCACCAGGCTTGGATCAAATATTTTTGCTAATTATAGATAAGTGTAGATTATTAGTTAGGGTGAAAGGCTCCTATATTTTTTCTCAGCAAAATGAGTTGTATTGGACACATGGACAGTCAACCATCGATCTGGACCATCCATTTGGATCGACCTACTCGTTCAAAATCAGTTATTGGACGATCCTAACCATCCAATCAATGAGCACAAAATGATGTCTAGATAAGTTATAACAAGCAAGGTCCTATGATGGCCCATCAGTTGCAACTCACCTTGTATGATCATTGAACTCAAAAATGACTATGATCTAGCCATAGTGATTAAGGTAAAGGGTCACTGATTGGATGGTTAAGACCATCTGATTGCTATGGTCCTTCCATGATGACCCATGAAGAATTGTCTAGATTGGATGAAAGGCCCATAGTCATGTTTTGGATCGACTGTCCTTGTTTCTAGCATAGCTTGCACCTAGCCAGAGTATCAAGTTGACTCGACAACTCATTACGAGTCGAGAACGAATCATGTCTCCCAACCGAGTTTCATATTGACTCATCTTGAAATCTAGTCAAGTCGAGTTGACTTATCTGAGTTTTGAGTCGACTCACTGAGTTTTAGAACTCTGTTATCAAGATCATTCCCCCACATCTAAGTCGTATCTTACACATATAAATACACATTTTCCTCTACTAAGATACTGTATTTCCTTCTTATAATCATCATGCAGCTGGGAGGCCAAACCTACATTGTACCATTGGGCCGAAGAGACTCAAGAACTGCCAGTAAGGACGAAGCAAACAACCGCATTCCCACCACCATTCTTTAACTTCTCGGCACTCCTCTCCAACTTCCAATCACATGGGCTGACCCTCGAGGATCTCGTCATCCTATCTGGTGCCCACACGATTGGCCTGGCCCGGTGCACAACTTTCCGCGACCACATCTACAATGACACCGACATTGACGCCGCCTTTGCAGACTCATTGCGTGCCCGGTGCCCCAAGACCGGAGGTGATGATAACACCCAGCCGTTGGACGGTTCGACGGCGTCGTTCGACACGGTTTACTACAGTGGCCTGTTGTATAGGAAGGGTTTACTACATTCTGATCAAGAGCTTTTCAAGGGTGATGGAAGTGCCAGTGATGGCCTGGTGAGGTACTACAGTGCTAACCCAAAGGCATTTTTGGCAGACTTTGGTGTGTCAATGGGCAAAATGGGAAAACTGAACCCCCTTACTGGGTCTGATGGGGAGATTCGTTTGAACTGTAGGAGGATGAATTGAGGCCGTTCATCAAGTGGGCCACAATGGCCCTTTGGTTTGTTTGTTATTTGATGCACATGTTTTTGGTAAATTATTTGGAATGTATGTCTTTTTCGTCCAATAAATTATAAATATTTTCTTTATTAATCCTTTGTTTATTACTTATTGTTATTGGATATACATGTTTCATTTTTATTGGCTATATATGAAATATATAGATGAGTAGATGTACAATAATATCATTGCCAATGGATAAGTCTAGATAGCTTCATTTAAGAGCCATTATACATAGTATGAATATTGCTGTGCCTACGGTGAATCTCTACCATGTAGGACATTGTCCGCACACATGTGTAAGTGTAAGCATGGCTCATAATGACTGATATGGGAAGTTAATTTGGATTTAACTATTTGGTATTTGTTTCTACTACCTATGCTTGTTACACTTGTTCTTAGACTTGAGAGGACCTAGGGTCCTAGTGGAGATTTGCTGGACTGCTTAAAGCATTTTAGAGGAAAAGCACAACGACATAAAGAGATATTACTCATTATAAATCCAATAAGCTTATGTGTCTCACCTGCTAGCCCAGTTGGAAGAAGCCTAGGCGTTTCAACCGCAGGTCTCAGGTTCGAGTGCTAAGGGGGTGTTTGGTGCATGGACTTAAGTGAAATTATGTGGGATGAAATTGAAATAAACATAAAAATTAGGGATACACATTTGGAATGTTTTTGGATGTTATATCTACATTGTTCATCCATTTCATGAGATCAATTTAGGTCATGAGAACAAAAATGAGGCAGATCTAAAGCTCAAGTGGACAACACCACAGAAAGCAATGGGAACAATGATTCCTGGATTGTTGAAACCTTGATAAAGCTCACCATGATGTTTATTTATCATCCAACTTGTTCATCAGGTCACATATACGTGGATGAAGGGAAAACACAAATATCATATTGATCCAAGCTTTTTGTGGCCCCCGAGACGTTTTCAATGATAAATGTTCAATCCCCATTGCCTTTTAAGGTGTGGTCCACTTTAGCATCAGATCTATTTCTATTTTGGGCTCATGCCCTAAAATGATCTCGTAGAATGGTTGGACAGTGTAGATATAACACATTCTTCATGGTGACACACCACACAATACATTACTAAAATTTTCTCATTGCACGTTCGTTGCTAGATATCACGGTGGATGTTGCAATCCAAAATGAATATGTAAGATCCCTCTTCAATCCTCCACTCACAAGAGAAGTTTCCAAAGCTTCAAAAGGCAACTGATGGATTGCCCTAATCAAATACAAGATTGGACTTAAAACATGGGATTAGAAAATCTATCCTATCTAATCCATTCTAATACCATTCACCAAACACGCCTTAAGGAGACACACTAACCCCACCGGTGGGTGGGTACATTGTGTGACTAACCGTGTGGGTGTGTTCAATCTCTTTATGGGGAATCTCCCCTTTGATTATTCTCTAGACAATATAAAAGATATTTTTGGCAGATATGACAATGTGCAGGATGTCTACAGACCCTTAATTTTGAATTCTCGCCTTAGAGGATTTGCTTTTGCATAGTTCCTATACACGGATGACGTAAACACTGCTAATGGAGTGCTTGACAGAAAGTGGTTGGATGATAGAGTCATTCAGTAGATATGGCAAAGTGTAGGATGTCTACATACCCTTGAATTTGAGTTCTCGCTATAGATGATTTGCTTTTGCGCGGTTCTTGTACGTGTGTAACGCCTCAGATTTTCGAGATTTATTTAAAAAATTTTGAAAATTCATTTTTAATTTATTTATTTTTATTAATTATCATACATTTACCGTTGATTTGCGAATAGCGGGACATCCGTAAGAGATCCGATAGGAGACCCTTTACAAAAGTTGCTTAGAATGATCCCATAAACATTGTAGAAAGATCAGATTTCAAAAATCACGTACTTTTTAGATAATTACGAAAACGTCATTAGTTAAACTTAAGTTAAGATGCCATTTTTAAGTATTATAGTTTCTGACGATCACTTTCACGCAAAACCCTGGATTTAAGCTTTTAGGCATATATTAACCATACACGTCAACTTTCAGCCCTTAAATCATAGCAGAAGTGGTCCAATTGTTAAATCAGCCCTTTAAATCATAGCAGAAGTAGTCCAATTGTCAAATCAGCCCCTTAACCCTTCATTTTCATGTCCATCGAGTGAGGAAAGTAGATGGTTAGTCATAGTCGAATATTTCTCTTCATATGAGTGACTTGGATCGTCTTTATCATGGATTAATAGTGTGATTTGAGTGCCCCACTTTGATAAGCCTCTTTCTTATGCGCGAAGTTGTCCCATTCTAGAAATTAATAAGTTACCAACTCTTTTTAAATTTGAACCTTTCAATTTACCCATTTCTCACCATCAATTGCTTCTCAAATTTGGACCACCCATTATATTCATATGACTACGAGTTTACACAAAATTTGGACCTCAATCTATAATCCTACACCGTTGAACCACAAAGCCAGCCCCTTTCCTTTTTCGCTAAAAGTTGGAATTTTAAATCTAGGTATTTCTCACCATCAATCAACCTCTAAATTTTGTACAATTGGTTGCCTATCATGACTACATATTTTTCCAAAATTTGGGCCCTGATCATCAAGCGTAGATCGTTAATTGAGATTAAGCCCATTTTAGCACTCATCAGACCATTTTCAAGGATCATCCAATCTAGAATGTGGATCATTAAGAAATTTACGTATTCTAACTCTACTCTTTGAGCTTGATAAGATGAACGGATTGGAATTGATCAAAGATCACCTGAATATTGAGATTTGAGAAACTCACCTCGAGAGGTTGTTACATAAGTCCTCACGCACATGCTCTTCTTTTCTATCCTCATGTGCGCACATCTCTCTTCATATTCCTATTACGCACCTTCAAGCCCTTCTCCTAACCCTAGCCTCCATGCCCTAGAGAGAGAGAGAGAGACAGAGAGAGAGAAAGAAGAGAAGAGAAGGGAGTTCTTTCTCATTTTTTTTCCAGCGGCTAATATCTTTTACAACTCTCTTCTAAGTCCATCTTAAGGTGAGGATTTTCCTTCAAGCCTTTCATTAATAATATCACGATTTTCATAAGTTTCTTTTATGGCATGTGAAGTTATTTTGTTTTGAATTGCTTATCTATATAATATGAAGTTTGATGTGAAATTTGTAATGAATATTATTATATGGTGATGTGATTCCTTGTTTAGATTTTTTATTAACAAGCATGTGTATTTGTGTTATTTATTTTTGTGAAATCTATGCCCTTATTTTCTTAGTCCATGTGGTACAAGTAATACTGGTTTTCATATTGTGATATGAAATATATGTATATGATCATCATATGGACATCCCATTATTGTATACTCTTTGTCCCTAAGTTGGTAAAATTATTTGATGTGGAGAGATGGAACCCGTGAGAGGTGTCCATGATGGAAGAATATATCTTGACTTAAGTGAGAGAATGAAGTGATTGTTTGTTAATGGATCCTTACATATACATGATGCTTGATTGGACCCATTTACATTAGATGAGTATTTTAATGAATTTGGCCATAATATATAACATTGGCTTCTTGGGACATGATGAAATCATAAAACGGGACAATCAGTGGACACTAATGGTATACAAATTCTCATGAGCCGGGGTTGGTGCCATGGACACTAAGCCTGAGATGTCGGCCTATACTGGGTCACTTGTGACTCCCAATAGTGTCCAGTAAGCTGCTAAGAATGGTTGTATGTGAAATTATTTAAATAATGGTGAAACTAAAGTCATGCATTCGCTTGGTTCCATGTGGGTGTACAGAATTGAGAATAGGCTAGAGCGTCCTACTTCTACCGTACACTGTCACGTGTAGATTTGGGCTATGAACGTCCCGTTCCTCACGTGGTCGGGCAAAACTATGGGCTTGTGCATCCCAAGAACCTCTGGTGACTAGTGGTTAGCGTGAACTCGTAACAGGGAGTCTCCCACTTCATGTATTATGATTTCTAGCCAGGGTACCTTAGCCAAAGCATGCATTCCATGCATCGCATTAACAAAGATTTTTACTTGATTGTTTTGTTTGAATAAAGATATCATTGTGTTGCGTTACTCTGAGTTTTATACATTATATTA